>JARQTJ010000659.1:322074-490855 GCA_030142635.1 Trachelus troglodyta | reverse complement strand
ATATTTCCGAGAGCATTGGCGTAACCGTGCGAATCAACCCGAGAGCCTAGCTCCTGAGCAGCCTGGCGACTCGAAGGATCCAAAGAGCGAAAACATCCGAATCGGCAGCTGGAGTCGCCCTGTGACCGTGAATCGAAAAAATACCATTTCTTCATATTATTGGTATATATTCTCCTGATCACTCCTAATAAATTCGTCAAAACCTGTCAACGGTGCTCATCCTTCCGTTTGATTATCCCGCCTATTTTTTCCCTGGACAAAAAAAATTTCTCTTCGTCCTCGACAAGAGTCCACCAAAGACAGAGTACAATCACCGGAAACACGAAGATGTTAGCGAGTCTCCCAGCGTTCTGGGGATCTTCAGCTACGGGCCAGACCGTTCTTTATCTCGAGGGTGTCCCGGAGGAATGACTATACGGAATTCCAAACAGTTTTAATGCAACGAAGGACCAGCGTCCATTTGAATCTTCAGTCAAATAAGCAACTATTTAACACAAGTTCCAAGTTTCCCCGCCAGGCTCGCATCGATCAAAGGGTTTCAGATTTACATGTGGAACACGACGTCTCCCTAGGGACACCCGTTAGCTCCGAAACGTGACTACAGAAACCAGTAGCTCCAATCTGCATATTCGCATTGCTGGCAAGTATAATGACCACAGGGTGCAGCAACGCTTCTCTTTGCAGTGCAAACTCCTTCGGCTTGGTAAGTGGAGGCTACTTCCAGGAAGACTTCCGATAATAAACAAAGTGTGAACATTCGTATGAGCGACGCACAATTCTTATCCGCCATTGTCGTGTATTTTCGTATCACATTCAATGCCTACTTGGCTATAGTAGTTTTTTATATCTGGCGACTGCTACCAAATTGGTCGTATGTATTCCAATGGACGCTCATTGTCAATTACAGTTTCGTGTTAGTACTATGGTAGTTATATACTGACTATATATTTATATATATATATATATACAGTATATATAACGCTAAGACTCTTTAGTATGGATTTAGACATTAGCTCGGGTCGCGGCCAATGCGTAGTCGAGGCTCACGTCTTCGAAAGGCGTGTTGTACGCGAGGAATAATTGATTAGCGGCATTCGTTTCGGCAATCGAAAACAAAGATGGCGCTGTATCCGCCGAGAACCTAGCAACACGCATTGCGAATGACAATTAGTCCTCCGCGACGAGCTTTACCGATTGCTTCGAGGATCTCTCAGCTTCGTCACAGGCTCCATGATCTTTCGGAGATTTCTCCTTACGGATATAATAAATTTTTTACTTTTACCTTTTCTCTCTCCAAATTTTACTCTTTCACGATTTTACTGTCTCGTCACACCAAACGCAAATGCCCGGGGCACACGTCGTCCACGAATTGGACTAACGCGACACTCGAGTATCTAAGAAGCTCGTAATCAGCTAATGAATAATTCATAAAAATGTCTTCCATCTAATAACATTAGTATTGCTCCAAAAGCCAACAGCTCCGAAAGCTAACCCGTCGGTCGCTACGAATAAATTACTATGAAATTAGTACAGACCGATTGTCCAAAAACGCGATCGTCCTCCATACAAAAGTTACGCACCGATCGAGAAACACGTGTTCGAAGGAGTATGAATTGAAAAAAAAATAAAAAATTTCGTATCCGCTGTCATGTAAAAGGATTCCCACCGGAATCTCAAGTAGGACTACACGCTCTTGACATCTTGATTTTCAAAAGTCCTGCGATCCTTCCCGTCAGCCCTTTCCCCGAATCGATGAATTTTCATTTAAAATTCGTGTCCACTCTGGAGGCGCAGTCCTGCGAGACCCTACAGAGTCCTTATCGAACGAAGATACCTGAATCCTTAATATCTCCAGGGGGTATATACAGACATGGTAGCTACACCAAAGCGGTCATTGAAAGGGCTCAAGCTGAAGTTATATGAATACGAAGGTCGTTGCAAGGATGATTAAAAATCTAATGTATTATTGATGAGTCAAGAATCTTCTCCAATACAAAGATCCTAGTATTAAATTTTTTTTTTCCCTAGTCAATAATCTATAGTTGGTCACTTGGACTGGTAAGTTCTATACTGTACGTCATCAGCGCCATATAACCTATACTTGTCCCCCTACAGACCTAACCTAATTAGTGTTGCTCTGGGCAAAGAACAAAACGTAATATTTTATTGGTTCATAGAATCCCACGTGTTTACTATAACTGCAGTCTGACTTTACGTTTTGGGACTTCCTGTCCTTTTCCTCTATATTTACTACGACAATGGTACCTTGTGCCAGTTGCCACTCAAAGGCGTCGGACGAGCATCGTTCGCTAATTATCGCCGTCACGGCCTGCCAGTAATACGATTCTACTGTGCACGGTGTGAGAGGGTGCTTAAGGTCGTTTTATATGGTGCAAAGTCAAAGGGCTATTATAATATAAGCATATCCAAAATTGGATAGTCTATAGTATTACTATTATATATTGTATATATAGTATATATAACATCAAGTTGAAAATACAGTTGGCAAGACTGGTCCTAGAAACGTAAAAAGAACACGTCTATATTTTAGGGCCAATCAGACTTCCCATAGAATTACAATGGACGCTTTGAATACAATGTGGTCTATGAATGAGTCCTTTCACAATAGCTACCTTCCTAATGGCGACGTCGTGCACAGTGCACACGTATGTACACGTTCTAAGTTTTGCGTCTGGCTCGATGGGCTATTCGAACACCTTCGATATCTCTTTCGGTCTTGTGGAGAGACTAAAGAATAAGAATAGACTGTTTTTTAGTGACGTCACTCTTACGAGAATCAGATCCCTCCGTGATGGCTCACTCGCAGCATCTGCTTTGGGACAGGAGATTTTTTTGTGTAAGGGTTCGAGAAAAAGGGGATCCTCGGGGAAACCTGCTCGTGCAAAATACAAGGGATTCCGAATTGTCCTGTAGGACAATTGACGGGGTTCTTCGGTCTTTGCTCGAAACACGTGAAATTTGGTGCACTCTTTTTTTTTTCGTCTCTTATTGTCGATGGACCCCTGACCCGATTCACACGAGTTCTCAATGGGGTTAAGTAAAGGGAAGGAAAGAAAAGCTTCGAAAAATATAGTCGCGAAGGTTGAATCATTTTTGGAAAAAAAAGCAAATGGGTCTTCTTCGAGAATCTATTGAAATTGAGATATCACGAAATTTCTATGACTCCATACGTACCGTGTAGGCAATTCTACTTATTTACGGTAATGCATGTTCGGCGTGTACAGTAACTACTAGAAGTTTACACCGTACCTATAGATATACGTAGAAGGTACAGCGGTAGTAATAAATAGTCTGTACATAAATACGTTGGCGGCTCTTGTAGCTATATACATACATAACTACGTACATACTAAATTCTCAGTTCACGAGAGCTGCTATTAAACTTCATAATATACAAATGCCTATGCATGGGGTGTAGCAGATTTTGCGAATATATATGTATATATAGGTACAGTACGGAATAGTAAAAAGGAATTCTTTGAGATTTGCGATATTATTCTCAGACACTTGGAAATTTACCTTAATCTATTACGCGGTATAAATTCTTGGCTTAACCAGTATGTGTGTATATATATATATATATATATATATATATAGTGCGTCAATGTATTTTTTTTTAATTTTATAATAAAAATTCGTAGACATTTTTTTATTTTGACAGGTGGATATATCGAGATGAATTATCAGAATGTACTATAGTCTGTTTGACGAGACTGTAGGGATTTTCTAATTGCGTAAATAAGCTCTTGGGTGTTACACGCGTGCTTCGCAAAGCAGGTGTAACCTCGAGAGAGCAGAAACCGTGACAGGATAATTAAGGGACCCCCTGCCTGTTCCAAGTCTCTCGGGAACAGGGTGCTACTGTTTCTGGACAGGTGTGCTTGGAACGTCTTGTAAAATTCAAACAAAATAGAATGGACTGAATTCACTTGATTTTTCGAAAATATCACGTTCTCTTTCATCCCTGGCATCGTTAGAGAATCCGGTTCACAGATACAACGGTAACGTCTATGTGGAATGGGTGTAAGGGGGTTGGGAATAGTGCGAAAAAAAATATGGGAGAAATATAAAACAAGAAAAAAAAATTGAGAGATACAAACTCCACCAACCGTGTTTTAACCTCGGTTATTATTAACTCCTTCGAATTTAAATATTTTCGTTTGAAAAGGCGGCTTCATAGAGATCCGCGGCTCAACGTTAGAACAGACTAAACACTGATTCCAGGTACCGCATCACGGATATTATACAGGCTGTCTACTCCTGGGGCTGATGCGCAAAAGCATCTACAGGGCGAGGGTTATGTCTAAAAATTTTTTTATTTCGCGCAAGATCTACTCGTTTCATATAAAAATAGTGGGAAATAAAATATTCCAAAATTTTGGAAATAGTTTTTACCAACCAGTCACTCGGTCGATGGTGCGTTAAATCACTTCCTGGTGGGGTGGAGTCCAAGTGACGTGGTTTTGTGGCAGTCGATCTGAAGTCGATCGAGCAGGAAATGAACTTGTTCTCAAAGGTTTCGTGGAATTTCTGAAAATGAAAAAAAAAATGTTTCCATATACTCATGTGTTATCCACCTGCCAAGATAGGAAAGGGGCGCGAGTACGGCTAGGTCATTAACGATGGAAGGAAGTGGTGACCGGAAGCCACGCACGGAGATGTGACTGTTTGCTTGACTTTACCGCCCCCTGGACATCGGTCAACAACCGGCGACCGTGCGTGTGACGTGGATTTAATGGGATGCTTATAGGAGGCTGAAAGGAGACAGTATTAAAAAAAAAGGGAGAAAAAAATTTTTAAATAAGAAGATGATGACCGAATGGATCTTTAGCGTATATAATAATCGTAAAGCGTAATGACGACTGTCGCACGCACGTATTCCGCATTTACGACGAGTGCCTAACTGCAAAGGTTGAAAATGGATTTTACATAGACGAGGACGTCGATAATACATTTCCGTTGTAGTTAAGACTTTCGTATTTCTAGAAGTCGTAATCCTTAATTAACGTCCTAATGACCGATTTGAAAAACGAGACGACTGTTTCCACGTTATCATTAAATACGTACGGAGAATATTATTTACAGTTTGATGGATATTGTATGGGAGTTGGTAGTCCTGAATTGTAATTTACTTGGATCTATCGTTACGATATATATTTTTGGTTAGTTTGAAAATTATTTATTATTTTAAATTTTCCCGCCGTCGCCTTGTACTCCAAATACTAGTTCCGGGTGTGAAAAACATATTTTCCTTTCACAACCTCATGTCAACAGAGTTCCGCCACGTTTTGCTAATTTCCCGTTTTATTTTTCCCGTGGGATTTTTCTCTCAGTCACGCTACTCCCACACAAAGCTGACGCAGGAACCATTTTCCCATAAAAAATGGCGAGCTCCTTTCTGCCTGGATGACCAACTGTTGCTGCACACCGGGCCGGAAGACAGTCTCCCGTTGCCATAATATCACCCTAAACAACCCTTAGTACCAGAACGAGAAGAAAAGACAGGATTAAAAAAATGTGTTAATAGATTATCATTTTTTCTTTCAACTAATCTAATCAATGACTGCGTATTATCAAATTCAGTCATTTTTTCATTTACTGTCAAGCAGATGACAAAGGACAGAAAATAAAACTGAAGCGACTGTTTGGATTACTTTACCAGTGGCGGGTTTACACAGTGTGAATCTCAGGCCTCGATGACACTGGGTATCTGGCACAACACTGAACTGTCACATCGCCATCTTCGCCCGGATATACATATTTCTTTCCGCGGACAGGAAGGACACTTGCCAACGGTCTCCAAATGTCGGCGCCAAGAAGATGGCTTCACCAACGACCAGAGACTCTTGAAGATACGTTTGATTAAAATATATTTATAAATAACATGATATATATATATATATATATATATATATATATATTCATACAGATATGAATAAGGAAAAGCCATATGAAAAAAAATTTTAATTGACAAGGATAGTCACTACTTAAAACATTGCGGAAGGTAAGGAATTCTTGAACGGTTGAACCGGATGATTTTTTTTTCATTTACAGTGTAGCCAATCGGGAGGCGTCGCGTGTCTAAATTACGGGACCCTCGCTATCTCTTGGTAATTCCGTATTTCACGGCTGGACGAGCTCAAGCGTTCAGTGGAACTATCGTTCATCGTGAACGGTCTGGATTTCTCTGTCGCGAGTTACGAGACGGGGACTGTGGAAAAATGGTCGAAAAGTAACGAATACTCTGTGCTTAGCTATAGAATCTACGAAAGGTTTAAGGGGACCTACGTGGCGCAGGAAACGATTACTTAAGGGTGGAAACCGGCCGGAAAACAATGTTCTAAATTTATGCGAGCTCAAATGGTTTCCTCATTGACTTGATGCTAAGGCAGGATTGCTGGGTTGAAGGATTCGTAACATAAGTGTCAGGTCAGGAATAGTTCAAGCTATTGGAAACGGGTCACTGATGTCGCGTGCTGGTCATTTGATTTGGTATCGCTGGGGACGAATCTATCGGAATGACGTGCAGGCTGCCATTTTCTAGAGGAAGGTAAAGTATATATGCCAGCTGTGATAGAAAATATTGCTGGAACTTGTCTTGCTGATTCCGGTTATAGCGTACAGAGAAAGAGAATTTTTAAGACGGAAGATTCTTTCAGCAACTGGAGACATTTTCCATGACGAGAGTGATGTTTCTGCGAAAAAGGGAATCTGGAAATAAAAATGGCGGGTGAGCGAAGGAGAAATTTTGACTTTGACAATTCTTTGAGTGGAAACGATGACAGAAAAATTGTTGAGCGGTTCGCGAAACCGAGATGAAATTTTTTATTTTTATTTGTTTTACGTAAATTTACCTTAATAGTTTACATATGCAACTGCCGTCCTTCCCGGAAGATATAACGTATCCATCTCCAAAAGGAATACCAGCATCCGCAACGTTACAATTGGCAGAGATTCAAGACGTATCAGTGAGATCAAAATTCGTGGGATTCTTGAACTGTAAAGCAAAGAGAAGAAAAAAAAATAAAGCGATAACAGCGGCAGATGGAACGAAGTAAATATTACGTAGTACGGCCCGGATAAGATCCTTGCCCTCTGACGATAATTTACTGCCTACAAAGATACGAATACACACGTGAAACTAAACTTCCCGAACAAGTTCAAGTGCGTGTGATCTGGTCACAATCTATGGATCCACATATCAGTAACGTTTATCATATTTGTTCCCACTCGATTTCATAGCTAAATAAACAATCAGTAAACTAAAATTCTTTTAAAACTTCCACTCGTCACAAATTCTTTCCAACTGTCCGAAATGCTACCAAGAAACAATATTGATTCTAATTACCGTATTATATGGAAGTATTATTCGACAAGGTATTTCCTTCCACAAGACGAGTTTCTCCAGGAAACGAGAATAATAACTCCGTCAACCAGAGGCATTCGGGCGAGTCCCCAATGTGTATACACAGAGCTGGTATAATTCAGTCCCGATTGAAATAGCGTAAAGCAGCAAGTATGAGAAGTCAAATGAAATCCCTTGGTTCGTTCCCGAGCTTTGAGACAAGAAAACCGGAAGACGGAAGTGTCAAGGATACTTGTTTGTTTTGCCCTGACTAATTTACCGAAGTTGCTTCCCTGCGTACCAACGACATGGAAACTGCTACTGTACTCTCTAGCCCTGTTAGCAATAGCGGCAACCTAACCTCTAAAAAGATCTATCCCTATAGCTCGCACGTGGTGGACGGAAAAAGGTGGAGCAGTCGGAAGAAAAAGTGCCGGTAAAAAGTGAAGAATAAGAATACGAAGAAGCAGAAAGTGAAGCCTAACCTTAAGACATGGATAAATTAATAACCGTCTGAAGATATGCGATACAGGCTCTCCTGTGCCTCGAGTCTCCTGAGAAACCCTGATAAAACTAACCACTCGTAATTCATACAGCAAGAGGGACGTGAGACGTGGATAAATTGCTATCCTTCTGAAACGTCTATAGTTTTGAAAGACCTACTGTAACTTGATAATAGGTAATATATCCTGGTACTAGGTTAATTTTATACTTATATTTGAAACAGTGTAATTATAATCTAATATATTTTTTTATTCCGTGTAATTTCAACTAAACAACTCATAAACTCGTACCTTTATTGCTGCGAGGATACCTTTAGGTGGAGACTGAAGAATTGTGTGAACTAAATGCTCGATAACTACCTGAGCAGCCGACGATGTGAATCTGCCTTTAGTACAGCCATAGACCACACAGTAGGCGTGAGCGAATCCATTCGTTTAGGATTTTTTAATATTATGCAACTTATGTCCCCACAAAGCCACATCATTGGTTATTTCAAAAACATTCCGTTGGAGCCTGCGAATGACGAGACTTTGTGTAGGCACAACTTGATAGTTGAATAATTGGAAAGTATCCTCGATTAGATGCTTGTAATATAAACAGTGGTTGTAAATTTTGTTAAATTTTGTCTGCCTTTCAAATTTGACTTCCTTTCCTTTTCTTTGCTGGGATCAGGGAAAACAGCTGTAACTTGTAGAAATCTGGTAAAACAATACTCGAGCGCGTTAAGGTGGGTTTCGAATAACCGCAAGCATAAAGCGACGGGACTTTTGGCCAATCTTTCTTTGGGCCGTACGTGGGGCGAACTTGACTTATGTTTCCCCCCGTCACTTCCGGTTAAGATTTGTAACAAAAAAACTTTGCTTCGCATTCTTTGACCTATCTTGTATTTTATACTGGCTTACTAAATTTCGAGTATCTAAAATAAGTATCCAGTATATCTTTCTAACGATTTAACCATATTTTCAAGATTCAGAATGTGTAATCCAATATGTCGCTATGCTCACGAGACTTTATATCTCTCTGCAAATACCCTATAAACGTCTCGTAACGGTCCATCAAACTGGAAACGAAAAAGAAAGGTAGCTGAATCGGTACTTTCAGTGTAAGAAGCATTTGATTTTTTGTATGGCATTAAAATGACATTAAATAGGTATAAAAATAAAGAATAAAAAAAACCATACAAATTAATTAATGTTATTTCTTAAGTCACATACCATAAAAGATGCTCAGAAGATTCTAAACGGTCTGTGAGGATTGACTGGATTTATTTCCCATGGCGACCATACTATCTTCTTGAAGAATACCATAAACCTATTATGGCAGCGAGTTTCTCACTCAGATCCCATAAGCTTGGGCAGCGGTATTGTCTTACGGCACTACTAAAACCAAACCCGCTGACACCATCAACGTATACGGCATCGCTTTATGGATACCCCATAAACATTTAAATTTAGCTGCTTCTGGTACAATAAAACAATCAGCGGCTTTCCAGCAAATCTTCTCGACACCTATAAAAACCACAATCACACCTACAAGCATTCTACAATTTCTCCCACAAGGAACATAAATCCTTAGCCATAAAACAAGATAAAAATAAAATATTTGCAATATTAATTGCACGCGCATAACCAGTTATTAACCAATCTCACAAATGAATCTCATACACGTCTGTATATGATTAGTGGACTCCATACAATTTCTATAAATATGACTGAGGGTTGGTAAAAGGAAGAGAAAAATCAAGGGTGTGTTCCTATAGGCTAACGGTGTTGAATATCCTGAGGGGTCGTAGTGGTTGTACAACGCATCAGCAACACATGTCCCAAACGTGTTCCTATCCCAGAAAGAGGGAGTGCCAAAATAAGGGAGGAATAAAAGAAAAGCAGACCAACCCTCCGAGGGTGTAATACCTGCGAGCCTCCAAAGCCTACCGTAAGTCTGGAATTTTTAAAAGAGCACGTACCTTCAAAAATCAACTTTTAACCTTAAGATCTATCAATGATCTACGTAAGTATATCTACCATTCATATATCTGTATATACGTGCAAGAGAAGAAAGAGAGGAAGTAAAGAAAGTAAATATAAAATAAAAAAGATAGAATCTTAAGCGTGCGAGAGTACCCCAGCAAAAATGCATGTCGCGAGTGCCAGAACTCCAGCAAGCCAAAAGGCGTACAGCAAGCATAGACATCAGTGGGCACGCATCGTAGACACAGCACGAATGCACAGAGGCACGCACGTGTGCGTTCTCCTTAATGGTGGGGGTATTTTACCAATGGTGGGGGTAGACGTCTTGGTCGGGGTTGGTGGACGGGGAAGAGAGATCAGCCCGAGCGGTTATTTCAAGCTTCGCTCTGGCACTTCGCCCTGAGCTCCCTAAGCGCATCCTTCCATCCTATCATCATCGGTCAGTGTCGCTGACGTTAGTGTGCTCCTTGTTGCCGTTGCTGTTGTTATTGCTGCTACTGCTGCTACGACTCGTCGTAGTAATCTTGCGAGGAGTCCGTGACAAGGTGCTTATTTTTTCAAAATTCCCAACGCAGCTAAACCAGCAAGACTCATTTGCAAGCACCGAAGAAACTGACAGCCCGCACATTGGATATAAAACTTATTGGATTGTCATCGATTTAACCGGGAGAAGTGTTTGAAAATTTTGGTGAATACGCAAAAGTGATTCCACAGGGATATTTTTTGGATTTTTACAAGGTCAAATTTGTGGATGGAATAATTATTAAAAGGACAGTGCCTTTGATTTAGTGATATTCACATGTACTAAGTGCCTCCTGGAAATTTGAGAAGAAACCTGTTGAGATCTACGCAGTCTTAAAGGTCAGACCGTATAATACCGTGAAGTGTTTTTCCGTGAAATTTTAACGTGATCGGTCGAGGAGTGTCTGTTTGAAAAATTAGGTTACTTAAATAACGTGAGACTTTTCGCATGTTTTTCTAGCTGTCCGATCGCTCGTTGACAGTGAAATATATGTATACGTAAAGAAAAAGAAATGGTCGAACCGTAAGGAAGACATCAAGACGTATCAAATGGAAGAGGGAACGGCGTGGAATTCGCATGAAAAATTTATCAGGATTTATACGAAAACCGTTGCCTGAAATAACAAGGTAAAAGCCCAGACCGCCTAGTGAATCAGTCCGTATAGCAAATCTGACAGCGGCCACGCGTACGGCGCTCGACCGAATCTTATTCACCGTCAGGGAACGCTGACTGGATAGCCAGCAGCTATTATTGTGTCTATCAACAAAAGATAAAGAGAATATAAGAAAGTGAAAAATCGTATAAATACAAAAGGAAAAATCATCTCGCTGTTCAATACTCCAGATCGGACTGGATGAGTCAGTCTCTGCGGTGCACGGGTCGACTGAGAAAAACCAGAAGCTCCTGAGACTAACTGTTCTAAGGAAGACGAAGAAGAAGAAGAAGAAGAAGAAATCAAAGTAGAAGGGGAACCTTAAAGAGAAGCCTAAAGGAGCTTTCCCAGAAACTCTACGATCTACGTCTGAGTAGGCGTCTGGTAAGTAAGACGCAATTTCCTATTACGATGTCCGATCATCAATACAGCATAGTTTACGACTACTTGTGTGAAAGGATTATTTACTGATGTATTTATGAAATCAATTAATTGGCAGCTAACGAATCGTGAAATACCTTGAGGCAATATATTGCGCAATATACGTATATAGTTCCCATTGTATAATCTATGCTTTGATATAGAAATCCATGGAAAAACATTGATCTTTAGCAATCGCTTCACTAAAATTCAATCAACGATAATTACATATTTTATACATTTCTCAAGATTCATTTTAATTAATTAAATAATTTCATAACAACTTGTAATCTATCAATCTCCTATACTCTGTCCATAGAATACAATTGAGCTATCATCATCCACGTTAAGAGACGTTTTAGGTAGTACTACCGGGTCAAATTCTATTATGGTCATTCATCCTTTGATTTATCTTCAACGCTGCCACATTCAAAGATCTCCTAAATAGTGATAAGCGTGGGACGAGGATAATTATTACAACACGAGACAAAACCTGGTGCAATCAACCCGCCGGCTAGTTTACTCCATCCGACCTTAAAACAGGAACGAATCGGATAGGCACCTGAATGCTATTCGAATTAACAGGGAGTCTTGTAAAAAATTGTTTCTCTACCTTCCGCCTCTCTCTCTCGACTCTTGCATTAGCATATACAAAGTGCCGGAATTACTTAATTTATATTCTTAACGAGAGCAAAGTGTCTTACAAGAACGATACGTCCAATTTACCAAGACATTATTTACCTACCAGTAACATGGACTAGGTACCAAACACTAAAAAAAAATAGCTATAGCCCACGCAACTTAAATGACGTCCATAGCCAGTGTACCACTGAATCAGCCAGTCTGACTCATTTGTTTAATTACACGCTAAACATTATAATGATACCGTGACTGGTACTTATTGCTTTCGAACACGTGAGAGTAATCACGTGTCAATTAAAACTTGTACGACCCTACAGAATGGTACCAGACTACTAAACTAGTAACCATAACACTAGTTAGTCTCTTCCGGTATTCATCCATAGCTCGTAGGTGTCGACCTTATTCTATACCTTCGACCCAGACTCTTCACTCTTGAGCAATAAGTCCTCGAAGCTCGGTGACTCCCATAGCTGAACGGCTGCTTAGAAACTGAATCATAGAGACGTAGATTAATATACGAATAGCCAGATTCCTACATTACCGACAGTCTCAAAGATTTTCACACGATCCTCACAGTATCTCCATTCTATTCATACAGCCTGTATACCTTTATAGGTAAGACAAAAATTTTTGTCAATGGACTTGACTTGCTTGGCGTGGGATTTAAATCTTTGAATATCGCCACAACAATGGCCGACATTGTACCCACTATCTTTGGTCTCTTCTTCAGGATTTGTCATACGTAGCCTTTCTTGCTGCCATATGTAACAAGTGGGCGGCACGGCGTTTACGTTCGTTCGGTAGTAAGTTGTAAAGTCGGCTTGACTTTATATAAGAAGTCCGACTGCGATTTATTTGATAGATCGACGCGGTCACAGTCGCCATGACGATCTAGAGTGGTTTCACTTTATAAGAACAGATTGCCGGTTGGGATCACTTGAACGGAATGGAATAATGGATGCTCCTCTCCTTCTCTTGATCGTTGGCAAGGCTCGAGATTGCCGGATTTATTTTATTCAAAAATTTTCTTTCTCTTTTTCTTTACTTGTCAGTGCACACGAGATAGCCACGTGAGTCGACGGTATCTTCGCGTTGAAATACTTCGCAGTGGGACTTCATCCCTGTCGATTATCCCTGCGACAATAAAGCGACCAATCACGCTCGGATTATCGTGACAATTTCGTCCAGTCATCCGCGACGAATGAGTCGATTTGCATGCGCAGAACCTGGACGGGATAATCGGACACGGTCGGTAGGGTTGGCGATCCCTGTAAAAAGAAGAAGTTCTCGATAGTCTTTCATTCTATTTGCATTTAAAAATCGTACAAGGTATATATGTATATACACTGGTTTATTTATTTAATCGAAAATTGGCACGTCGAAACTAATGCGTACGATGCTTTGATAAATTTCAAGTGAACGTTTTTTTTATTCACTTTCGATCGCGAAAAAAAATACACTCGTCCGATTTATACTGTGTTTCGCTCACTGAGCTCTAAACTTTTCCTATGCTACACAAACTCCAGAACTTCTTCCACTAACCAGCCGTGTTATCGGTATCCGGCCTGAATCTTATTAATAACCCACCATATTTATATATTTATGATCGCGGCCCGCTTTTCAAAATGGATTCTGGGAATAATGGTGGGGGTTACCCATATCTTCCTGCACTGTCATCAGGATGCCAAGTTTATTACATGTACACCAAAAGACCAGGACCAGTATTACATCGAACTCAGAGACCTCACCGTACCACATAACTCATAGCGATAACACCATAAACATTAATAATACAAGACACGTGTATGGTATAGCTTATGGTAGTACCCATAGCGTCCATTGACAAGGTATGAATTTAATAATTAAAAAAAAAACTTTCGTCCCTCTTTTACTTTTACCATACCATTAACCCTCTAATCGTCCCTTATACATATCTGTACAAGCGTCGCGACGCTTCCCCTGGGCGCTTTCTCATAATTCAGCATATGACTGCACCAAGGTACCAAAGACGCCCTGCTAAAAACCCGTGTACGATACGTACAGTCATCTCGAAAAATCTATAAGCATACACGAACACAAATTAAGCAATGTACATTCCAGTCCCATTTATCATTTGCTAATGAAGCAACTACACTTTAACATTGAACGAGTCAATTCGATTAATTAACTTATCGGATGTTTATTATTGAGGCTAACAAAAAAGACCCTATGTAGATCTAATTGAGTTCGCATCCCCTCGTAAAGAAAAAATGTGGATAATTAATCAAGACGTTGCGGAAGGAAAACAGTTAACGAGACAGATGCGCCAAGTGAATGAACGTTCTTGAGGTAACAGGTTATTTGTTTAGCGGGAACGTTACGCTCTCGTATAGTCCCTCTCAATACATTCCTTGTCCAGGTGGGTCTCGTCCAGGCGCCGGCTGCGTGAGACACGCACGAGACTCCACGGCGAACGCGTGTTCTTCGCGCATCGTGGCTTACCGATATACTATATGTATATATAGTTATATACTCGCTCATGAAATTGGACTTTAATACGTGTTTCGTTAAGGAACCTAACCGCAATAGTCGGTTCGCGGAAACTTTTATGATTTTTAGGAGGTATAAAAATAGTTGATGTGCTATATTTTGTGACAGACTTTAAATGTCGCAATATGTATGTGTATACGTATGGTATACTACGTAGGTATCGAACGAAAAAAATATTGAGATCGGCGCGGAGAATTATACCTGAGACAATTCCGAACATCTTTACACTGTATCTTTGAATCCTCGAACTGTCATTTGTTAAATTCCTGCGAGTAATTTTCACCGATCTAATATTAGCTAAGGGTTAATTCGAGCGAGATTACGCTGTCAATGATGCGACCGATAGACGCACTCGGTAATAGTTTGATTGCGTAATAATGAATGCAGCTGTAATGCGTCTGATCTTCCGATGCCACGGAGACATTGTGTGTACGTTAATAATGTTTATGGGGACGTCAAAGTGAAGTGACAGTCAGATTTGACAGCTGTCATGCGACCATGTGCTCGTGATGGAATTTGGTGGTGGAGAAGAAGGGAGATTTTGCGATTTTCCTGGGAGTGCGAGAGAGATGGACTTATTGGGAGTTGCGTGTGTAAGACAAGGACGGATATAGGGTTTTACTCCAATCCTAGGTAGGGATACCCTTATCAATTTTTTTATTTACGAAAGTGACTTTGATTGGAGATAATTTTTTTAATTACTTAATATTTTGAGTCTATTTAATTTTTGTTGGATTAAAGGTACTTATACAGCATTCAACATCTGATCGCTTCATGCTCTATATACTTTATGGATCCTTACATGGGTTATCCCTATGTCCTTTTCATATGGTCTCCTGTGAGAACACACCCTGAACTTCGTTTACGATGCTAATCCTCGAGCACAAGGCCCGTCCTCAAAGGACCTTACAAAGACTAGCCAATCACTCGACCTCGTTGCGCTCGTTCCGTCAATTAGCGCTGAGCGACCGGGGCGTCCCGACGCTACTCCCTCCTCTCTCTCTTTCACTCTTGTGCGCAGAAAACAAAAGGAGACGCGGAATTAAAGAGGGCTTCTGGGAACAAATCAAGTCCAGTTTCGTTCAATGGGGGGACGGCTTTACGTCTCCTTGATCTTTCCTCAAGTTCAAGTGACTGGCGTCGCTCATGAAAACGCACGACAAGATTTTCAACGTGGGAAACCTGGTGGAACTTCATCTTCTATGGGATATTATGGGACGTGTATGGTCCATGGCTAAGAGACACTCGACAGTGACTTTACTATTTATATTTTTTACCAGTACGTCTCGTATGGTGTTATCTTGGATTTTTATATCAAGATAAAAGAACATTAGAAAATATCACAAGCACTTTATTATGAATTTGAGTACAACCAGAACGTTCTCTCCTAAAAATTAATCTCAATTGAAATCTGATAACTGTGTCTACCGGATCGGTTGGTTTTGGTAAAATTTTTTTTCAAACACCAAAATCAATGAACATCTTTATCAATGGAACAGTGTAACGGTTATCAAATTTTGTTTATACAGTACCAGTGATAATTATTTTAATCCCACGATAATATTTATCCTATCTATTTATACATCTTACGCTCACTTCGAACTTGTATACTAATCGGTACCTGCTAATTAATATAGTAATTGTCTAGCAAAGCTAATTCATTCGTGTCGCCAAAGTATCTTTGGCGATCGACAAATTCCAGTTGGGAATGCGCTGTTAGGAGCGCTTGAAAACAAACCTTATCTCAATCCTTAGGACGAATTTCCATTGAAGCCACCCAAGTAGTACTACCGAAAGTCGTACGTGTACATCTGGCTCTGTTATCGCGATACACGCTCGACTTACTCAGATGGAATCTTCCTTACGGGTCTCACAATACAGACTGTATATACATATATACACATAGCCTACATTAGATATAACTATATCTATCTACCTTGCGTATTAATGCCCGTGCTACGCTTACGCGCTTATACAACATACCCCGTGTACGACATTACTCATCGTAAGAGTAACTTGGCGGAAACCAGTTTTTGTCGTCACGGTGGTCCATCTGGTTAAAAGCAGAGAGAAAAAGATCAAGAGAGGTGATGTAGTCTCGATCGATAAGAATTATCGATACAATAGATATATAGTAGTCAAGTAGAGATTAATTCCGAGAGACTGAATTTATGAAAAACTTTTCTAAATTATATATTTTGGAAATTTGTGTTTTTTTTCTACAAGAGACGAACGTTACCGAAATACCCTCTCTACTTTGACATCTCCCGTAGATGATCTTGCTCCGGAGAAAGGCAGAAGCCAAGTCCGACGTTAATTGGAGGGAAGCATCTGTCAATTAAATAAACGATAGACAGGTGTCTGACCTCCCAAAAGATCTTCCACTAGCCAAACTCCACCTGGGTATATCTATACTAGTTATTTCTTCGACAAGGGGAGTCTCTATAGCGCTTCTGTCTTTTTGTCCTCGTAAATCCTTCCAAGAGCATCCATCGGGAGTGGCTCTTACTTTTGCCCCGTTTGCGAGATCGTCTCGCCACGCGATCCGAAGCCGATAGAGATGCTGCGCTCGCAAACGGACACGAGAGAAAGAGATACGAACAAGAGATTCAGAACGGAATCCGCGATGCAGGTTTATATTAAAAGCACTCGGTCTATATCCTACGGCAAGGAACATCCTAGTGTTTGTTATTACGGGCGAACGAGACGCGATCATTCGAGTGTATACGCCGGGCTTCGGCTATCTTCGTATATCGACGGGCAATTTTTGCGGGAATTTTAAATAAACTTCGATCCCGTCTTACTCGATCGTTTAATAAGAATACATAGAGGGTGAGACGAATAACGCGATTATTTCTATTTCGAAACTTGCGTATATCTTTTTCTTCTTTTTTCCGAGACGACCGATTTGATTTTGAAAAAAAAGTCAAAAATAAAAATTCTTTTACCGAGACTGTCTGAGAATTTACTGATCCCGATAACGCTAAACTTTTCTTCGGTCAGTTAGGAACAAGGGATTCAGTCAGGAGTAAGTTTATATTTATGTATTACGTGTATACGTATATATAGTTTAAAACGTTAAACCTCCTTGTTATTAAAGGCACCATGTTCTGTGTCGCCTTGGCGCCAGAATGGAATTCAAAAATATTCCAAGTGATTTACTTTTCTGAGAATATACACGCGGTATATATATGTCTCAGGGATAGTCTCGCACTCCTGCCAACTTATTAGAGACGAATCAATTAACATTAACGCGTAACCCTTTCTGGTAGTGGACTAGTTGGATGGTTACGTGTAATAGATATGTCTTGGCATGGCTGATTAACTATATAAATCACCATCTCGAGTGGAGAACGTGCTAACGATACTGATGACTGGATTGACGACACCGGGCATACGCTTATACGATGACGACACTGCCACGACGAAAAACCGGCTTGATGACAGTGACGACAGACTTGCCCTTATCGAAACTTGGGGCGAATAGAATCGCGACCTTATACGGGGGCTAATCACGTGGTTCGGCTTATTGAGAGATCAGTGCCAATTTTATTTCTAGATCGGTACTGATATGCATTTAAATACTCAGGATGCCTTAGCCACGTGTATTCGTATATGGTTGTTGCGGAGGAAATAAATCAGTTTATGTAATAAGACTGGCATTGCCGGGTTGTGGTTACCGAATATTTAACCAAGAGTCAAGACGGTCTTTGTCAATTGAGTTGAATATACTTGAAATTGAACGTGAGTCATGAAAAAAAAAAGATAAAATATTTGAACGAAATTTAACCGAGTGAAGATTTAACTGCTTCCCAGGCTCGTGGCTTAATTTGTCGATGGTTTAACTCGGTCAGTAACTATTTCGCGAGGGATTGATTATTTCAGCGAGAATAGAACGAAGGCTATAGTTAAATAGGCGACTATCGCGTGCAGGCCTTTTGTTTTAGGTCCGTTTACAAGCCGTGAAAACAGATGGAACACGGTACGGATCGTAGCGTGCGAAAGGTGGCGGTAAGGAACGTGGCTGAATTTTGTCATAGCGATAATATACCGGGTGAGTCAGGAAGTCACTGGGACATTGAGAATTATGAATTTGAAAGTCAAAAATTAAAAACGTATACGACAGGTCTGGTCTATTTTGACGGAACGGACTGAGAATAAGTAAGGTTAGGAGTCACGAATTGGAATACCGGCGCGTTGACGTGCGCGTCGCCATTTTGATGGATTGAAAAATTTTATTAATATTTTCTCACGTACCGGGTGACCGGGTTAATCCGTGTCACAGCAACTTGGAAACCATTGACGTTTGTTCTCCGTACTCGAATAATAGACCGCGTACACTGTCGCCTGCTTGCGAACAGTCAGTCGCTCATTGTGCTCCAGCGACTGTAGGGCCGTTACATGTGGGTACATTCTGGGTCTCTCAAAGTATGGCCATTGTCAAGAATCATGCCAACAGCACTCATGGAAATGATTGACTGAAGGAGCCTGAAAAATAGACCTTTGTCAATTCATTGACTGTACACAGATTCCCAAACGCTTCTTAGACTAGGTTAAGAATTTTAACCTCTCTCTCTCTTACTTTAAAATGCTCCTTCGTTGCGTCATGAACGTATCCGATGACTGTAGTAATATCGACGGAATAGCATCTTGTTTTTATTAGGGCTCCACTGGTAGCTATACGATCGAAAAGGCGCATCCGCATATATAATCCTTCGAGTAGCTACGGTGAAAGGTTCTACCTATTGTATGTGATTTTTATGCTCCTACATAGATATACCGGTACTATACGTCATCATTTGCATAAACGCCCACGATAGTCAACACGTGGAAGTTATCGCGTGTCGAGCTACCTTCGGAGAAAGTACTGCTTAACGACCGTTTAACGAGTTAACATGCCCGTTTAACTGTGACGTGTCTTGACCTTACACTCCTTAAGGATCCTTGACGTACGACTACGTGTGTACACGATTTTTTATGAATTTCAATAATTTTTTTAAAATATCCTCGACTTTTTCCTGTTACCGTATAACACTGGTTAGGTTAGGTTAGCCAATGCAGTCGTGGTATAAATTGAGAAAAGTCATGGCGTCCCACCAGACGACGTCACACGTGCATCGCTTCCGGCGTCAAAACAAATCACGGTGAACTTCCGCTGAGTGGCGAACATCGGGAACGACTACGAATGACTATGGCGGACTTTGCTTTAACTTTTACGTGAGAGTTTTCGGTAATACTTTGAAAAAGATTATCGCTAGAGATCAGATTTATCTGAATGGCCGATCATCAGTTTTTTTCGGGGACAAAACTAAAAATTATTTACAATCTTACGGTGGGCACTGTGTACAAATTTTTGGGGTTGATTTCATCCGTATAGGGGGTTATACTGAATACCGTGATGTTAGCATAGATAAGACGTATACGTTGACGCTGGTCGCGTGTCTCCGGAACTTCGTAACGGGCAGACCCAAGTACTTGGGATGAATTCTAAGAACGATTTCACACCACGCTCCAGACCTGACTTTAGTGTTCCGGATGGACTCTTGTAGCCATTACCGGAAAATCATTAACAATGTCACGTGGCTTTCCAGGCTATTGAAAAAAAAGGGAATCCTACTTTAAGAAAGCGTCGCTTGTAACGTCGAGCAGATGCTTCGATCCTAAGAATTTCAATATGGCCACGTGCCATTCCGAAAATCATCAGGCTAGCCATCACGACCTGAGACACGTATAACTTTATGAGAATCATTGAGACAGGATGTAATCATTCGTTAGTCATATCCCAGGATATTCTGACCTTTATTGCCATGTCCATATAATGTCCCTTAGCGGTCGTACACTTGTTCCTGTATACTTTTATGGCGTCCGTCGTCAGCAGCTTCAGGGAAGATAATAAAGATGGTCAGTTACGCGTCGAAGACGTTTCGCTATATGGTTTTACGACGCGGACCGACGCCTAACGACGTCTTCTTCTATGTGGCTACTATGCTGTACTTTTACGTCAGTCTATACGCGACGGGTAACAAACAAACGTATCGCGTGCCTTCTTATGCTTCCCTTTCTCGAGGTCTGGGGTCAAGAGACCATGCGTGGACGTACGTACGTACTTCATTCTGGAGTGAGGACTGTCGTCTGCTCAGGAAACTGTCCATTACGTCGATCAGACTCCAACCGACTACACGTACGTGCGTCAATCTTGGCGCTGCGTCTGCGGTCCAGTGGAAATTTGGACGCCCAAGATTTCAAGGTAGATTAAGATATCTGCGACGCGAATAGTCCAATCGTAGAGACGTGCTTACGGAAATATTTACAGCGTTTGGTAAACGATGTGCAGTCGAATTTTAGAAATTTGTATATAAAAATTAAGTTACTTGAATGCAGTGGGAATTTTTTTTCCAAACTCTCGACTACCGGTTCGAAACCGTGTTTGCTCGATTTGGAAACTCGCCCGTGGTGATATATGCTAATGCCTTGTCTGGTCCTATCTCAACAGAGCTAAGTGTGGTGTAGATAAAGAAAAAAAATAAGTAACATGACGTAGATATTATCCAGGTATAACGTGGGTTGGAGGTAGGTGAGATAAGTTTCTTGCGGTGAGGAATTAAATATTTAAATGCATCCATCCATCACCGAAGGTCTGCGATTGGTTTTCGTTTCTAAGTCGAATTCTGATTGTCGATTTACACTTCTTATCAGTGTCGAGTTGAAAATTTATATCGGGTTATTCAAACCTGCCACTGTTATCAGCGGGCATGTCACTTTTAGCGGGGACTGTATTAATTCTTTGATCTTTTTTATTCTGACCTTTGCTCCATGTGAATTTGTATCGCTTTGACAGTACCTATACCTACGCTTCTCTGGCAGCTGTTGGTACGGACCTGGACCCATTCCTACGAAAGTGGATCTGTGCATCCCGTATGAATTATGGATGTCGGGGATCAGGGCGACGAAAGGCAGACCCCCGTGTTCAGTGATGCCAACTGTCTGGAAGAAGTTTTTCAAAAACTATTAACATCCTCTGAACTTTCAACGCGTATACCCAAAGCGTCATCTTCGTGGGCTGCCAACCTTACAGCATCAACTTCATAAGATCCCTACTGGGAATCCTTGGTCTGTACTGGAAAGACTTGTAGTCTCTTGGACCTTATCCTGTTACCAAGAAGGTTCATCTTGAACTTCAAACTTCTCAAGTGATGGCAGTGGGAAGGTTAACCGTAGAAGGAACGAAGATAACTGTTATCACTGCGAGTGTCTTCTTCAAACATTGTACCTGTAAACGTTCGGTTGGGGTGATAAGAATCCGATATGAATTTGTTTACATGAAAATGAAGGTTAGAATCCAGAAGCTTATCAGAAGCTTATCAGAAGCTAATAAATATTACTCATGCTCGTCGATTCGCTTTATATTTTTATTGAAAAAAATCGAAATTAAAAAAATCCTTGAAATATTTAATTTCTAATTTGTATCTGACAAACGAAGTCGATCGGTAACATTGAATTGCGTATTCTGTGTACAGCCTCTCCTTAATACACCCTTGCCAAGTTACGCACCCCATGAATATTCCGTGTTGATTCGCACTGCTTCACCTGTCCAGCCGCTACGCGAGACACACTGAATGACTCGATGATTCGAACGACAAGTCATTCGAAATATATTCGTCATTCGAATCACGGTCTTTCCTATTGTTTCGCAAGTGTTCACGGGAGGACGTTACATGGGTGAGTCCATATTTGGAAAATCTTATAGATACTAGAGTTTAACGAAAATGGACATAGACCTCGACAAAACACATTGGCCAATCCCATAGAAAAAATTGCATAAGACCCAAAATCAGTAGAAACCCACCACCCTGTGTGACAATAGAAACCATGTAGGACCCATTTTGCATGTAAGTGAGAATAAAAAAAGATGGGTGTGTAACTTTGAATAATTCGAAAACGTACTAGACAAATATTAACTACCCCTTTTTTTTATTTCCTCATTGAACCCTTTAAAGTCTACGGGCCCCGTGGTATACGCAACAGGCGCTTAATTTAATGCCATTATTTAGTCTACGCTTGAACACGCGCCACGGCGGGGTACCGGGCCCTTCCCTGGTACCCCAGAAACCCGTGACATTATAAGGCACAGGAAGTCGGAACCCCCCTGAAACTCCAGGATCCCTCTAGGAGTTCTTTTGATTTCCTCGGGGTTGACGTGTGTACCTACAGTGTAGGTTAGAGAAATAGGGCCCGATGTTTGTACAGGCCCTGGTAATGTTGTGCATGCGTCGCCCCCTAAATTTTCGCGCCTTCCTTTTACCGAAAGGGTCCCTGGACTTTTAGGGGCCCTGCGCCACGTACCATACTTGACTTACAGTCCGCACCCTGGATCTCTGCTAGAGAAGATAAAGCTTGGGCATCGTGCAGACACGCACTTATACTACAAATATAGGTATAGTACATATATGCATAGGAGCATGTCAAGATGCATTCACATATGTACCCAAGGAAGATGGGGTAGGGGCCATCTGGCATGGCGCGAGCCAAAACAATCGTCAAACCTTGTCCACATAGACACGAGAAGGTAACGTCTTTACGACGTCCCTGACGAACAGTCAACACTCGTATGGAATATACCAGAATATTTAATGGCGACAGGTTACCCGGCCTGAAGGCGTATACAAGAAAATAGTAAGACAGTATGAATTTTGTAAAATTTTTCTAAAATCCACGGAAAGCTTGGAGCATTAAAAGCGACTAAGGTTCTTACTTGTTGAATGACTATTCTTTATGGCTATTCTTAAAAGCACTGAAACGCGTACTAAATTAAATGGAGGGTTTTAGGATTCTTGTGGTCACAGCTTAAAAGGCTTCCAGATCCCACATGACTTACGAATTCTTTGTTAACCTCAGATAGTCTTGTTTCCTCGATACCTGAGGGTAAAATCGAAGGCTTTTTATAAGATATTTAAAAATTTTAATGCTGATGGATACGGAGTGATTTTTTTTTGCTATAACAAATTTTTATATTATATGAAATTTTTTTTATAAATCTACTAATCGTATACTGAAAGGGGTACGTCCTTCGCGGAGCTCCTGTCCATCCTTGCTGGACTCAAACGTCATTCGGATGGGGACTAAGTGCATGGTAAATATATCCTTAATGCCATGGTAAACAGTAACTGGTCATCGTGATCACTCAATGATTTTCATAGTCCTCGGTTAACGGAGTCGTATTTTCCTGTGTGTAGATACAGTCAGCAGGATTCAGAGACGAGAGTATAATTATGGAAAGGTTTTGTTTGTTGTGGGACTTGGCCCACCCACGTGCGTATCCTTGGTACATATATGTTTTCCTCGTGGGACTACTATATTAGGACTACTGGAACGGATATCATGGCTAAGCCGATTAGGGTTCGCACCCTACAGTCCTGACTCAAATCGTCGACCTGTTATATAGTGATCAGTCATCCAGACCAGGTCAAGATTATCAGCAATTCCGAACAACTTGCTCAGAATAATTTGGTACCCCGATATATTTCATCCTGAAGGAATTCATGGGAATTAATTTAGGGTCGGATGGCTTCTGGGATCCGAATTCTTGGATGAGTATAAAAACTTTGATTCCCTTTGAAAATAGCGCCGACCCGGTAGATAGGTGTAATTTGATAGGTCTGGTAACGAGTTCAGATGCAATCAAGACTATTGTGTCTGTTGTGAATTAAATGATATAAAAGTAAATTACCCTCACATAAGTCCTAGTCAGATACCATTAACGACCCAACAATGATTTGGCTCTTGTCTTCACTTTTCTTTGTTACGGTCAACCCCGTATTATCCCCATTCTTTACGGTACCACTTGGTCCAATCTACGGAGTCATTGAATCCAATCATTGATTAGATTTGAATAATATTTTTTTTTCAAACAGCCCTCGACACATCATCAACTAATAAATCCATGGGGTTCTGTATTAGTATAGAGGAATAAAAAAGTCCATGAAAACCCATGAGAATCTTTTATGGTCAAACCAGTGAATATCGCAGATATCTTTCTTGGAAAGCCGTCCAAAATTCTTTGCCTACTGTTAAATCTCAAACCTTATCCCATTAAAAGTTTCCAGGGTTACCAAAGCGAGGGCTCGCTACCCCACGAACAAATTGAATAAAGCGTACCGACCTCTTTTATGGGGCATCCCATAACGTTGCGTAACGAAATTAACGAGCCGCGATCCAGGATATATTCCACGCTTAACGAAATAGCCATTTCGTTTTATTCTCGTTTCTTTTTCTTTTTTTCCATTACTTTTTTCTTCTCCTCGCCAGACCACCAGATCACGATTCACACTTTAACCATTAAACTCACGTACTTTATCGACCGTCCATGAATACAACCTATATTTTTTTTCTGACCTCCCCCCTCACTCTTCTCCCACATCGTTTTCGTCTGCTACCATCCATGAAGTTCTCCAGCGTCTCAGTACCATGGGAAGTTACGATCCAGATGATTTACGGGAGAATACTCCTTGCGACTGCCAAGGTTTATTATCTGGGTACACTCGTGCCATGGGATTCGTAATTCGGTGTCTTCTTGGCAGTCCTATGGGGTTGAGGTCGTCGATTCCTATGCCTCTAACGTGGGATGGTTTTCGTTACGAACTTACGACGCCGACGGCCAGAATCCCAGCCATGTGTTTTCCTCTCCCAAAAACATTCTCTTTCCCCATGGGACACCATATATAACCATTCTGCCAGCCTTCTTGGGTCGTGTATCTATACGGGGTAGAAAATCACTGTAAAAAAAGTTTTACCTTTGAATTCAACTGAGGTCGCAGGTGCGCG
This sequence comes from Trachelus troglodyta, assembly GCA_030142635.1. Lineage (NCBI taxonomy): Eukaryota > Metazoa > Arthropoda > Insecta > Hymenoptera > Cephidae > Trachelus > Trachelus troglodyta. The sequence continues at coordinate 465,431 of JARQTJ010000659.1, read as the reverse complement.
TGGCTCTTGTGACGTCAGACAACATAAAATTAATAAAAGTGCCAATCACGCGTACTTCTATTATAAATTATTTATTGGTTAATATAGAAAAAGTCACGTGCAAATATTTAAGTCTGATAATTTTAGAACGTCTGCTCCATAACCATTTACTATGTCAATATGTATGTGTATATATATGATTGCCGCTACGTAAATCTAACCTGCGGAAATACGTAGAAACTGCTGCCAACCTCTGGATCACGAATACAACCGGAAACGGTTGGAACTTCTTCCGTTTCGTCCTGCGCATTTGTGTCGCGACCCACGTAAGACGCGGTGCACGTTGCATAATTCATTTTTCTGTTTATATTACTCGAATTTTAATGCATATCCCTGTGTCTTTGGGATCGGACTGGGTGGATTTAATGAGAAACGAAAAAGTCGTTTTCGAAAAAAAAAAGATTCAAATTCATTCGCTGGATATCTGAACGTTACCAGCAGGAATTTTAGTTCGAAAAAGGGCGTATAAAATTAATGAAAAAATTTATGAGATTTTTCTTAATATTGTTGTACCGCCCGTTTTTTTCTTTGGGACTCATCGCCAGTTAAGTTTTTCGTTCACCGTTTAAAACGTGTCCGGAGCACGCTTGGGTGTCCACGTATTAGAAATTAAATTTTTGGGTCCCTCGGCGACGTTTATAAATAAAAAAGGGACTTGGTGGATGATCGGGCGTAGAATTAGATGTGTTAGGGACAATAGAAATTGTAATTGAATTACACGGCTCATCGCAGTAATCGGGCGGTACGGGACTCTGAGGTCTTATAGGGAGTGAATTATTAAGGGATCCTTTCTCTACCTGACTGACTCACGAAATTAGGCAGGTAACCTACTGAAACAGGTATCAAGATTAGCCAGGTAATCCTGACTAGTAATTTGTTATATTAATATTCGAAATTTTAGGGTGGTCCATCCCTTTTCTTTAAACAGTCACCCCTTGTACCGCCTCACACAAATCGCATTAAGGGATTGAACTAGGAAACCTTTTTCTGGACTCGGTGATCGGCAACCTTTAAAACTGGGCCCAATAGTGGGTCGCGTCTGGTCACCAGACTTTTTTCTGACTTCAGTCAGACTAATGAGTCCCATTGTTTTCTTCGAGAGAAATTTTTCGAGACCCTGCCACGCTCTTTATGGGATTTGCAAAATTTTTCTAAACCACTCAAACTTTGTACCTAAGTCAGTCCCACTTTTTTTCTCTTAGCTTGTAATATTTTTTTGGGCCAGTCCCACTCGTTACGAGGGTTTCTCGATGAGTTATCGAGACTATACGAAAAACCTATGAAAATACGAACTTCGACCATTCTCTCTGAGAGCAACAGGTGTTTCTGGGTCTCCGAGGGAATTTTTTTAACTCGAAGTTAAAAAAAAGGCCCCAAAAAAATTCCGTGAGATTCCCGAGGGCTCTTCCCGAGGGACTCGGGGCATTAATTGCCGCCCCTCGATTTATATTATCTGTCGGACTCGTCTCGTATATTTTCTTAGGCAGCGTTAGCAACGAACCTAAACGCCTCGCAGTGAACCGACCTTTAAAACCGACGGCGCGATCATTCGAAAACTAAGAAAACAAGCTGTCGCGAACTTCGTACGCGTAGAAAGGAGGCGTTAAGTAAAAGAAAAGATAGGGGAAAAAATAAAGAAAAAAAAAGAGCAAGAATACCGGTACAGCCGATCTCAAGAGAAAACTTTCTTGAAGTACCCGCCAGAAAATCGAGCCCTGTCATCGTCATTATCATGAATAAACACTAGCCAGAGTTACGAGGGGTAATTAAGTCCTGCCAACTGTAACAATCCCCGAAACACAGCCCTCCGCTACGATTATTTATAACCACTTGTCGTCTGCTCGTCGAGTCCCCGTGTTTTTTCAGTCCCCGTGAATACCCGCCTTTTTGCTTTCAAATTCCACTAAAATATATTCGCCCTGACCAACCATTAGTATCGACCACTCTTCGACCCTATCGAAGATCCCAGCAACGATTATCTACTTTAAAAAGGTTCAAAATCCATTCTGAACCACTTTGCCGGAAGTCGCCAGAGACCATCCGGAAGTCCCCTACAGAAAGTCCAAAAGGACCTTGGAAATTCGTTAAAAAAATTTTTACTATTGACTCCGGTTGTCAATTCCAAAAAAAAACAGCTGTGAATTCTCATATCCCCAACAACCCTGGCTACCGTGCATACCTAAGAGCTAAGGGATGCAAAGGAACGTCGTAGAATGTGAATCCAAGGAACGCGAACGCATAGCTGTGAAACGGCCGGAATACAGTCATATATAAGTTATACAACGAGACAGGGTGGGAATATATTTTAGCGAAGTATCTAAAATCGTTAGCTGTACTGGACAAGTGCATTTTCGTGTGTTGGCGACGTGCCAAAAATTTTTTCCTGAAAAAAGTCTCTCGCGAAAACAGAAAAACAAACGAGTACCCACGAAGGCTACACCGTCGGTTAATATTTACCAGGCGTACAGTACAGAGACAACCGAGGACGTTTTATTTCCCGTATTTTTTCAGGGATTATCCTGCCAGCTATGCCAGTGTCAACTGCCACTGGTATTGCATTCGCGACATTAACACCTACGATAAATATATGCTTTTTCTTTCAGAACACACTCATGTGGAATACGCAGTAACATAAGCGATATCGTCGACAAGATGACGACGACGTGGAGCTGCCTGATCCTTGGGATCCTCGTCATCCTGGGAATCGGCTCGACGTATGGCCGACAAGTTCGTCTGGGTGAGTATACATACCATACACATTTTTTCCCCATTAGAAACACACACATACCACACAGTATACATAGAAAAATTTTTTGGGCCGCATCTCGATTTTTCTAACCCTTAAAATGTTTTTTTTTTTCGTAAAAAAAAGTACTTGACATAAAGTCGGTAGCGTGGGAGTACAAGGGCTACCTGTATACGATGATCCAGGAATAAAAAAAAATGAATTTTTTGTTTATATTCTGTCTTTTTCTATCTTGGAGTCACTCCAAAAATATATGCCAAGGGGTAAAAGATTCAGGGACAAAAAAAATATATGGAATAATATGTTCTCGCGCACGACCCCAGACACGACTCGCAATTAGGTTGTCAATCGAAGCATACTTCTTTGCTTTTTCGTCTGTTTCCCTGTTCTTTTTTTTCTTCTTCTTCACAACGAATTCTTCCTCCAAATGCCGCTGGGATACGTTGGTATAGGAGTGAGAGCGAAGGTAGCGTGAAAAGAAGAACCAAGAAGGCGAATAAGACTAAGAGGAGACTGGTGGATGATGATGATGTCGCGCGCCACGGGCGTTCAGCCCGCGGCAAAGCACCGAGATTTGTAAAGAAAGCTAGTCTTGTATATTTTGGTAACAGAAAACGACGACGGGGCGTAAAGGAAGAAGCCATGCTGCGGACAAGGGTAACTAAGAAAGAGAGGAGGGACAAAGAGAGTCAATGTATATGGAAGCTAGTGACACGAGAGAGAAAAAGGAAAGGACAAAAAAAGTCATGTTAAAAAACAAAAGAAAATTTTTCGAACCCGATAGAAAACAGTGCCGACGTAATTCTATGGATTAACTGTATAAATCTCGTGGGATTTATACTGCTGTTCCAATTGTAAACGTTCTGGACTCGACCTCACGATTTCTTTTTCGTCGCCTCGATACAAAAGGCTACCAGCTGTCCGGTCGTGCCAGCTTTGCCGAGAGGATCTTATTGATTGCGTCATCCGAGAAGATTTTTTTGTGCTATCCGTTGAAAAACCTGCCAAAATCTATTATACGATTTGATTTGTTAGGGGATCTTTTTTTCAAGTGGATCCTTTCATTGGAAATGTGGAATAGCTCCTGATACTTTTTCGAAATGGCGGCCATTATTGTCGATGGGATCTTTTTGTGGCGTTGGGGTGAAAATTACGAAAGGGTTGACCAGCTGTCTTATTTTCTTTGTTAAAAGGAATTATATCTTGTCGATTAAAGATATCGAGATTAAATCTACGCGATTGCTGGTTATCACTAGAGAAATTTTATTTTTCATGATAATAATAATTATGTCTATTTTTAATTCCTAAAGCATGAGGATCGTGGCGAATCGTGCCGAGCGTGAAATCTCTGATATCTTCTTACTACAGCCAGAATTCCACGCACGTATTTCGCCTCGAATCGTAATACGTTTTAATTAATCCGAAATTCAGTAACGAGGAACAGATTGGTACTCGCGAATGTGTCTTTTTACATGCCTTTTTTTTTAAATTATTTTTTCGTTCTCTCATTGTTCTCCTTGCGTTTGGAACAGCAGTCGCCGATGGGCTTTTCCTTTTGTATAAGGAGTTAACAGGTTCCTGGTATTACCACGAAGCGAAACTAGGTCCTTTGGTGAAGATCGGTTTACCTCGTGAATTAGGAAAGAAACGAGAAGCACGTAGTAATGATCGTCGACTAAGCTGAAACGTGACTAAATCGGGTATTTTTAAATTATAGTTAAAAGTAAAACACGCATATGAAATGTACCGAAAATAAGTCTCGACACACTGTGAATATATGGCTCAGATAAATCTGGTAAATTCTTCGAAGTATCCTGGGCTTTGCGAATTCTTGAAAAAAAAAACAATTCGTAGAACCTCCCAAAAATCACGTATCCGTAATAAAATGTAAATTTTATCATAAATCAGTAAACAATTTTCAAGAAAACCAATCGTTTCGGGCAAAACTTACAAACTTTATTGTTCAAGAGTCCCGGCAGGCTTGCCAGTCCCAAAGTGACACATCTGGCCTGCAGATCCATTCACGACTCACTTCACAACTATGGGCTATGAGGATCGGTTGGTCACGTGGTACGAAACTAGAAAATTTCCAAGTAACCTTAAGCCCGTTTCACATGTCTCACATTTCCACGTAAACCCATCCGTTTAATCTTACAAGCGTTCGAATTTCCCGCGAAAATTTCTCACTCAAAAACACCCTGCGTACACATAAAATTTCAGCGATAAAGAATTCCGGCAAGCGAATTGAGTCTAATCAGTTTCTTTATCGTTAACGAACCCGGCATCGACATTACCGTCATTACTGCCAATTAAGAAAAACTGTCTCCGTACGTCGCGTCAAGCGTACACGCATCCAGCAGGAAAGCTTACGCACTCGTACCAACTGACTTTGTCAGTCAAATGTAATCAATGCAGTGCTCGACCTACATGCTGGCACTTCAGGAGGGAACTGTCGTGCCATATCAGGAAGTCCTCGTTCGTTTCAAGGATATTTTTATCTCTGGTGCCACTGAAAAAAAAAAGTAACAATCAAGTAACCTTATATCAATGAAATATAGTTCATTTCAATTTCCGTCAATTAATACCCAGTGAATCATTTTTCTCAGGACTTCAATCACTTCTATCAATATATACCTTCTTCTATACTGGACTTTTACAGTACATTGCTTAAATGGTAATAAGGTACAAGGTAACGAAATATATATATATATATGTATAAAATTATCTCTATCCCTATACTGATCTGTACTGACCACGTAACGGTCGCCAATAAATATATATACATATATATATATATTAGAAGTCATGAAATACTACTGCTCGTAGTAGCGTTATTATGATTGGGCTCAATTGTCCAATTGCTCGGTCATTGAATGCCGCTCTACCATACTCGCCATTATTAACAAACGCTAACAATTCTCAATCCCCTAAGCAAATCCCAGTGCCGTCTGGTCCGTTCTTCGACTTTCTCGCTGGACATATCGCCAGTGTTATTTAAATGAGAGCCACTGCAATCTTTTGTCTATCAAACGTATTCAACAACGTAATAGCAGCTAATATACCAATTGGACAATGAAAGAAATGGCAGGGTGCGATTTGTCCACGATTGGACGCGCTTACCGGGACAATAGTTACGCGCGACCAACACGCGAATCGACCTACGACCTAGTGAAGCTTCTACCTTCGTTTTGAACATGAAGACAGATACAGTGTATACTCGGTGTCATAAAAATACGTATGGGAGAATTCGAGTTGGATAAACGTCACGATGAATCATAATTATAGACATTAAGCGGTAAGAAAGCGAAAAGCGATAAGAGGTTAGGAAAAAAAAAAAATGAATTAACGAAAAACCATTCTTTACCCAGGGGGATTCATTAAGATAACAGCTGGTTTTTACCTCTTAATCTAAAGTTCCTTTGAGCGACCTGCGTCGGGGGATGATCGTGTAATTATGCACCCTGAGTGGTTCCTATACCTGAAAGTCGTTCACCGTCGCTCGGACAGATGCGTCAAATTGAAACGTCTACTTTTTTATTCTCAAAGGGTTTTCGACTCTCGTTCCTTTTTCATACTCTTAATCAAGCTAAAAGGGTTGAAGAATCGTGAGGAATTTTAATTAGACTGTCAACCGTATAACTTTTCATGGTGATCTTTCGTCAGGCTCGAACAATTTTACGTCCGCCATCTTAATAATACCTAGGATATATTTATATCCCCATATAATACCACGCGTGAAATATCATTAAATTCCCGATCGTTCGAATGGATTCAAACTGGTATACCTATATGGTATATATATATATATATATATCACCAAGAGAATAATAAAAAGTCAATCTACCCAAGATCCCTTGCGAGAAGGATTAAGTTTCTCCTTTTGTGGAATTACCGGCCTCCATTTCTGAAGCAGCATATAGGATCTAGATATCAACCTGGATCCTCGGAGATTTCACGTCGACGGATTAGACAGGGACACGGGTAACCTGATTCTAAGCAGGAACAGATTCGAGAACCGTTCTCCATTTGTCGAAAAGTTAATTCGACCGATTCTCACACCTTCAACCTGGATATTCTATCTAGGATCTATTCAGATCAGTTGACCATTACCAGATAGGTGTGTTCACGGGATACAGGATGGAGCCCGGCTGGTTTAAATATTTCACCAGGTTATAACAAGGTATACCAAAGCCTATAGACAAGACACTTTACCTATGCACGTACGCATATAGAGATCTTCGACGAAGCTCGTTATCGAAGCGTCTTCTTTATTTCATCTCGGCAGTCACAAACGTCTCTTATAGGCACTCGCGTGCCAGTCTCACAATTAAAGGCGCATAAATCACCAGCTGTCGTTAGGGTATCTGCCCTGGATCGACCCTTATCTCATTCCGCTACTATTTCGAGCGTCTTCTCGCCGCCGCATTTAGGCCTCGTTCATACGTACTTCTTGTTTCTGTTGGTGAGTTCTAATGAGACGAGCGACCACGTCTTGCGTCGCTAATGTCGACCTCGTTTATTTGCCCAGTGCATTGTCGCGCAGTCTTACCAACCTAAAGGTATAATAACACCGTACCAAAAATAGTCCGTATTATTTTCTATTTACCGTATAAAGCGTTAACTCCGAAGTTTCTCGTGTTTTCCGTCGAACGAACTAATTGTCTGGATTCTTTCGTTTTACGAGTTTGGTACTTAGGCTGCTTTTGGTATCGGTACTAATGGAGGAAACAATGTTTGGGCTACGTTACGCTAAGCTGCGTTTTCATTAGAACGATTTCAGACAGTATCGCGTGTAATTGAAATACATTTTTTTTTCTGTTGTCTCCTCGCAAGTCCAGTGACGTTTTAACGTGCGTGGTATATATATATTGTGCATACATTCGCGCCATATTTGACGAGATTAACGTCCCTCCCGCTTCTGGCAATTTACGGGGAAAATGAATTTATCGCTCGCCCACGTATTCGTGGGTTGTCATTAGCTCGTTGGCACCACTGGCAGACTGAACTAAGACGGCCGTGGCTTGGCTTCAGGGCGAAAACGCATTACAAATCGGAATGAATTTACGGCGGAACCTTCGACGAATATTTTCGGCAGCGTTCCAGGCAATAAACCTAATCCCACCTTATCCCAGAAAGCGTCTCTGTGTCACGGTCCGTTCGCTGGATTCTGGTAATCGACTACCCAACCGTCCCGTTCTAGTTAAATATCTAGACGGATGACGGTACATATATAATGTAGACTTTGTATAAACGGGTAGCAATAGGTACGTATCAGCCTTTACAAATTACAAAGCATTGTATTACGTATTGTATATAAATACTATTTAAATATATATAGATTATACATACACGTACTACGCGTAGATATACGTATGTATACTCGTATGCCAAACGTAGGCGTGCCAATTTTCATTATTTTGGCTTACGATCACGGCGCCCTGCATCCTCCGGAAAGGGGGGGAAAGGGGACCGCGTCGCGGCAAAAACTTTCAAATTAATTTACGGCAGGCGCGTGCCCCACGAGTAAGCTGCACCCTATATATAGACTGCTGACTTTCGATACACAGAACCGAAAAATCTTAAGGTTCCTCGACTCCGTTCCATCGTCAATGAAACCGTCTATATACCCGGTAGCTCGATTCGATCAGGAGTCACCTCTTATTGGCGTAAAAGAAAATAGAGCCTTTTCACCGAGCTTTCCACGTGCACTTTGTCTACTTGTTCCTCTATTTTTTAGCATGGTATCCTCGAGGATATGCGGGAGCCGAGCGATACCGGAGAAACCGTGAGTATAGACTGGCGCGTCAAGCGTTGACTTGGAGAAATAAACACGACGAGTCGATGTCGTCAGCCCGTATAAAAGATGAGGCGCAGACCCACTAACTAATGGCTAATGGTACCGATTTATTCTGTTTGGTAACACGAGGCGTATAGTTTCGTTTAGGCAGACGTTGTTAGCCTTCTACGACCGGTGAAGCCCGGCCTAGTGGAGAAAGAGACGGAGGTGTCGTTGAGGACGCGCCCTAAAACTATTCCTTCTTGAAAGCTGTAATAACGGAGGCATCTCCGTCGCAGGATCGAAACAATCTCTAGATTATAATTGGAATCACGGATATTACCTTCCCGTCCAGGCATTTACCCACGCACTTTTGCACCGATGCAAAAGGCGCCTGCGTGGTCGTCGTGCCGAACGACGCCGGACTCTCGAAACTATTCCTGGACGTCGGCGTCGAACCAGATGGCCCGTGACGTCATGCCGGGGCCGTCCATCTTCATCGGAGGAATCGAGCGCTTATCAATTTGAAATATTAAAATTTCGAATTTACACCTTCGTACCCCGCGCGCTGTATGAAGTTCGATGGCTGATGATTATTTTTTTGAAAGACTGTGAAAACGGGGTGGGGGGTTCAGGGGGGTGTCAGTCTCCTTGAGCGTTCCAGAGCGAAAAAGGTCCTTGTCGAGACAGACAAGATGGAGAAAAAAGAAGCGGCGAAAGAAAAAGATGAAAAAGGAGTGCGAGCCACGTGCCTGACAGATGACGCGGATCAGAGGAGAGGAAACGGAACTAGAGTCTAGCGACAATAAACTCGATTGATTTCCGTCGAGGGGGGTTACAACAATGGTTACCCTGTCGCATGCGTTTCTCAAGGATGTTTAAAATAAGTCCACGGAGTCCTTTCATTCTTCGAGAGATACAATTCAACAATACCGTCCCACGTTGCGGAGCCAGATTAAGAGAGCTGATCAAATAAAGCTCACGGAGTTTGTCGTAGAAGATCGTTGAAGGAAGTCGTGGGCGACCATGGAGCCGAATCGGTCGCTTGGTGCGAACGTTGATAAATTCAAACCACAAATCCGTAGCCAATTATACGTGTCCCATTCACAAATAGGTTATTGATATCCTTATTGTCCATTGGTCATTGATCGTGATTACCGGCCGTCGAAATTATCGGATGATCATCCTCAAACTGTAGCTACGTCATCCCCATTCACCGGATACCGATCCACTTTATATTCCGGTGACGGGATCGGTCGGTCATGGAGGAAAAAAGAAATCTGCAAATATATTTAAATTATCAATGTGCTCCTGGATGGGGATAATCGCAGAGAAATATTCGAACGAAAGTAAATGGACAGGAAGCGGAATAAAGCGAGTGTACCTAGTGGTCCCTGTGTCGGTAATTGTGGGGTACACGGTTCCATCACCTAGGTCTCTATATTTAGCCAGATGCATTCTGGGGACTCTAACACTCTAAGACGATACAGTAGCTATAGACATAGAGGTATGGCAAAAGCTCTTTGGTAAGCCACGTCCGAAAGGACAGTGTCGCGATTCGGATTTGGCGCATCTCCAAAGCGACGGAAAGCCTGGGTTTCGTACTCATGAATGAGCGAAGGCGCGACTCTGGATTTTGGGACTGGTAAACATACGCGGATGGACTTAACAATCGAGTAACTCGGAGGCAATGCACGCGGGCATTGTTACACGATGAGACTAGTATTATAAAAGATGGCGGATTTATTTATAGCGATGATTATTATGATGATAATGATAATAATAATGCTTAATCATGACTACCGTAACGGGTCTCTATGGTATAGTAAATCGACTGTTCTGCTACGAGGCGCTATCTTGACGCGAAACCTCAAGGCAACCTCATCACTGTCGGAAGACACGAGGTCAAGAAGAAGACAGGCGTTGATTAAAAAAGAAGTGGCATTCCTGACGCCTAGCTCGTGCTTCGACCGCAGCCCATTTGTTATCTCTCTAGCCTATATATTGGCGTCCCACGCGGGGACCAGACTCCGTGCCTGATTTATGCTCTCAGCAGCAGAACAATTTGTTCAGGATGATCCACGATACGTGTTTTAGCTTAGGTCACTTTACTATCTGGCCAGCTCGGTTTTGTTTTTATTTTATATCAAGGTTTTATCTTTTATCGAGACCGCGACAGATATTGCCATCTAGGACAGATATTGCCATCTAGCTCACCTAGTCCTGCTACCACTTCCTCTTGCTGCTCCGTTCCGTCGTCTTATCGAGACTGTTTAACCCGTGTTAAAATGGCTAATAAATCTTAGCGATTGTCATGTACGCTACACTAGGTGTCGTATACATTGGAAACGGCTTGGTTGAGACACGCAAACACGAGTCGGGCCGATTTTCAATGCAGCTCGCGTCCACGCGAACGACGTGAATTACAAAAGAACTCGCTCGAAGGCGCCGCGCATAACAACACAATGGTAGATTCAATTCGGCGGACACTCTTCGCTCCTACCTAGATTCCTTAAAGCTTCTTATGAATTCGCCATGAGGTTTGTAATTACGAATCGAGAGATGCGCACCGTGCTGAGCTTCGTATGCCTGGATAATGTCACGGGTTCATTAACATACAACATTCCACGTATTCCGAAAGACTCGAATTACACTGAACTTTTTAGTTTGAGTTTAGTGACGTTGTGAGATATTTTTAATAACATTTTTTTTTGGTTTCTTCCTTTCAGAATTAATTAATCCAAACGTAATCGTCACGGTCGGAGAACGTTTGAATCTACGCTGCATGCCAAACTTTAACGCCGAGACATCGTGGTACAAGGATAACGAAATATTTCGGTCAAATACGTCGCGCATGCGCGTGATGAGACAATGGATAAAAATCAAATCCGTTGATACCATCGATACCGGAAGTTACGGATGCCGCGTGGAATCTGCCCAGGGTGTGGAATGGCGTAACGTATCGGTGTTCGTTGAAAATCTACAGAACGACGGTATCCAGGAGAGCGAGGAACTTGGTAGCGTCCTGGGTGCTTTGAGACCCGAGGAAGAGACGAATGAGCTCGAGATCGCCGCATCGAGAAGTAAGTAATTCATTCTGCAAATAAAAATATGGAGTAAGATAAATAGAGACACGCGTGTACGTTACGTACGCGTTAGATAAGTCAAAGTCCTTTAGAAGTGTCCAGCTTAATTAACTATCCTCTCCATTTGTCTTGGTCGCTGTAACAGATCTACCGGAGACCAGGTCCCTTCATCTGGATGCAGACCTGGACAACGATAAGGGCGAGAATGAGAACGCTGGTGAACATAATAAAACGGCGCCAGAGAGTCCTCCGGCTTTTAATAAAACGGACGATATGCCAACTTCGGTCGTTAAGCCAGCTGGGAATATGCTGAGAATACGGTGTCCTAGTGTCGGTAATCCAAGACCCAATATAACCTGGTTGAAAAACAATGAGGAACCAAAGAGAAGCCTTGGAACTGTTATACGTACCAAGTGGAACCTCAGGCTGGAGGATCTGGTAGTTCAGGACAGTGGAAATTACACGTGCATAGTCTGCAACTATCTGGGCTGCATCAATCATACCTACAAAGTTGATGTTGTCGGTAAGTTCGTGTTGGATTTATATCTTTCGTATATAGCTATATCGATCTAGCTTATTGGTCCTCGGTTGGTAAAGTAGATTCTAAGAGACAGGACTTGCGCTATTGTATTCTCAATATAAGACGTAACATCTAGAACGATTCCCGCACAAACCGTACATCAACGAGGACTTCCCCAAGAACGTGACAGCCTTGGTATACAGCACCGTGACGTTCAAGTGTCCAATAATTTCGGATTTAGAGCCTTTCATTCAGTGGCTCAAGGTATCCGAGTATCCTGATGATCGGGAGACTCAACCAAACGGCACCTTGCTGAAGGTATAGCCATACCAGACTACGTCCGGTGGTGGTTATTAGAATCTTTTCTCGTTGACTCCCGAAGATCTTTGGGATCATCTTTTTTTCTCTCTTCTTATTCACAAAGCAATAGGGAATTCTATTTTCGTTTTACTGTGGTGAATGGTCTCTGTGGGCTCCAGATGATTTTCTCTCGCACTCACCAAGTTCCTCGTTCTCGTCATCCTCTTCACTCGACTTATGGATCCTTTCGGGGTGATGGAATTAATTATCTTTGCAGGAAAATTATTAAGGAGCTGAGACGTCGTACCTGATGTGGATTATTCTTTTAGGATGTCAATCTAGAGACTAAAATGGCGAATATCAAGGATAATTTTTTTTTCTTACGTACCCTGTGGCTAATTCTTACTTTTTTTTTGTCATAAACTATAATCAATACTGCGCACTCTATAATTTATATTTGTTACTTATACAAGCGATTCTATAGGGTGTCGGTTTATTTTTCTATCTGTTTGGTGAATGGATTCAAAAATTTGTGACGAGCATTTTCATGGGGTAATGAAAAATAATTATCAAACCCCATGACAATTCTCTCTGTTATCTACACTTCTTTTACTGCGTCTAACTACTGTATGAGAATTCTGTAAAAATTGGTGGTTGGGTCTATTTTACCATAGAAAGCGTGAAGCACCAACCTATCCTGACCAGGGCGCCGAAGAATACGACGGCTCTCATTGGAACGAACGCAAGCATGACCTGCGAGGTCCTTTCGAATGCCCATCGACATCTTGAATGGTATCATGGCTACCATACTTCTTTTGACACCCTCAACAAAACCAACCAAAGCGTCCCGGTTGAGGTTAAGGTGGGCAGTTGCATGCACTGGTATTTTGTATTACTAAAGTGTCTTTTCTACCCTGTGTCGCTTATTTATTTTCACATCTAACAAACATTACTGTCAAAATAAATAAATATTGCATGATCAGGCCCTGTATATTATTTTTGAAATTTCTTTTTCATTCATATCTTTTATCCCATTAGGCTGACTCCTTAGAGAATCGGGAGGTATTGAAATTGTATAACGTCACGGAAAAGGATGAAGGCTGGTACACGTGTATTGCCCAGAATACACTTGGAGAAACTTTCAGCAGCGCTTATCTGCGAGTAGTGGAAAGTAAGTATTTTTAGTGCGAACAAAGGATAATCCTACAGAAAGATAACTAAATGTTTAAAATTATTTATTAAATAGCTCTGGACGAGCAGCGAATACCGTTGACAGCACGGCCGCAGACCCTCCTTGTAAACGTTCTGGCAGCAGTTTTGTTCGTTTTGTTCGCCATCGGTGTGATAGTTGTGATTTACATATTCCATCGGCTGAAGCGAGAGAAGATGAAGAAACTACTGGCGATTAAAACTGTACGCGATGCTGTGATCATACAGTGGACCAAGAAAGTCATCGTCGAGAAGCAGAACATGGTGAATAGTCAGAACGTCCAGGAACCATTGTTGATGCCGGTGGTGAAGATCGAAAAACAAAAGTCTACTGTCGCGGCAGAGGATAACAGTGGCGGAAGTATATCGGAGTATGAACTTCCGTTGGACAGCGCTTGGGAATTACCTAGGGAACATCTAGCCCTAGGTAACACCCTGGGAGAGGGTGCGTTTGGCAAGGTAGTCAGAGCGCAGACCAATACAATGAAACCAGGAATACCCAGTGTGGTAGCTGTAAAGATGTTAAAGGGTGAGTAACGAATAAAGCATCCAAAATCAAGATCAATAAGAGTATTGATTAATAAAAAGAAATTGTTCCTTCAGAGGGACATACCGATGCTGAGATGATGGACCTAGTTTCGGAAATGGAAATGATGAAGATGATTGGCAAGCACGTCAACATCATTAACCTCCTAGGTGCCTGTACCCAAGGTGGTCCTCTTTATGTAGTCGTGGAGTTTGCACCTCATGGGAATCTTCGTGACTTCCTGCGGGATCACAGGCCATCGTCAGGATACGAACCTACCATTGGCCAGGAAATGAAGGAGCGGAAGACACTCACTCAGAAGGACCTGGTGTCCTTTGCTTATCAGGTTGCTCGCGGTATGGAGTATCTTGCCAGTAGACGATGCATCCATAGGGACCTTGCGGCCAGGAACGTCCTGGTGAACGACGAGTACGTTTTGAAAATCGCTGATTTTGGACTAGCCCGTGACATCCACTGCCACGATTACTACAGAAAGACTACCGATGGCAGATTACCTGTCAAATGGATGGCTCCAGAGGCACTTTTCCATCGAGTCTACACCACGCAGTCCGACGTGTTAGTAAACGCTTTGAAACATTTATCAAATTTGATTTTGATAACACTTTTGTTTGCTGAAAATAATTATAATATGTATTATCATTCTTCTGTACCTTAGATGGTCGTACGGAATTCTGTTGTGGGAGATCATGACATTGGGTGGTACACCTTATCCTTCTGTACCTTCGGTTGAAAAATTATTCCAATTACTCAGAACTGGACACAGGATGGAAAAGCCGCCATGCTGTTCCATTGAGATGTAAGTAGATCTTGGTCCATTTTACTTTGAATCACAATAAAGAATATTTTCATGAAACTTCATTTGGTTCTTATTCCGTATTGTAGCTACATGCTTATGAGAGATTGTTGGAGTTACCAACCTAACGAGCGACCAATGTTTGGAGAATTAGTCGAGGATCTCGACAGGATATTGACAATAACAGCGAACGAGGTTAGGATCTTATATAAAATTTGTATCCTCAAAAAATATAAATAGAATACAAAAATGTCGTTTTTTTTTATTTACAGGAATATCTAGATCTTGGTTTGCCGCAGTTGGATACACCACCGTCAAGTCAGGAGTCAAGCGAAGCCGAAGACGACGACGAAAATGGCGAAGAGAAATTCCCTTACTTGTTGTGAAAAAAAAGATTAACATGTGGGACCGATAAAGTCCCTGGTTTTATATGAACTTTGAGTTGAGAGACGAAATAAGGAAAACAAAATCGGATCGAATCCCTATGTACTGAAGTACCAAGGTGGATTTAACGCGGTTATGATATAAGGACGCGTGTGAGATGTCTGGAAAGGATTTCCGGCAGCGTGTACGTGCGAGTACGTTGGAGATGATAACCGACTGATAAAGCGAACACGCCAAATACATAATACAAATCAGTATTGAACAGTAGCGCGTATTTTGTAGAGTATAAGAAGCCACAAAAAGTAATGGAAGGTGGGAAGAGATGACGAAAATTATGACGGGCAGGAATAGGCAAGAGTATGAACGTTGGAAGAAAGCAAGATAAAGGATTAATCGACTAGAAATCCAAAAAGGATATTTTTTATACAATCTATCTATATTTTCATTCGAATCTTAAGGAATTGTGCCATTAACCACAGTGCCTACGTATCATGGAGATTTTCTCGTCGATGCTTTCAAGGCAATGAATTTAATTGGCCAATCGGTGGTGCGCATGATCCGTCATATTTTTTATGACGAACGGTTGGTTGGATATCTTGATAAACACTAATGGATTAAACACCACGATGGATTTTTATATGTTTGATACAAAATGGCGGCATGATATTGCGTTTGTAACTAGTCAATTTATGAAATTCTGAATTTTTTTTCTTTTTTTTCCTTTTCATTTTTTTTTGTATGATAGAGCGTAGCGTTTCGTCTTAATGTTTCTACGTGCGTAATGTTTATAGCTTACGAGTATGGCGAGGGCTTCATTATAGTGACAAAGGAGACAAATAACTTTTGTGGATGAAGAATATAATTGCGAAGTCCTATAGCGTAGAAGTGCCTTTTATCAATTTATCCAAATGTTATGTGGAATCGTAAAGTTTTCGGGACAATTTTCATTCAGGTGACTTTTCCCTGAAGGGGAAATAAAAATAAAGAAAACATTTTTCGGCGTTATTTTCCCAGGATACCCGACATAAAGTGACCCGGAGCATTTAGAGAGCATTCAAAATGTACAGAGAATGCGACACGTAGAGAAAATACATAGGTTTTAGATAATTTATTCTTTGTAAAAATTAACGTTTCGAGAATTCTTCTTGAGAACTCTATTCTTTTTTTTTACATTTACCCTGGCAGGTATTGTAGAACGGAAGGACCAACGTCCATCTTAAATTTACGATAACAAAGGGCAACCTGCACTTGTAAAAATACAACCGTAGATGTATGTAACATAATAAATACGTATGGATAATAGTAGCATAGCGATAGGAGCGTGATGATTGTACATATAGTAACGACTTTGTTTATTATTTAAAAAAATTATCGTTACTCAGCACCTACAGGTAGCCAGTAAATCAGCATTTACCTAAAATACATAGAAAGTATAATGTGTATACTCTGTGTAAACCAATTGTAACGTGAGAGTTTCAACTCCAATAAATCAAATCTGTACTCTATTGAAATTCTAACCTTTTGTATCAGTCTTACTTATCCTTGTACATATTTTCCACTAGAGGCCCACTCTTTCTTTCGAGTAGTACTTTTGAGATACTCACCATTGGGTGATAGCACTGGTAGCCACCCGAGTAGAATTTATCTTTACGTATATAATATATTTTACATATCAGAACTGCGCGGCACAGACTACAGGGGCATGTCTAATTTACATCGTTTCAATACTTTTTGTTAGAGGAATTCACAGCACTTCTTTATTTAATAATAATAATAATAGCGTTTTTATTGCCAAGATATTACAAAGGGCGGAAATCAGCTACATAAGTAACAGCTTTGCATTCTGATCTCTACAGATCACAGTCAGACCTGATCGTTATTACCTGTCATCTTAGCATATATGTAAGACGTCGTAAAGTCTTTCGTCTTCTTCCGTAGAACATTCAGCAAAATCCATTACATCTCATAACAATAAAATAGTAGAAATATCAGATTCGTTAATTGGCAAGAACGTAGAATTAAGTTATTTCACGGGCAAATATCATCATGAACCAATTAGCATTGCGAAAAAGCGACAATACTTTCGATATATTTTCGATTTGCGGAAAATAAATCTGACATGGATTTATTACTAAAGGGATATAAAATAATAAAAAAAGAAACAGTACAAATTTATACGGATCTTGTCGAAAACATTTTATTGCAATAATTTTAAAGAAAACAGTAGGGACTAACATATAAATTACAAAATTTTCGATCAAACGTTTAATAAAGTGTCTTTTCGATAAATTGCATATAAATTGTAGACCTCAAAGGTGCGTTACCACTTAACGCACATCTCTCAAGTACCAAGTCAACTTTATAATAATTTATTACGATACACGCGCATGTTGTTACCGTCATTAAACTTGTTTTAAGATAATTCACAACTCAAGAGTTGCTGGAGCGATCGCCTGTATACTTAAGTCGAAGTGAGACGCGTCGCGATCAGACTAATTGAAGTAAATGATCAGACATATAATGAGGCCATTAAGCCATGATTGATACGATTGGATTTAATGTCAGACCCTTAGAGTTTTCCAATTTTGCCACTACGTTGCGCCACTGTCAATCCGTTTTGTTGTCATCAACCACATTTACAATAAGTTGTTTTTACCAGATTTTTAGTGGAACCTTTTGTTCTTTTTTATCACCAACCATAGTGCCGTTCAACGAAGGAAAATGCTGGACCGAATAGGAAATGATTACTCGAATTTTTATGACCACATCATCTTGTGAAAGTCATCTCGACTTACGTTCCATATTAAGGTTAGAATTCGCTAACCCACTTTTTCATCAATCTTATTTAACTAATTAATTTGAGTGAGGATTTATATATTAGTGTATAATTAGGGAGATTCAATCTTTGGACTAAGATAATAATGTTAATTTTTTCTACTGTTCGTTCTCGTGATCTTTTTTATATCAATGATTGATGATTGTGACAGGAGTAGCAAGACAACTTCTTTTTGGTTTTGATTGCAGATCCTGCAATTTAAATTGATTAAGGGTTATGTTATCGTTTGTCTTTTCTTTTTAGTATTTGTTTTATTTTACTTATACTCTAAATTTTTTTAATATTTATTACGCAATGACTTCGGATATCTTTAGTTAATAATTTTCAGGTGGTGACACCTATCGATTTAAATGGTGCTTACTGGTGCCATGGAGAGAAGGATAAAATTGAAGACCTTAAATAGCCATATAACATGTAAAATATGTCGGGGATACCTAATAGATGCAACCACAGTGACGGAGTGCCTACATACATTTTGCAAAAGTTGTTTGGTGAAACACCTAGAAGAGAAACATACGTGTCCAACATGCCAAATAGTTATACACCAGTCTCATCCCCTTCAGTATATCAGTTTCGACAGAACTATGCAGGATATTGTCTACAAACTGGTTCCTGATCTTCAAGAAAGTAAGAACATCATGATTTTTATCAATAACAAACTCAATATAAATTTCCTGACCAATATATTGTTTCAGATGAAATCAAAAGAGAAAGAGAATTTTATAGAGCACATGGTTTGCCTTGTCCTAAAGATGTTTTACCAAATGCTGGGGAGGTAGAAGAAGAAAAGGCAGCGGCAGATGCACATGCAGAATCAGATTATCATCGGGCAGATGAACAGGTTTATTTTCAGTTCATAAATACAGTATCATCAATAATACACTTATATTACAAAATCATTTTGTAATGAAATATACTCTCTATAGGTCAATGTGTGTCTGGAATGTATAAACGCAAGTTTGAAAACGCTGAAACGCAGATTCATTAGATGTTCTGCTCAAGCCACTATTACTCATCTGAAAAAATTTATAGCCAAAAAGGTCCTGAATGGTATGGAGAAATATCGAGACGTGAGTATTGTGTAAAATCATTAAACATTATCAAAATGTAATGATAAAAGTAATTTTACAAATATATATATTTCTCCTCAGATCGATATTTTATGCAACGATGAATTGTTAGGTAAGGACCACACATTAAAATTTGTGTATGTGACAAGATGGAGGTTCCGGGACCCACCTTTAAGGTTACAATACAGACCACGTATAGACATTTAAGGCTAATCCTTCCACATATAGGATTAACAATAGGGTCGAGAAAAAAAATGCGCTATTTTATTCCTCTCTGGTTCTATTCACCTGTGACCTTCTTGTACTTATGGTACTTAATTCTGTGGTACTCCTATATATCGCGCTCCCGCTAATCCTAGCTAGCAATGCTAATCTCGCGAAATAAGTGTAATTGAAGACGAAAAATGACGAATGACTTTTAGCGGGATGATTACACGAAAAAGTGTCATTGGAGTATTTTAATGCACGAGAAAGGACAGCCTGGGCCATAATAAGAACTTCAGTGATCCGAATGTGGAAACTCTTCCCAATTATATCAAAACGACAAACATATTGTATCCTGGTAGTACGTTTTTTTAGCCATTTTCCGTAATTTCTCCTAAGAATTTGTTGCTCAACGATAAGACTCATTTTATCCAAGATAGTTATAAAAATCCATTCTTACATTATAATAGCTTGGCATTGATTAGGTCAATTCAATTTTACTTACTTACAGTTGTAAGTTTTTAATTGCAAAGGCGAAGATAAATGACGATTCTGTAAAATAAAAAAAGATAAGAAAGGCGGGAAAACCTGTAAATGTGGCTGGTGCAGGGAAGTGTTAAGAGACCATTGGTAGTTTCCAGGTACCGAAGAAAAGTATAATAATGCATTTATCCTTAGGAACCACGCGAATGGCTTTACTTTTTAATTTGAGAAATTTTAGTACATAACAAATATAGAACTCGATTAATCTGTTTTGAAAACAAAAGTAAGATAATAAAAAAAGACAGTAATAAACGAAGAAAAGCAAAAAAGAGAAAATGAAAAACAATATACCGTATTTCGTCTCACTAGGAGATGGGAGTCGCAATAAACGCGAGTTTTCTTATAATCTATCCGAGTGTATATAGAATATTTTTGACAGAAAACTTCAAAATATAATACCGCTTTGAATTAGATTAACGATTTGAAGTAACAGAACTAGGCCTGGACGTTGTGACTTTTTACCTTTATATGTTTATGCGCCGTACGTATTGTGTTCTTACTGTGAAATTTCACTCGTCTACGTTACTCCGGATGCAGATTTGAATTTAGTAGGAGAAATATTTTCTAAATAAAAAAGAACAGAAACAAATGACGAGACGATTTTTTTTCGTGAACTACTCGTTTTCCAAGTGATGGTATTTTGATAGTAACACTCCGAGTGAAATTGCCAGTAAAAGTTTGTCGCTTGTAGTAAATGAACCTGTTTTATCCAATGTTAAAGGAAGCGTGTGATTGTACATAATATTTGAGAATTCGCGAGAATAAAATAATGAAAAATATTAAATTGGGAAAAGGGGAAATACCAATTCGCAAAGTAGCATCATACGAGGATACTATGGCTTGTACGTTGTACACTGTGTATGTATCGCTATAAATTATTGAATAAATATGTTTTGTACAGTAAAAACCCTGTCTCATGTTATAAGGTTACATTAATTTAAGAAGAAAATATTCACGTGAAAAAATTCAGTTCCACATTTGTGCAGCCTATACAATGCACTAATAACATTTTTTTCTTGAGACAGTTAATTGGACTGGTTCAATCGATTTGACTTGAAAGCGATTAAAACAAGATAGATGAGTAAAAGTAGAAGTCGTCGTCCTCTTGAAACGTGAAATTGTCATTTCAATTACCGTTATAAATAATTACTCATAAAGTATTTGAAACGAATGGTAAAAGTTTTCCCTATATTTATTGGAAAGTGAAACAGGAAAGATTCAAGAATGCTGAACCTTTCACTGGAACGTAACTCGTCGGAGCCATCAATTATGAAATTCAAAGGATAACCAAGATGCGTTCAGTCACCGAACTTAACTGAAAGTGAAAAACGGCATTCTTACACGGAATATCACAGAAAGTCTGTGGACTGTTTCATTTTCATTTCGTTCTGACATAATAGAAAAGCTGATGCGGCACAGAACGCAAGGTTTCTGTACAGAAGACCTTGCCTTTCACTTTTACATACGCTCGACAAGAAACGAGGAACGCTCGGTTGAAGTAATAACGAACAAAAAATAAAAACAGCATACCGGCCTTTCTTCCGTATACACAAGACATCCTATATTGAGAATAAAAAACAGCAAAAAGAAAAGAAATCTGGAAGATTTACCGTCATTTGGTGTTACCTCTTGGATACCAATTACGTCGCCATCCCACTATATGAGAATTTCCAATTGTAACATTTAGCAGTAGGATGACGGGTTTCGAATTACATAAGGTTACGTAATTTCGAATTCGCGGCTCGACGCGTGTCTTCCAATTGGCTACGTGATTCGCATTCCCAATATTTTGAACGGCCTTGGACAATTGCGCCATCTACTAATAAAGTTTGTTTCAAGATACTTGCGCAGTGTACAACTGCGCACTATAGTTAAAGATGTCTCTCCGTAGAAGACCGCCAATAAAACAATTAATCTTGTATGCCTATAGAAGTCCATTTCAAATTACGACTTCGTAACAATCACTAGTAATTGTCGTCAGTATCTCACTTGTTAATTCTTTCATTATTTTTCTTTAATTCCCTTAGTATCAGTTCATTTTAAGGAAACTCTGGCTCTGCCGAAGATTATTCAAATACTACTACGCACAACCGCCACCAGGTGTCTCCACGGTCATTTCAATACGCATGTGCGACAGCACGTAGAAAAACAACGTACTACGTGAATGTGGAAGTGTTCGATGTGTGATCGCCAGAGGCTATCGGTGGAATGAGGAATGCAGAAATTACATAGCTAAATATCCCCAATGAGTTCAACCTGTTTAATTACTATTTTCGTGCGCGAAATCGACGACCGCCTTGCGCGATAGATGAGTTTACAAGATAGCCTCTTCTCCGAGGACGTGGAGAACGACGTGACGCTCTTTACAAGCGACGCTAAGCGCAAAAGGTAGGTTGCCAAACGTGATCGTATTTCTTTTATACTACATTGACGTAACTTTAGGTTATACTTAATGTATCTTGATCTTACTCCCACATACCATATTCTAATACTACCTGTTACTGATTACTTTTCTCCCAATGTACGTGCCACAGTAAACATTGATCCTTGTACAACGTCACTCGTATTCTTTACTATAATAGGATTTAAAATTAAGTCGAGCAGGCGTCTCTATATTGGGAAACCTAAAAGATACAATGACACTATTAAAAACGTAGTACGTAGCAGATGGTTCCATCCATGATGTTTTCCTTCAATAATTTTCTCAAGTAAACTAACATTTTAGTCTAAAACAGTTACCATTTATAGTTACGTCTTCCTGTATTGTTTTTACTACATTTTTTCTATTCTCTTTCAGTATTATCTAACGGCATTCCGCGTTACGTTACTTGACCCGAAGTATCATTGAGTCATTGGCTATTCCGCATGCTAAACATCCCAGTCTCGTTGCATGCTCGCTTTACCGGAATTTTTTCATGCCTCTTATATACTACTTACGTGCTAAGATGACATGCGCGGCACGTATTTAAATGATTACATGATTCCTCACCGATGACAATTACAAGTAGTATACTTTTTTTTGCAGCAGCATTTAAATCTATTTCTTTCTATTGTAATGATGCATTGGAATGTGATGATTTAAGTTTAGTCCTTGATTGATTTCTTTGATTTCATGTAAACATATATGCTTATCGACCTAGGCTCGGGTTGCGCAATTGATTTTTTACTAGCTTATCATTTATTACCACCGTGCTATGGTTAAATATAGATCGTGAATTATGGTATACGATCGTATAGCCGATATTCAGTAGTGCACGGCAAGGTACTATGATCTGTATAAAGAACATAAGCGCTAGCTGGATTTGCCATAATTTACGATTTGTTCCACTTGGCTGAGTGGAATGCAATTTTCCTATCGCGTAATGCGAAATCGAAGAAGAAAACTATCAATTCTTGTTTAGTAATGATTGCATAGTTTCAAGTGACTTTTACTTTGAAATTCAACGACTTTTTTTAATCATACGATTACTTTTTGTATTTGCGAAATTTTCACGAGATTACCAGTGAACCTGCTGTGCATACGTATTGGCTAGATGTTTATTCAGATATAACAAATCTGATTTTTATGAAACAATTTTAATTGGATGAGATTTTGGGGAATTACCAGCGACTTTTCGACTTCAGGAAGCCGGCGAAAGAGAAAGTTTCGTTATGTAAAAGTTAGTTGGTGCTTAACAGGGACCCCACTTGTGGGCCTCACGATTGCCTCTTGTATTCATGTTCTTCCGTTCACTTCTTCCAGTTCGGTTTTACTTTCAGACCCGATTAGACCGGCTTGTTTTCACTTTCAGAGTGCTCGTGTTTCCACCTGTAAATAACTACAGACGATTCCTGATACATCAAATCGTACAGGATTGCTTTTCGGACCTTTTACACACGTTTTCCATTGGTCAGGGTCTTGCAAGGAGGACTGTCGTGTGTTACAAGACTGATCTGATCAGGTACAACGAATGATCCTAGATAGAAACTGAACCTGTGCTTATCAGACAAAAACAAGCTGTTAAGAATGCTTATTCATGTGAAATTTGTGAAAATATTCTCTTCCGACAGCTTCAAAAAAAAGACGTCACTGAAGATAATTCGATAAAATGAAAAATTTAGAATCATTTAAAAGCTGTTTATAATTTGTATATTCAAGTCCTAAAGCATTCTTTAATAGCTACACAACACGTATCGAATCGTATCGTAATAATACATTGCTTCTTTAATTGAAAAGGGACCCAAAAGTGAATGGTGGCCAATCCAAAATTAGCAGTGCTACGAAACTATCGGATTCGGCCTGTGCAATGGGTGTTGAAGGACAGCGTTCTTTATCCGTGTCTCCGGAACACTCACGACAGAGACAAGGTGTGTGATTTGAATTCAGTGCATTTTTTGAAGCAGACTATGGGATAACATAATGTGTTGAATGACGGTGTGCTGATTTGTGTTATTTTAGTGAAATCAGTTCCCACTGTTGAAATATATAGACCTCCTGCAGCCAGAAGACCCAAAACCGAAACTATCGTGGAAACCCAACCAGCAGATACACCCACTACAGAAATATCTACTGGGGCCAAGTAAGTTCCTAAAATGAAGTATCCATTTACGTTTTGTAGTAGAAAAAAAATTACTTCATGAACAAAATTTGCCATGTAGGATTCGAACACTGATAATTGTTCATTATTTAATAGATCCACAAGGCAAAGGAGACCGGATCGTGCTGTCTATGTTCCTAGACATCGAAGAAGTAATGAAGCAGAGGGTAGCCCACTACCCCAAGAACCTAGTCGCCCTGTACGTTCAACACGTCACTCGACTCCTAAATCTACAGCAAGTCCTGTTGTAAATGAATTAGAACAGAATTCCAAAGTTCAAAGTATTGAATCGTCCAAGAAAGAAGTAGAACCACGTAGCTCGACTAGACACAGAGAAACAATAAATGTCGATCACAATTTTGAATGCAACGAAGAGAAAAAACGGGATCGCCCGACAGAATCAAAGTGTAAACAAGTGAAAGAAAGTAATGAGGATTACCATCCAGGTTCATCGTCAAAGATAGATAAAGAAGAGATCTCTGAACAGGACAGTGTAAGAGAGAAGTCTATAAGTGGTGTGTCGAATATTGAAAAATCTCAACAGGAAGCTGTTCCTACTATTACAGAAAATGTTGAGCACATAAAGAGGATGTGTATCGAGTCTGCACCTGAAGTATGTGAACGTATTTCTGAAGCACTTATGCTGAATGCAGAAAGGGAACAAGAGGAACGCTTATCCGTGTGTGAAACTGACCCGAGCTTAATAGTTGAAAGTGGTGTAAATAATTCTGAAACGATAAAAAATCCCATTAGCATAGAAAGGAACAACGGAGTCAGTGACATTAAGGCAACAGTGATCATGTCGTCAAATGTGAAAAAGGATCGTAAAGCAGAGGAAGATCTTATAAATCGCGAGGATGTGGTGAATCGTAAAAACCGACGTATAGTGAGACAAAACGTTGTATCCGACGTTCTTATAATTTCTGAGAACGAGCGCAAAACCGAGGTCGTAAGAAAAGAAACACCTGTCGTAGTGCCAGTATTATCAGTCGAGAAAAAAGTTAAAAAGATAGAAAGGCCTAAGAGTAAACCTGCATCGCCGCCATCACCGCCACTCAAGGTAAATCGTGACGAATGCGATTGGGATAGTCTTTTCGATGACAATGGAGAATGTCTAGATCCAACTCTCATCGAAGAAGTAAGTACCATGACATAATTGAACAATCTAGTTATTCTTTCTTTATCGAACTTCTTAAATATTTTCTGTGTCCTGTTGTCGTTGACAGCTAACCTCAGCGGTTGGTGAAGTCAGTATAGAGCAGCCAAAAAATGACTATAAACCATACACTAGACCTGTAGAAGTATCGAATGATGAATTTGCCCATGTTGTGGAAATATATAATTTCCCATCGGATTTCAAAACCAGTGACTTGGCAGCAGTATTCAGCCCCTTCAAGAATGGCGGCTTTGAATTGAAGTGGGTGGATGATACTCATTGCCTTGGTGTCTTCAGCAGTCCACTTATCGGTGAGTTCCTATGTAGGATAATTAATTCAAGAAACTAGCGCACCTATTTTCCCAGCTATCGATTCTATTATGCAATGCTGGTAAGGTAGAGGTTGTGTTATGGCCAGAAAGTGAAAGTAAAGAGCTGAACAGGGAGGGCGATCATTATTACATCAGACAATCTTGCTAAGGGTCAGGTATAGTGTTTATAACAGTATAACAGTCCTCGCTATGATTATACATCTAAAGTCTTTCGGACTAGAAGTTTAAAAAAATATATACACATTTTATTTTAATTCTATCTCCTTATGGAATTTATCTAGCAATAATTACCTGACTCACATTCCGCAGTAACTAATCATGAAAAGTGCCATGTTACTGTTACATGCTCTAAAACAGTGCACCTCTGAGATAGCAATCTTTGGACTTCCTCATTTCTCTAGGAAGATTTAAAAATCGAAGGTGATTTCTCCTTTCTTAAGTCACGATTGCGTGTCGTTTACCTGTGGAAAACTTTCCATCAAGTAGTCTCAGGTGTCGAGATGTAATGAAGCGATCATTACAATAAAAAAGGACTCAAGAATTTAATAGTCCATAGAACTTTAATAATTGTTCTGCAGCCGATAAGTCAAGCAATTGATAATAAATGAAATTTTTCATCAATAGGACTAAAGAAAATCATAACCCAAACAACTCATTGTATCTAGCTTTCTTTTCCATTAATGTTAAACCGTGCTATCATCTATTACTTACAGTAACTACAATAAAAAGTTGTAACAGCCCGTCTAGAATCATTGTGAAAGTAATATTTCACCCCCAGTGGTTATAAGTGTAATGATTCAGATAGTATAAATTCCTCATCAATCTAGTAAATATGCAAAATGCCCTGGAATTGCATATGAGCTTGTCTATGATAAAAGAATGAACAATTGGCATAGCATTCCAGTTATTTAATAAATTATTGCAAACTGGGTATCGAAGTGCAGTCCATAAGTGCATATATGTGTTCATAGGAAGTTTCTACCTCGTACTTTCTATCGCTAATCAGGACCGATCTACATTACGCAATTCCTGAGCTGTACACGAACGTAGCCCACATACTTACATTGTATACTTGCTATGTGCACTAATAATATATTGAATATTCTTAATGTTTTTATTAGCTGCTGAGGTCTTAGCATCGGATCATCCTTTCGTGAAGACACGTTCTCTCAGCGAAGCCACCGCTTTGAGTAAAACGAAAGCAAGAAGAAGTGCAGAATTTCTGCAGCCATACAGAACACGTCCAGAGACTTGTGCAGCTATAGCCAGGAGACTGGTTACCGGTGCACTTGGTGTCAGATTAGCAACAGCTCGCGAGGAAAGGGAGCGAGAGAAGATCGTATTGCAAGAGGCAAAAGGTGAGATTCTTATTTACAATAGCAAAAAGAGATACAGAGAGAGAGAGAGAGAGAAACAATGAAAGGTTATTCTCGTGATTTCTACGTTTTCTATTTTTCTTTCCTTTAGAAAAACGAAGACTCGCTAAAAAACAACGAGAAGATGCCTGGGAAGGCGTGATAGCAGACAAGTAGCACCGGTACCGTAAAGTAAATTATGTTAAATTAAAAGGACTCTTGGATAACGCATTTACAAAGCGTGTCCATCCGTGTCTCGCTCATCTAGCCTTTTACTTTTTTTTTCTTTTCTAATACTCGTTCCTGAACAAATATACTATATGTTGAATAAATATATTGTACGTTCAGCTAATGATTATACGACTGGTAAATGGGTTTTGGGTATATATATGAGAGTTTTCATGGCTATTGATGAACGCGGCATCGGAAAACAAAGATAATTGTGATTCAACGACGTTCCCGAATTTCCATTGAAATTGCGAACGAGCGCTCGTGTCCTATTACTCTCGGGGTGTAGGACGATTTTGTACGACACGATTGATACGACTCTGTAGATTTAAGTTGATTCATTCACGTGCATATCATACGACGCAACGTAAAGAATTATATCCACGTCGCACATGATAATTTATTTTATACTATAGCATAATTATCAGGATATCTAAGAAATTCTAGTAATTATTTTAACCTACAAAATTTGTATTATCTATGACAATAGTTTTTGTAATGATATTTATACGTTTTACGTTGCGTCATTTTGCATCTGTGCAGAAGGTCATTGCGCTTATGTGTAATAGACAGGACAGTTTTGTTATCGTGCAATTTCTAATACGAGACAATAAGATAAGTGAGAATCAGAGGGACTTGTTCAAAACTTTTTAATTGTTGATGCTTTCAAGAAGAAAAGCGCAAAGATTGAGATCGATCTTAAATTAATTGTAAACTATGCAGAAAAATAAAGAGAAGTGTCTATTCTCTTGGCATTATTGTCGCTTTTGTTTATCTTCGTGTGAGACGTTTAAGGGATGATCGTGTAACGTAGATCGATGCAAACACAAATTAACACAAATGTTGTGCCACAATATCTATTATTATATGTTTACGTAATTGTTAAGACCTGACGCACAATCAATTGATGAAGTGTTGTATACATACTAGTGATTTAACGTGAAACCTCAATGCAGATTGTATTTTTATATACAATTGTTACCAATTGGGAATAAAAGTATGTATCGCCAAGCCCTAGTCATTACGCAGGAGGCATGTTACCTATATTCAATGTTACGTTGCAATATGTAATAAGCTAAAGAAAAAAAAAGGCATTTGTCGGAATGACTAATAAAGATATTTTATGTACTGCGCACATATCGTTCCTTTTGTATTCTCTATATTTCGTATACCCCCATTACAATTCATTTTCAGGTAACTCTTGGAAATGTCATTTGAAAATACATGAGTGGCATGATAAAGATACGCGGTTTTAAATTTGGCGAATTTGCATCTGGTGATTGAGTTGCGTATTTACAGGCTTTGGTAGAAAGTAAAAAAATGCATTAAAAATGCTTCACTCTTATAGTGAAACGACTTTCTATCACCTTTTTCTTAAGAGGAAACACTGAATTTTTTATTTTGTTGGTTATACTGTTTTTGACTTTCTTTTACCACTTGCCGCCTTTCTTCTTCTTCTTTTGCTGAACTTTCCTCTGTTGTTGTCTTGGCCCTGATGATTCCACTGCCGGACTGTGTCGAGGATTCGGAGATGGCTTGGCGTTTGCCGGCATTTTCGTGATGTCACTGAATACACAAAATTTCGTGTAAGGAATGCATATTCTCTTGAATGAGTTAATTAATAAAAAGAATATTTGATATTCAAACTTACTAAAGGTCGCTAGCTCCAGCTGCTGCACCCTGAGTTCCTTTCATGGCAGCATCCCTATTCCTACGATCTCGTTTCTTTCTGAAACCACTTCTTTCGTGTCTTGGTAACCATCTTTCAGGATCAGGAGGAACATTAGGATCGTAATTCTTTGGTAGTTGACCCTTGCGTTTGCGCTTCTTATTCTTCTTCTGCGTCGGATCAGCTATGGGTTTTCTAAGGATCAACAAAAGAAATTGGATAATTAAGCACATCAGAATGAGAATTAAGATTTGATATTATCGATAATAGTTAATGCTTACCCAGGAGATGGTTCCACTTTACGTTTTACCACCTTCGTACCGATTACCCAATTGCTGCTTTCCAGAGCGTCGACATCTGTCGTTTCCGCTAGGTGATGTAAAGGCGGTAGACGTTTTGACAAAAGCTGTGCTCTGACAGGATCAAACTGGGCATATGCTATTACCAATTGCGCTAAGGTTTTAGTATCAGTTGGAGATGCGGCAAGTAATTCTTCTAAACTAGCAGCGGCTGCACTGACTTCACCTCCACGAAGATGGAAGTCAGCTGCTTGGCGCCATAATGTTCCCAGGTTGCCTGTATTTTCCTGAAGAGTTAATGAAGATGTATTATTCAAGTTTGTAATTTAAATGATTTACACGTACCTTATTCTTTTTGTAATAATTTACAGCTTCCTTCAGCACGGCTGAAGCCTTATCGCGATTGTTATCTGCCAGAAGAAGAGTTACAAGGGCACTAACTATTCCAGGAAGGGATCTTTCTCTTTCGTTAAGATTTTCTAAAATTTTTACTGCTTCTTTCCTCTCATCTTGACTCAGCAGTAGTTGCACGCACGCTAACTTCAACGGCAGCTGCTTATCCCCAACTGCGTGAGAACTCAGTAATTTTGCAGCTTCCTTTGCTTTGCCTTCCTTGCTCAACTGAACGGCCTTCACCAGAGTAACGTCCGCTGTTAACTCCGGATGCTGGGATGCGAGTTTGTTGCACAGTTGCTGGCAATGTTCACCCTGATTGGTGTACATTGCTAGTAAGCATTGATTGTAAGCAATGCTTCTTCTTTGTCTCGATGTTAGCTTGTGCTCCAATCCTTCATGAGTAGCACTCTTCATCCGCTTTTTACTGTCGAAAACATTTTGGTCCTTGTTCAGAGTGACCAAATTGTTACTAGCTACTGCAACCAGAGCAATATCATCTGGTTTGGCTTTGAGAGCTGCAGCGTATAAAGTTTGAGCTTCCTTCTCGCGACCCTGGATTTGTAAACAGTAGCCTAGTTGAACTTTTATGATGCCAACTTCATCTTCTATTTCTTCCTCTGTTACTCCATCTTCTTCGAGAGCTTCACGACACATTTTCTCAGCAGTTCTTAACTTTTTCTCAGCTTCTGCTAAGATGGCTCTATCGCCATTGCTACCATGAGCAACTAGCTGGCATGCAGCATTGTAAGTTAACTCGTATGTAGTTTCCCTTAGGGTTGGAACCTCCAAATCCTGTGACAAAAAATAATATTCATATTTTTGTAGTTTAGTTTAAGGTATTTATAAAGAACTGTAATTACTGAGCCTTCGATGGCCAAGTTGACCAGAACAGCAGCCAAATTAGTTTCCCTTTCATCTTCATAGTCATCATGCGTGTTTTTAATAATGTCACGGTACACTGAGAAGCAATCTTCATACTTTTCAAGTCTGTACAGAATCTGTGCTTTTAGTTCCTTAAGTTTTAGCGATGGATTCTGTACACTCTCAACCACCTTTAAAGCCTCCGTCACTTGGTTTAAACGGTATAAACAGTATGCCTTTTCAAACTCCAAGTTTCTGGTATGCAAATCAATAAGATAATATGGTACTAGAAAAATTTAGATATATATCATATTTGTATAATTCTTACGCAGACAATTTGGGGTTCTTCACAATGAATTGCAGTGCATCATTGAATTTGGACAATTGGATAAAACAAATAATTTTACAATGGAAAGCTGCTTCTTCGTCCTGAGAAATACCTAAAACTGAACATAAGGAAAGTATTTAAATAAGAAAAGTAGGGCATATCAAGGTTTTATTGCAAATCATAACTAATATCTAAATTTCAAGAATTATGCTATTTAACAATATATTCGTTATTATTTGGAATCAAACCATTTCAAGTTATTTTATAATATTGCCTTAATATTTAATTAGAATTTGAAACGTTCTGTCACAATACTAAAAAAAAATATGAGCTTGGAGATCTGTAATGAATGGAGCTCAAAACAAGTAAAATTGTAATTGGGCGTTCAAAATAAATTTTTAGAGACATCTATATGAAAAACATACTTCTATTTGCGGTCTTCAAGGCTCTTTCGTACTCTCCATTTTGTCCCAATTTATTCAATTCCGCGTATAACGCAGAAAGGTTAATTTCCTTCGAAGCCATATTGGCCACTGTTCTCTATATCCAACTTGTTCCAACTATATGTGCCACGTTCGTATACTATACAACACTTCGCTGTGACAGCCACATTACAGCCATAGAAGTACGAAGCATAGATAGAATTCAGGGGTTCTTATTATTCATATAACATCAACACAGGTTCAGATTAACTACACCATAAGCATAAATTCTTTATTTTTAAATTTACGTATACACAAGACCTCAGAAATCCACTTAAGGATGCAAATACATATGTCAATCAATCATGAACGTTCCATGAAAATTAATTCATCAGAAGAGGAACATGTTTTTGGTCGAGATAGCACTTTAGGACTTTTCCTGCAGTTTCGCAAGCGTTAGCACCAGCTGTAACAAAACAAGTCAATGAATTAACATAAATATTGTCTATATTGTCCAAAAAAGTTCTCTTAATAAACCAGTCTCAAAATTACTTACTTAATCCCTTGCAATTATTTATAATGTCATTTGCCTGGTCCTGCGGGACACTGGAAGGAATTTTGGAACGAATCACTTCTTCGTTGATCTTACCATCGGGATCCATCTAAAGAAACAGAAACGACGAAGGCAAAAAATTAAAACCAAATTTCAAACTTTCTTAGAATTCACGAAAAATTGATTATCAGGCGGCACAACTTACAACTCCAATTTTCTTCAACAAGCAAGCAGAGAAACATGCTAACTTTTCATCGCCATCGGAGTAGGTACCCTTCTTGGCAGCCTCGATAACAGCTAAAGTAAATAATGTCAACTTCATTAATTACTATTCTTATGAAAAAATCTTATTGTCACGTAATATTTATTGAATATTCTCTCACCAGGATCAACGCCAGTTTCCTCAATACAGGATTCTTTATAAGTCTTTAACTTAGAGATTTGTTCTTCGGAAAGTGCAGCCTACAATATTAAGAGAATTTTATAATAAATTTCATTTCATCCATAAACTGCTGGTAAATCTAAAACAAGTAATACTTGATTATCCTCAAACTTACCAAAGTACCAGCAATGCACAAAGCAAATACAGCCAGGAAGGTCTTCATATTGACAATGATAAAATAACTGGCAAACAAGCAAGTAGTCCGTTTAAACAGTTACTGAATGCTGCTTCTATGATTCTTTGTCCTTTTATACGTTACCATCTACATTAGCCTTAGCTATTACATATGTGAAGAAGCAGTCGACCAATACAGATAAAAAGTCTCCTACCAACTCTACACGGCTGATGACCATCGAGACGCGAAGTTACTCCTTATTAGCGTCTGAGAGGCAAGTCTGGCCAGTTTATTTTGATTAATATACGTACATGATTACAGTTAAAACTGGTCGTAATAGCCCCTCGGGTTATTGTTTATTATGATCATTTATGAATTTTGGACTTTGAGCCTAGTTTAGTAATGTGGCATATTTATTCCTAATAGATTTCGTATAGTACAGATATAATACATAAATTTGACTTTTTGTATTTTGCACATTGTATTCTTTATTTGCTACGTAAGCAAGTC
The DNA here is from genome assembly GCA_030142635.1 of Trachelus troglodyta. Lineage (NCBI taxonomy): Eukaryota > Metazoa > Arthropoda > Insecta > Hymenoptera > Cephidae > Trachelus > Trachelus troglodyta. The sequence goes on along the minus strand of JARQTJ010000659.1, from coordinate 432,135 downwards.
GTAATACAATAACTTTTATTACTTCCGTGACAATTACGAGTGATATTCCTAGAAATATTACATAACAGCCAATTATATGTTTGAACGTGTAACAAAATTCTAAAATATATATTTACTTAGTGATTAAAGATGCATCTATTGGGAAACTCTATTTTTAAACAAATTATTAAGTTATTTTTTATCCATAATTGAAATGATAATTGAATCGATGAAAATATAATAAAAAATGAATTCTGATCGTATTGCACGTAATTTGAATGTTATAAATATTAAACCTGCATAAATAAATTATGGATAACCATTCTGAAGGACTAAAAGATTATTTGTTCCAGGAAATCAATATATGATTCTGGTGGCAACAAACCAGAATCTTATGTTCCCAGGAAATAAGTGGGAAAAGAATAAAGGCAAATACAAAGTGAGCAAATGATAGTTAATAAAGGTTATCATCAAGTAATTATCATTGTTTCTGGCGGAACTAAATGATGGGTACATCATCCATAATGTCGTAAGACATCTTATGCGTTATGATGATCCTGTAATAAAATAAAAATATACATGTATATATTTGTCCTAAGTGTGTTTCAAATAAAATCATACTGACCGTGGCCTTTCAACGCTGATATTGAAAAGTAATAATTTGTTTACGTCATTCTGTATAACGTAATTCAGTATTCTCCTTAATTTTGTTCTCTTCATTGAACCTTAGAACAGACCCCCTGTAGGAAACCGGATTTATCTGATTAGCAGTACTTACTAAAATGTCTAGGTCTTTGCCAGACAGACTTTTATTATTTAGTGTTTGACAATGTATGTGTCAATCACGTGGCGGGAAGTCATTGATTAAATAACAAGCCATCACCATCATCAATCTGAAAAAAAAACTCGCTTGGTTAGTATAGTATTAACGAATTTCCTATGATTTTGATAAACCATGATATAATGGGAGGATGCGAATTTTACATTCAATGACGATGATGTTGACTCAACTAACTATTCTGTATTTTTCCACAAGTTATAGTAACGCCCACTGGATAATGCTATATAAAAATATTTACTGGGATTTATATGGCTAAAAGATGCAGGACCAAAAGGCAACGTTTCTAATTTTGTTTTTTTTTAATCAAGCATCCTGCAACGTTTTGATTAAATTTGCATATAATTTTATTAATCATTTGAAACTTCATTATTATATTTTGGCAGTTTTAGTTCTCTTCTATTTTATCACATCGATTCAATTCTGATGAGCCGTTAAGTGCGGATCGGTTGACGAAAATACGTGAAGTTGCCAAGAAATGTTTCGTAGACAAAAGCTTACAAAGCGAATAGAAACGGATGAAGTTGTGGTTTAATTACATTAAATAATAAAAAATAAAAAATTATTTAAAAATTGTTTAAACACAATAATGTTATCTAATTTGAGAGTCAAGAATATTATACCATTGTGCATTTTATAGCTATAAAAACAGTCAATAATAAAAAATCGCATTAGGCATTGTACAATTGTAGTGAATTGCTCTGAATAATAATAACGCTTTTCAAATTGGCTTCATTAGCATGAGTGGCGTAAAAAACAAAATAACGACAAAAAAATTAATAAAAAAATTTGTGTAAAAAGTAAATTAGTATTATATCCCAGTTGTCGAAAGTCGAGTTCGCGCCAATTTGTATATAAAATGCGATTTTCTGTCCGAAGTTCAACATTGTTCATCAAAATGAGGGTCCAGGTACTCCCGTTTTGTCTACTTGTGATAATTTACGTGAGTGTAATCCGATCAAAGCTTTGTATGACCTAAAAATTTAATTGATCAATTAATTGAACTAAATACTTATTAATTACACTCTCTACTTTATATCTTAGGTAACTTGTTTCACTTTGGCATTTAAAATGCCTACGACAATGCAGAAACATCTGAAGCCCTGTCAAACAGAATTGAACATAACTGATAGTAAGTATATCTTAAGGATTTATTATCGATATATGTATGTGCCATATTTATCATTAAGATACAATTCCATATAAAATAATTGTATTAATTCTATTAAAATTCAGGCACACTTACAATTATCGAAAAAACAGACAAGAAAAGAGAATTGAGATCGTGTTTGGGTGCTTGTATGTTAAAGAGGGAAGGAGTTGTAAGTATTATACCAATATGAAGAAATTTTCAAGTTTAGAACAAAATCTTGTATTATATAAATCAATAGAAATAATCACATTGTATATTGTGCAGCTTAATGCCAACGGGACGTTTAATAAAATGAAAGCCATTAATATAATCGATCCTAGTGTATCAAAAGAGGATGTCTATAAGGCTATTGATAATTGCCAGAACGAGGGTACGTACAGCATGGATAATTCTTAGCAATTGTATTTCTAGAGATAAATATATAGGTATCTTGTTTTCTTTCCTATAGTATCCAAGAATATATGTGAAACAGCCGAACTGCTTTATAAATGTTTCACGGTAAATGAACTCACCGGATTCATGACATGATTACTACGTAGCGACACATGTAACATTCCAATTTACATTTCAGGTATACAACGTGTTATAATCTGAATTCGTTTTACAAGAAGAAGAAGCATTTCTATAATAAGATGAAACAAGAAGTAAAAATATCAGAATCCAGTCGGACGGCATAATGTGAATTTTCGATTAATAAAATCATAAATATATATGTATATATTCATTTAGTATCCGATTCAATAAATTTATAATAGCATCAATGCAGAATATAATCATATTAAAGATATTGATATACTGGGTTACACATTCCAAACGTACTACCTGAACTTAGTGCGACTATTTGATTTCTATGGTAAAACCATTTCAGGTGGTGCGTTTCGGATGATTAGCCGAGTATATGTAATTGTAGCAGATCCATTATAATGAGTTAAAACTGTAAGCGACTTTAAGGTTCATTGGCTTCTTTAAACTGGATATGCAAATAAGTATTTATTTGGACTTACAACGTTCGAATAAAATAACATACGACCATGGATTGTTAAAAATTTGTGGCCTTCAATATTACGAGACATGAACTACGTTTTCTTGTATACTGTTCAATAATTAATAGTGCTTTCTATGTGAATTCTCTTCGTCATTCTCATTTTGTTTTTCCTATTGTCATTTATGTTGAGCGACACATAAATAACTGTTCTGAAATGCTGAATGAAAATTGTCAAAAATATCTATAGGGCACGACAAGACAAGATGGCGTCAATAAGGTATACTGTACGGTGCTCACTCAAACGGGAAATTTACGAAACTGCTAAACTTTTTCGTACTTTTATGTTGGAACAATCAAAAGATTCGGAAGTCTGGCGTTAAACAGTACAAGTCTGATATTTGCCCTCGTTTAAGGATAGATAAAGCCACAAGGAATAAAAAGGAAATGTTATACGACTTTCATGGAATATTGGTGGAATTTCACGTAACATGAGCGTACCTGATCTATTGATATTTGAAGACTATGGGAGATAAAGGTGAGTGCATTATAAATAACAGAGAGCAATGAATATTTTTTCATCAATTTTTTATCCAGAAAGAAACATGTTCCATATGAGAACATTTGTTCGTTTATAAATTAATGTCCGTGAATATTGTTTCGTGTCTCAGCGCAAACGGCAGTTTTATACCGCGAAAGTAATAGAAGCTGACATACATATTTTAAAGAGGACGATCACGAGTAATTCTTATTTTTATTGAAGATTTTGAAAGAAGGCATAACATCTTTTACCGGAAATGAAAAACTATTTTGTTATTTTTAAATAATTGCATAGTTGAATGGTTGCAAAATTTAAGTAGTGATATTACACGAAGGACTTCAAGGGTTAGGTTAGCGAGATAATAGGTGTATTTTGCAGTTGCAATATAAATCATCAGAGTATTGTGTTGCATTAGGTTTGTGACAAAGATAGAAATCTTTGTAGAAGGTCTAATTCTTCTGGAAGTTCAAGAGGCATTAGTTGATTTATAAAGTTATCCATAATTCATTTAGAAGTGAAGTGAAGTAGATTTCACCTATCATAAGATAGGTTTTAGGATTATTCAATTTTTGTTATAGAACATCATGTACACTTCAGTGGTGGGAGTGGTTGTGGTAAAGATAACAATATTATGATACAGCCGCAAAGGCATGGACATATTGATGTTCATCTCGGATTCCTTCAACTTCATCATAGGTAAACATAACATAACGTTCTGTATTTTATACATGGTTTTTTAATTTCTTTACATTTATCAGGTACCTTGTAGAATTTTCTATACCCTGGAATTTGTGTATTCACGGTGAAGGTAATATCATAGCACCTGCAATGATTGTTGAAAGTCCCAATCTAAATTGCCGAATAACTGATTTTGCTCAGGATAAGGATGGTCTCAGGTAAAGTACCCTGAATCTACATAAGATTGAATACTAAAACTGCATACACTGATAACTTGATTCAGAATATATTTAACATTTATATAATATAATTTCAATTCAATTTGTCAACTTGAATTTGATCTGCTACCAAATATAATTATCCCATGATAATACTGAAAGCTGTCTGATAGATTGAAGGTTGAACTGCTGGCGTACAAGGAGAAGATTCTAAAGGAGGAGGTCCAAGTAATGTGTTGTAAATCTGGTTTGCCGCTTAAAATACTTCTAAACGCGCGTGTCTTGGGTAAAGATAAAGGAACCCCATTACTGCGAAATGGTATTCGCAGTATCGCCGTGGAGAATGATCATGACGACGACGACGACGACGATGATGATGATGATGGTGATGATGACGATGAGGTCTCAGAGTAGATTTCAAATCAGTTAACTCTTGAAATCTATCCATAAGAATTGAGATTCCTTTCTGCAGGTAATTGGGACCAGACTGAGGATGTCTCTTAGTATGGAAAATCGCCAGAAGTCCTGAAGAGAATATCACTTTTGAAGAGGATGCAAATTTATGACAGTTATCCTGAAAAAAACATCGAAAGTAGTACTCCAAATCTGAGAAAATGGTTAATAATCTATTCGGAGTACAGCCCTGCATGACATTGCAATTATTTGCAAGAAACAATAGTTCTAATGAGACGTGCATAATCTGTTAACAAACAAAAAATTGACATACAATTTGTGATTCGCCAATCTTACCTTGTTAGCTACGACTGAGAATGAAAATATTAAGCAATTCTGGCCACTAGCCTTATAGTTCCTAGCATCTTTAAATTAAAAAATGGCACGTATTAAGCTATATTCTATTAAGTGTTCTATGTCTCATGACATTTAATTATTTGTGTTGCCTATCACGCGAGGCCTGTGAAATGTATGGTGAAATCATTACACCCGTATTTATAGTGACGAAAATGTATTTTATTATCGTTTTACATCGATCGCATTCGAAATTCAAATTGCGATGTGCTATTGTTTATCACGGATGGGAGGTTACTAAAATGTTTCTGGATTCTAGCTAATAAAGCAGTATCATAAAGAAAATGAATAACCCAAATGGCTCATTGTTTTATTTACAATATTTGTACAAAAAAATTGTAAAATGAATCACGTCATCTAGCACTGGAAATTCAATTTCTTCATTGGAATCCCAGTAGGTCCGTCAACGAATTCACATATATTAAAACCCAATTTAGCAAGTGGATGACAATTACTTTTCGGATTACCCCATTTACCACGAAAAGTCATCCATCCCGGTAATGGATTTCTGTCTTCAGCATGAAGTATTTCAACATTTTGCCACGTGGGCCAGGCAGTCCCAAAACCACTTTCATCATAGAGTCTGGGAATCCGAACAAACTTATGTTTCCCAGGTGCTGTCCAAAGTCCGTGAGATCCTTTAGCACTGAAGAGAACCGGATGTGAACCAGCAGAAGTGAATACTCGTTCCGGAAATATAGGTTTCTGAAAAATACCCTTCCGAGTCTCTTGACCCTCATAAATAAAAGTCTTGCTGTGCTTGTCATAACGATAAAATGCACCAGCATCATGAGCAGAAACGTACATAGCCAACGGATAATCATCAGTCTGCAAAGAAAACAAAGGATATAATATAAAAATAACTGAGCAGTAAATAAACTGAATGCAATAATCAGCACTTTGAAATAGAGGCTCATGTGCTCCCAGTCTCCAACATGGTTTCCATACTCTTTAAATCTACCCATGCATTTTCCTCCCACCAAAGGAATCGGCCAGCTGCCAAAAAATCCAAGATCCAGAACGCAGACTGCCTTTCCCTTGCTGAACGGGTAGAACATCCAATAGGTCACGTGAAAGTGCAACTTCCTGTATCTACGTTTATCAAAAATTGAATTATCCTCTTCATATGAATCCAAACTGGACTCCTTCGACGACAAATCATTATTCTGTACACCAGTCAGAATATTCAAGTCTTCACTCCTCACAGAATTTGTACGTGACCACCCGGATCTGATAGCTTTTGAGAATCTTCCTGATGCCGTGCAGCTTTTCACGAGAGCGTAAATCGGCACAGTGCCAGCTGGCTTCCTTCCGTACAAGAACGAAGATCGGTTTTGTAGTAGCAACTCTGCCAACAATAATTTATTTAGGAAAGTACCGACTTCAGCTACCTTCTCTAACATTTCTTAATGTATAATCAAGCTAAGGAAAGTCAATCCCCACTGTGTTTTCTACTTGGGGATAATCTTTCTTCCACTAATTATCAAGGAGAAGTCTCATGTCAAGGTGAAACGACTCGACCCTCATTCTCCTTTAATCCAAAACTTTTAATTATTATGCAGAATTAACATCTACAAATTATTTATAAAAATGATGACTCCCGAAAGAGATAAATACATAATATCTTCTTCACTCACCAACGCTCTCCCGAGTTCTAAGATAATTATCTCCAGCGTGGACGTTCTCCAAAAACTCAGGGACACCCAAAGGTAAGAATTCTTCTCCAGGAGCTAACCAGACCAGTGGAGACCAAGCTTGGACCAATGACCTTACTGTAATTTATTAATCTTCTCTATACCGATCAATTGACCTTCTGTGTGGTCATATTATCACAGTAATCTTTAAGACCACGTAACCTGGACTTGGTAGATGCATTCTACTTTCTAGCTTTCTTCAATTATGAACATTAACACTTGACCTCGTGTATGCGTACATATATATACGTGTACAACTGATATATAGGTAATGTTATACTTAATACTAATATAAAGCAAATTAACACTTTGTTCAATATCTTTTCCTAGCATATAATGAATCCGTTCCTATCGCTCGTTATGTTTTGGTTGGGTGATAATCATACTCATGGCACGTATAAAGTAAAAAGCGAAGAAAACCACGCTACAGACTTAAGAGTTAAGTAGATATGTAATTATTCATTAATTATTGCACTTCTTCTACGACTTCCGTGTGTTACGTATTCCAGAGAGTAAATCAAGGGAAATGGCTTAAGTTATTAGAATACGGGAAGGAGGACATCGGATTATTAAAGCACTGTCGCTAAATCGTCATGGTGAATCGTCCTCTAACGAGAGAATCACGGATAAAAATGTATAACCGTTAACCCAGGTGCTCTCAACCAGTTTGATAGAATAAGTTAAAGTCGACGAAGAAATTGGAAATTAAATTAATACAATAGGATTAGATTTTTGTATGATTTTATAAGTCTAGTTATTTAAATAGGAACAGATAGATATCGCATTCTTTTTACCTTGATTCTCTTCTTCGATTCTGGTGCTTCTCCCTGGACGAAGTATTGATAAAATTATAAAGAAACAGCCTCTCATATTCTCTCTGAAGCATCTTGGTACTCTTCCAAGGCAAAAGGAATTTTACTAATTCATCGATCATCCTTGTGACGATAAATAAATACATGTTTTACGAATGCACCACATTCTCCTGCTTTTGTGTACTGTCTTCGACTTTCAAATTGGTAACTGTCGTTCGTTATTAAGTGACACCGATTGAGCGCGAAAATAATTAATATTCAAAAATCAAACTGTAAATAAATCGCTTCACGATTGACTACGGTAATATTCATAGCAGATCCCTCGTCTTTAATGTTTCAAGACTGACTGAGGTTCGTTTCATGTTTCCCTCACTTCCACCATTCACTGCACGCATCGCTATATCTGATATTATCGCGTCTCTCTTGGATTCGCAAAGTTAATCCGCCTTACGAAAGAGGAAGTACAGAAACCGGAAGTTCATAGGCCATTTATAGAGACCGAAAAGGAAAGTGTCACGATCATTTATAATTTACACGTATACCGTAATGCGGAGTGTAATAAAGATGTAATTATCGTTTTTTAAAACAGCGTTTAAAATTGACGTAAGACCACCGTTTTATAATATCCAGGAAAATTATACACGTGACGTTCTTTTTCTTTTGGCTGATTGCTTTAAATTATATACAGATAATTATTGTTAAGTATGAATCACAGTGAAAGGAGTTGTAAGGTTTACAGACTATTATATTGTAAATAACAATGGATTGCTTGTTAGAGTGAAGTATATGAATTTTAATACTTGCATAATCTCTCAAACAGCACGTACCGATATGATTGCAAATCTTTACGTAATCGGTAGCTTTCATTTGGCGGAAGTAGTAGTAGTGAATGAAATGAAAGAAACGAAAAGAAAAATGTAGCACGCTGTCATAACGTCTCGATGCTGTACGTGCTTTCACTAACAATTATTCAAGTATTATGAATTCTTTATTTGTCAAGGACACCATTGTTATGGGATATTATGGACCGCGACGAGCATCATGCTGATTACTCATTATAATTCAATTTTCTTTTTCATCGTTCCTTTATTGATCAAAATTATTACATCTTGATAAAGTTTCGTACTCTAGCTAAAAAAAATCTTATAGCTGTTTTTAGCATCTTATACCGATTACATTTATTATGAGTCACTTGTCTTATATTTGTTTTCGCTTCATAATTTGTAATTGGAAGTGGTTTTACAAAAGAAATCCATAATTCGCATTTATAGTTTTGCCTGGAAATGCGATCGAAGCACAGCGTATCCCTCGAATCGATGTTGCGAATCCTCGACGGTTGATGAACATTTTTAAATGATTTTCGACGAAAGAAGCCTCCTTTAAATTCTGACGGCGCTTCTGATAAACGTTTCAAATATTGCTATCAATTCAATATTTTAATAATTTTAAACTAACAGTCTGTGCCTTCTGATGACGTGAAATTTTTTTTTCTTAATATTTTTTTTCTTTTTTATAATAAAGTCAATTTTATTCAATAAGTCGTTCCTGCGTCTGCTCGGTGCGAACGGTTAAAAAAGCAACATATAAACTTATATGAATGCAACAATAGGGCAAAAACGAATTTTTTATAAAAAATTTGACAGTTATATACAATACATATACATCCGCTACACATAGCAGCTAAACAGCAAAGCAGCCAGTTACGAAGACATCGCAGATCATGTAGCATTCATAGCAATATTTTTTTAAATAAAAAATATGATTTGTAGCATCTAGCATTAATATTCTGTGCTACCTTAATCTAGGGTATACCTAACCAAGCGTATCACAACTTCCGGTACCCAGCATTAGACAAATTTTGGAACGTTCGGTGTGAATATCGCTTTACGGTCTTCGCAATGGTCTCAAAACTGGCAATGCATATAAGTCTTCAAAACCGATCTCTCATACAAATATGTATATGTGTATGTACTAAATAGGGCAAAGTCAATCTTGAACTTGTTACAGTAATAAGTTCAGATAATATTTTTTATTTATAATTATGTAAATATATATATATTGTGATCTAGGTAAATCTATCGCAATGTTTTGGTGCTCGCAATATCAATAGACTAAGCAACGGCGAAGTAAAAGAATCAAGTTCAATTAGCTGATATGGTTCGCGTATTTTTTAATAGCGTGTTTTAAAAATCGATTTATTTATTTCTTACTGACTAAGTATTACTAGCAATATGAAAAATTGTCTACTAACCGTGGACAAGATAACGTCAAGCGATCTAGACAACTAAACTCCGCTCGCATAACGGACAAATAACACGTGAAGGCATACAATTTAATCATTAAGTATTTGCAAGAGAAACAAGAAGAGTGAACATATTTTTAAAAACGGTTTCGTTTCAGATTCACTGAGTATTAGAACACATTATGCGTTGATAAATAATTGGACGAATAATATTAAATTTTGGCTTGAATTCATAAGGAAGAAAGGAAGAATTGTTATCCAAAATCAGCTACAACTCTTTTCGAATGTAACTTGCGAAGGAACTACAGACGCCATTATGCCATTTACATGAGTTTTATAACATCCTTGATAGGATGATTCTTATATTAAAATTGTAAATGTATTTATTGCTGTATTGCGAAAGTAAGTTCCAACGCAAGATAGATAAAATCATTTTAGCAATATGATTATCGAGATTGAGCTGTTTTAGATTACATTAGTCCTCTTCTAAAATAACTACTCATTCCAGAATGAAACGATTTTCGATCTGCAGTTAGGGCACGTGGTTCCTGTTTTCTGTAACAATCATTGATCAAATAAAGACATTCGTACAACACAGCTGAAACAACCATGCACAATTTGATATTACCTCAGGTCCTTTTTCTCTCCAATTTGCAATACACTCAGAATGAAATTTATGGTTGCAAGGCTTTAGAACAGTGACACTGGCATTAATAGTGATTGCAAAGTTGTTCAGGCATATTGTGCAGCAAGTATTCTTAATGGATTTGCTTTTCTCAGCATTCAACCTCCTTCGTCTTGATCTACAACCAAAAGCCAAACTACAATCGTCATTCTACTTTGCTAAATAAAACTTGTAAAATGCAGAGCCTCGAGTAAAAGAATATTTCAAACATTTTTCTTTTATCCTTAACGCACACCTGGAACTATCATTTTCCCAAGAGTTGCTATCGGGTGACACATAATGATCTGATGACTGATGTGTTTGTTGTTGATTTGTAGGCTCAGCGGTAAACATATAATACAAAAAGGATGCAACGCCGATTCCTACCACTAACATGACCACCAAACCTGGACCAGCCATATTCTGTGTCAAGGTTTTTCTTCTTTTAACTCTTCCGTCTAAACTTTAGACTTGCTAATCGATCCTGATTGTACAGTCTTATTCATTGTACATCAAGAACAAGCATAATGTCGATGAGACAAACAACCTTCCACTACTACGATGGCTTTAGCATTATCTACTACAGTTGCACGAGAAATAATAAAAGCAAAGAGGCCAATCACACTCGACGTACAGGACTGTCTACCAATAACGCAAAGAGAATACCTATGGACGTGTTATACCATTGGTCGACAATCTACGTTCAAAGACAGATTTATTAGTAGTGACTAGATCCAAAGCAAAAATACACGTGTATACCAACTCGACGAAATTTTGACACAACGCCAAGAAAATGGCGTGTATGTTAATCATAGATCCTCACACCAGTAACATTCAACGGACGCGTGTTCGATCGCGAAATATCAACCAATGGTAACACCGTATGCACAGGAATGAACATTGTTATTGGTCGAGAGTTGTTACGCTCGGAGCCTCACCGGGCTTACAAAAGGAGCCTCAAGATATGATCTTGTGCAATTTGATTTTTGCTAAAAATATATTATTTTCGATATAGTGGAGTATAAGAAACAATTTCTTATTTACTTTATGAACTTTAAGACAAGGCTGCAATTTTCATAACATTTGAAAAAATAAAGTGATGAGTCAGTAACAGCTGCCAAAGTATATTTTATTTGTTAAAATCGGTGAACAATGTGATTATTGAACATGATAATAAATATATAATAAAAAATTATGGATTTAATGTTTATATTTATATAGATGCCATTCTAATTATAATATAAATTTATGTGTAAGTGTATAGTATTATGGTGGTAATTGCTGCATCGTGCACATTAATAAAAAATTATACCGCATTCAGGACACTGTTCGTTCTTCTGAAAATATCAATAGTTGTATCATTATGTCAAATATTAACGTAGTATATATTTAATAGTCTTACAGAAACGCATCAACATCTTTTATAATTATTTTAGTATTTGCTTACTCGTCTCCAATTAATCACACATGCTGCGTGATACATATGTCCGCAATCTAATCTTCTAATATTTGTTTCTAAAGGCTTTTTGCAGATTCCACAAGATTCTACTTCTTCCACTACCACAGTACTTTTCTCTTCCGTTTCATGTTTTTTATTTCCATTTTTCTTTTCACCTCGATGTCTGATATCCGATCCTCTACACAATTGTAAAACAATAGCTGTTATTGGGAATACGTTTTACGTAAACATTCCCTAGGCAGTGCTTGCGGTAAACGAAATTGGTACACATGCGATTAGAGTATGCATTCTTATTACTACAAGATGAACCAGCCCCAGGGAAAGAAGGGACTTCCCCAATTCTGATTTTCGGACTATCAAACACATTGAGCGTGTCAAACACTCGAGAAAACATGTTTTATTAATTACCAATAAATGAAAGACATACTTATAAGCTGCAAACGAGATTTAACATATGATCTAATTTAAGGATACTTGGTCAAATTTACGCGCTTCTCTCATACGTACTCCGAACTTGAGGGTTCTTCTGGCTGCCAGGAGTCGTGACCTGAGAAGTTATTATTCCGTGGTTGTTCATAACTGTACGATGATTCTTGTTGGCGTCTTCTATGCTGGTCATACTGTTGGTATATGAGCATTGCTAGGCCCATGCCGATAGCAACTCCGAACGTCCACAGAGGATACACCATTTCAAGTCTCAAACGTTTCACTACAGCCCACTACAATCTACTACTGACTGCCGCTGCCTGCCACGGACAAATATGAATACCAGAGAATTGCCTATTTGTGCCTTGAGTGGCAGTAACATTAGCTTCAAAGGTTGGTTAGGTTTTCAGGGAAACCAATAACGGATATGGAAACCAGTAACTTTCAGTTCCCCTAGAATAATAGGGCTGGTTTTCAATTTGTCCAAATTGAGTTACAGTAAAAGGCTTGACTACTGGTTAGTTTCAACGGAAAGTTTGATATGGCCAATAAAGCAGCTTCTTATCAATTGAATTTGCACAAATATAAACCAGATTGGAATTTATAGACAGGCGTAACAACTTCTAGGTAATTAATTTTCAAGTATCAAAGAATTTTTAGACATTTTATTTATTCGTACATTACTTGATGTGTTTATTCAAGTTAGAAAACTGTTGTATATATAGAAATTATATAGCTTATTATAATTAGCAAATTGTGTATCTATCTTTTCCATAGATCATCATGATATCTTCGTGTACTGAGAATTATTTAAGATCCTTTTTGCAAAGAGGACAATCATCCGTGTTTACCTGAAAATTTTTTTAATTTTAAATATTTTAGTATTACTCGATTGTTATTATTAAATATATTTAATCAAGCTTTGCAACTCCAATCTCGTTATTGATTCTTATATTAATTTACTTTTTGCCATGCACGAATACATGATTGGTGAAATTCATGTCCACAGTTCAAAGGGAGTTTATACTCATCTCTCCCGTTCTCATACATACATATAGATGAGCAACGCTTTCTGCAAAAAAAAATTACTAGCTGTACCATGTGAAGTAAGTTGCATTACACACTCTTTCAAATAATATTAAGTTGGCAGACATGTTGCTGCGAAGGAGTAGGGAGAACGAGGGAACCGGGATTTCCCGAATTGTATCGTTCTAAATCAACATCATACATTTTTTAAATTTATATTCTTGTATAAATCTAAAGATTAAGATAAATTCATAATTGCTTCGACAATAATCCACTCGAGTTGTTATTCTTACATACCTTGAATTATTCAGCTCAGCAGAAAAAGCTTTGTACATCCCAAAGGCAAGACCTCCCACAACAGTAATTACACCTATTATCGCCTTATTCATTTTCAGAAATTCGTAAAATCAGGAACGAACTTAGACCACTCGCATTGGTGTCTTTGATTCTAATGACTGCTCGCTTTCCTCCCAGGATATTCGGCCTTCTTAACTGTTTGATTTCCTTCGCTTTCTTTACAGTTGCCTCTTCGTAAGGGAAATTTGCCAAGACTGTTCGATTTCCAGCCACGTTAATGCATACGGCTAGAAGCAGTCTGAAGTACGCGGAGCGTCATTCATGCCCTGGACTAGGGATGCAGGACGATCGACCCGTCGTTAAAGTCTCCAGTACCAATTTATCGATAACGTTTAGTATGCTTCTTCTTCCTTTTACTGAATTTGTAAACAAATTTTTAAAATGACAATCGGAGGTACAAGAATGAAATAAGATAATAATACAACTCGTGACGCACAGTTTATATTAATCTTCAACAACAGTAAAATGAAACATTATTTACATAGGCACAATTATTAATAAACTACTGCAAAAGCATCGTGTTCTTAGCCTTATATGATATATATAATTTACAGACTTATAAATCTACTCTTATTTTAATTTTTCAATTTCAATAGAGTTCCTCACAGATCTAGGGACATATTTCTTTGTACGTTTACGTGCAGCCTTACAATGGACGGACCCATGAAAGTCGTGATGTGACTCAAAATTAAAAATGAAACCATATTATTCTAGTTTCTGAAATCCGTATTAATTTCTCATATCGCTTTTTTGGCTCAAAAATTATAATTTCTGATAGCGAGTTATTAGATCAGATGGATCGAGTATGATTTAACGATCATTTTCATGTTTAAACTTGACAGGATACAGATGTAACAGGATTCTGAGGTGATAGTGTACCAGGTGTCACCGAAGAAAGCGGCCTCGCAGAATCAATCGTCTGTATACCGGGTGTCTGTTGCTTTATCAACATGTGACGAAGAGATTGTGCTTCTTCGCGAAGAGTTACTACCTGAGCACGCAAGATGGCATTTTCGTGCTCCAGCATGGTCGCTCTTAAAGCAATCTGTAAATAAAATAATTAAAAAGCGTAAGATATTTTTAAGAGCAAGCAATCGCAGTAGAGTCAATTTGAACAAGAATATATAAGGTATGTATTGATTTGATCATTTTCAAAATTGACTAACGATTTTGAGCTATAAATATAGATTTTTGTGACGAAAGAGATATTTATTGTTTTTTGGAGCAACTTACGTGATCTTCACGAATTTTACGAGCGTCGCGGGACTTTTTAGCTGCTTGATTGTTACGTTTTCGTCTTTCATAATATTTCTCGTCTTTCTGTTCCTCAGGAATGGGTTTTTTCTCGCCACGTGGTCTTCTCTGTTGGATATTCGTGATACCATTGCTACTAATGAAATGATGATTTCCCAGCGTTCCTAATTAATCGTAATTATAATTATTTACAAATTTAATTAGAAATATAAAAATTTTGTTATCAATAATACGAAATGCAAAAATAATGCCCCGGGTGAGGATCGAACTCACGACCTTAAGATTATGAGACTTACGCGCTGCCTACTGCGCTACCGAGGCCTGTAAGATTTAAAAGCTCCATTTTATATATGAAATGTAATTTTCAACGTAAATTTTTCAATACTTTTTTAATATTACCAATCTAGAAATCTTATACAGTCTAAAGATTTTTCATTTTTTCATGTTTTAAACATATTTCTATTACAGGCAATATGGAGATTTTAAACAATACCTCTGATATTAACCCAAGCGTCTGTAAGTGAGCGCTTTCATCATTTCATTAATAAATATTGATAAATTCATATTTTCTTTATCACTGAGTAAAAAAGATCGCTTCTATATATTAAATCTAGGATCTAATTTCATGCTGATTTTGATCCTGTGCATTATACACTTTATAACGCAGCAGAGTCGCAAGTGCAAAAGCGTACCTGGATTTGCGGAATTGGAAAATGGCTGAGGCACATTTATCGATTGAATTAATGGCGGCACCGCCGCGAGAAGTGGCGGTGGAAATAAACTAGTTGGTATTGAGAACGGTGCTGTTAGCGAAGAAGGAGTTAAGGGTGACATAGGTGTTTCACCGGTCGAGCCACTTCTTGGTGGATCAGGTTCTCCAAAACCATAATCCCTTGCAGGAAATGGATCATACCTGCACAAATCTGCAACCAAGAAGAATCGAACAATAAGTAATATAGTCTCCCAAGTTCTGCTTCCTTTAAAAAATTACTATTAACTCTAATCAATCTCTTCGCCTCCCTTGATGCTTTTGGAAATAGACGTTCAAAGCCCCTGTGGCCTAATGGATAAGGCATCGGTCTCCTAAACCGGGGATTGTGGGTTCGAGTCCCACCAGGGGTACAAACCCTTATTTTTTTCATTGCCAGCCTGAACTTCTTCATAGATGCTCATACGTGCGTTAACTTCTCAGTTGTGATATACAATAATCTTAGCAATAAGCAATAACTTTTGGAATTATCAATATGAGTATTTTAGTAATTTATTTAAGATCCTGTTTCTCGCGCACGAGCCATGATATGGATATGGATAAAACGTGTTTATCCATGATATGGATAAAACGAGTCAAAACAGACGGTGACGTTATTACCGACAAAAGATAAATGTAACAGTTACAGGGTGTCACAATAGTAGCGTGTATCCGTGGGAAATTGGCATCAGTTCTAAAAGCGCGAAGCGGCTTCCTTCTCGTCATAAAAAACTTTAACTTATTTCAATGGCAGTTATGATTTTAAAAGGAACCCGCTTACACCGTGTAAATAATCAGGCGAGAAATGACGCCTTCTTGCGCGCCTTCAAACGATCACGCCAACTAAAGTTCACCCCTCACAAGAGAGCACCGATGTCACAAATATTGAATAGGAAGGGAATGCCTTTTTAAGACTGTTCCCATTACAGTTTCACTAGGATGAGTTTTAGCGATTGTTCTTTATATTTTTACAGAGAGAAAATAGCCGTCTTTATTGGGTTTGCACGCAATCTAAAAACTGAATAGCAGTTAAATTTTATGCCCAGTTAAAAACGACCTATCGGTTATTTTAATTCGTTTCTCTTTTTCCATTAAACGGCATTAATTTATTTTATTTTCGAATTTTCAATTGTGTATTCTTTTTCTGGATACTCTTTTAAATTTATATATTTTTCGTGATGTTATATATCATTTAACAGGAAATTATAAATTGTTGTTGATAAGTCTTATCTGACATTTTATAATGGCGGCATAAGAAACTGATTTGATTGCTGTAAGATTTATATCGAAAAAATATTAAATTTGTATTACTTTATGAAAATGACTCCTGCTCTTGTTACAGACCTATTATTTTACTTTTTCATGTAAAAAATGCTTTATCGTGTAAATACAAAATTCCATATCCAAGTTCCTAATGAAATAGTAGTTTCCATATATGTAGTAGTCGAATTATTTACGAATGGTTGATTGTCATTCTAAGAATATCAAAAAGCACAAAGTTAGTATCAAGTTCTATCTTTAATATTTCTTTCTACATCAGTGAAATTCTCATAAAAATTCGTTCGACCTAATTCACCGTAACCATTGGCTTAACGAGTATGAGTAATAATTGAAGAGCCGAGGTTAAATAAATAAAGAAAAAAAATTGATTGATTTTATTGATTCGCAGGATAACACATATGGAAACAGTTATTAGTCAATTGACTGCTGATGGATAAAATTTCCATAATATGACTTAATTAAATATTCAACCATATCAAGTATATCTACACACTGTATCCCTCAGAGAAGAAAAAAAAAATAAAGAACAGCAAGTTTTCACGGAACGAGGA
Organism: Trachelus troglodyta; assembly: GCA_030142635.1. Taxonomy (NCBI): domain Eukaryota; kingdom Metazoa; phylum Arthropoda; class Insecta; order Hymenoptera; family Cephidae; genus Trachelus; species Trachelus troglodyta. The sequence continues at coordinate 414,425 of JARQTJ010000659.1, read as the reverse complement.
AATTTGTCGATGAATAAAAATTCATTTGCCAGTCGAATGACACGATATAAAATACGGTCAATGACGTAGCCATCATATTCAGTGCCGTCAATGATTTATGAAGCCGTTCATCCGACGGTCCACATCGGAGAGTCGAAATAGCCGTGAATACGGTTTAAAAAATAAATCAAGAAAGTTTCGCCCAAGCAGAAGAGTTCTCTTTGATGTGACACAACAAAAGCCCTACTTCTTCCCTGCTCCTTCTTACCTAGACTCTCCAGCCATTTCTTAACTGCAAAGCTTGAACGCGTCCTTGCGCTAACATGAGTTATCACTATTATAACGGCACTGTCCTTTGTTATCGCGATAGCAAATAGTTTCTATTATCCTCGCAAAGTTATAACTCGTGCCAAATATTCTGCGAATCATGATTATGTAATTTTATACACATATATACGCATGGCTTTAAACGCCATTTAAATTTGACTTTCTTTACACGTTATCAATGACTTGTATAATATCTTTAAAAAAATATTACGTAAACCTTATCAAATCATATTTAACTGTATATACGTGCTTTGAATGATACGTAAAATTTAATTCTTTTACTTTATCAATTATCTATACGTACTATCGATGTAATGTGGTATTTTGAAAAAAATTATCGTCTCCACCGTGACAATGTTACTTAGCACATTGCCGTGACCAGGATTCGAACCTGGGTTACTACGGCCACAACGTAGGGTCCTCACCACTAGACGATCACGGCTATTGGAGCACTTGAAAGTGATCTGTTGATTTTGACAGATCAGTCCAATCCAAGATCGACTTGCTCCATCATCCGTGACATTAGGTCCACGTGATTGTTACCCGACTCTATAGTGACAGCGACGTACCTGAAGGCGGAGCGAGGAGACTGTAGCTCCTGAGAAGATGCAACGCGGAAAAGGCACCGGTTACGGAACTCCCGGCACAGATGGACCTAGCGTGCGCATGGGATCCCATATTGGCTGATGATTTTTTAAAAACATTAACAGGAATTTTTTTCAAAATCTTAAAGCAGCCTCCAGTAGCTTCCTTCGCTTTTGATTTCTCCGCATGGTCGACACTTTTTTTTATTTTTATTAATCTCAAAACGGTATCCAATTTGAAGTTTGGGTTAACAAATTTTTGTTACCTTCTTTAATGCCACAGGTTTTTTAATAACATTTTTTAAAGACACTTAACATTTTTTTTCAGCATACCGGATATCCTCTTTGCGTTACGACTTCCGTTGGGATTCAAGGCACATTGGTGACTCCTTCGGTTCGTATGGATGTTACAGTCGATGGATACAGAACATTGGTAGGTTGACGTGCGATCACGTGTGTTAATATTACATGTCTCTATCGCTACGTTTTCATTGGTCAAGTCAGGGGTTGCTCCCGCCCCTGAGAACCTGCGCACCAGGATAATACTACCCCCTGAGCGACCGCCCCTGTACAGTCAAAGGTGACCAAGTGTTAGCCAATGGTCAAGTAACTGGCCAATAGCGATTTTGGTCATACAATGAATTATCCATAACTTTTGCTTACATATATCACAGCTGCTCCGTAATCTACCAGGTAATCATACCTCAAATTGATGGCTTCTGTACGGTTAAGTGTTGACCAGCTACCCAGTCCCCAATGATGTACGACACGTCGCCGGATCTTCCAAGGGTCAATCTGCCATTAGATAAATGCCCCAAGAGTATATACGAAGAAAAGAAAAAATTGCTTTTATTATTTTATTTTAATACAGAAAATTATCACTTTGATTTTCGCTCTTATTATATACATAAAAAAAATGTTTATTGAATCGATGATCAAGAAAATGTTAAATGGTAAATATTGGAAGAGTAATGAAACAAATTTTTTTGCAATTTCTTTTTAGTGCAAACTAAATATATTTTTAAACTATACGTGACTATTGACTATCGCAGTATAAGCCATGAACGAATTTTACAGCTGCACTTCGGATGAGTATATGCATCTTACGTGTACCGGTACACGCGTATGCGTGTTCTAATGTCTGGGACATGAAGCAGCTGACACCGCCGACACTTTCACGTTAGCTACGAATGTTTAATGCGCCAGTAATTATTACGAGGTAAATTAGCTGCCGATGTGTAATTAGTCAGGTCAGCTCATCAATGTTGCAGCTAGTGTTCTGTATAATTGCGGAGTCTAGAAGGAGGGATTAATAGCTGAAGAACGGTGCACCAAGAATGAAGGGAGGTCATCCACGTTCCTCGACCTGCCAGCCATTTTTTTTTTCATTTCTATTTAAACATATTTAACATTATTAAAGTTTGAAGATATATCACGATTAATTTTAGAACGACCAAGAATATACCCAAAAACAATTCTAGGGTCCCTAGAAGACACCGTAGATTATTCCTTCTGAGCAAAGATCAAATAGTACGGTTTAGTAACGTTCATACGAAATTGTCAGTCTAACACTGTACGTCATGTGGCTATGATCTCACGGCTATGCAATTATACACCGGTATCGAATACCATCCTTCCTGTTCAAACAATTATAGAATGCGTAATCGTCAGGAACCCTTCATCAAACAAAACAAAAAAAAAGATCAAGCGTTCTGGTGAATCGAATATTCTTGGGTTTAAAAATTATTTAAATATACCCAAGGTTCCTTTTATTCCCTTACCCGTCAATCTTGATTAAAATCTATAGCCAACCTAAAAAAAGTTATTTACTTCATTCTTTAAAGGAATTGATAGGGTATTTAAAAAAAAAGATCAATTTTATTTATTTCAAAAGACGATGACTCGGCGAACCCATCCATCTCATTCGGTACGTAACTTTCTTATTGATGGGTGAAAAGTGATTTGAATTTGCCGCGCAAATTAGGAGCAATCACTGCTATGCATACATATGATCGATGCACACGAGGTAAATTGGAGCAAATTTAATGGAATTAAACAAAAGATTGTCCCTTCGAGAAATGACGCCTTGGGTACATTATTGTTATACAGCAATGGCGACCAGTCGCGTCAGCAAGCAGAAGCAGCACTCTGACATTATCGGATGCTCGTTATCATTATGTGGCTGGATTTCTGATATCCATCGACTCTCCATGGCGAGGGTGCTCGCTGATGGGGTCTTGGAGGTACACGGGGTTGTGTGAACGAACACCTGTCGCGAGGCCAGGTAACGTGACATCACGTCACGTGACCCCGTGAGCTCTGACCCTCCCGAACCCCTTCGGCACCCCATGCCTGATCCTCCAGCACCTAACAGCTAACGGTAATCACTTTAATCGCTGTCCTGGAAACTAGGATCACGCACTGTCCTGATCTATAGCTATACATAAGTCTCTAGTATATCTATATAAAAATACCATACATAGCCATACATATTTAAGTACATATACGATAGGGTATTGAATGTCCAAGAATAACAGTCGTGTCCTGCCACGCGTTTAACCAGAGTACGTTGTAGTAATTGTTGTTATTTTGTAATTGTAATTCGTTGTAAAAAATTCGAAATTTACCCCCATGGTAAAGAAGGTCTCTTCTCTTCCCGGAAGCTTCTTGCTGACACTCCTATCCCCTGTAATGTCAGAGTTGGCGAGTGCACTTCCGGGAAAGTCAGTTACCTGATCAAGATGGTCATTTTTTTATTTTTAACGTAGCTGTGTACAGTGGTGGGTGATTCTTTTCTTTAAATAATTTTATCATTAATTTTGAAAAACGTGGGTCGTGAACGAAATTAAACTCGTGGGAATTTTTTAACTTTTCGTGTGGAGATATCTAAGGCAGTCCGGGACTCCTGTACTTATTGTTAGGTGGTTACGGCGCGATATCGCAGGACAAAAGTTTATTCGTACACCTCGGAACGACAGCAGGGTGCGGAGGTCGCGTGCCTGCCAACCCCCGGAGAGCACACCCACGCCAAGCACAGGGATTCATTCCAACCCTTGGAAGTCACGAATCGTGACGTTCGTTGTTTCACAACTTGGGCAAAGTTATCTCATCAAGTCGTCACGAGGACGCTGTTTGGGTACGATTAAACTTTTTCTCCTTGGAGAAAGTCATAATTTCGAATTATTATAAATAAATGAAAATTTGGACATTAGACGGGTTATTTATCCAAATTAAGTATGGACTCGAGATATAATATATAAAATTTAAAACTGATCAAAGAAAAATTAACCATTTAATTTATTTGGAAAGAAAATGTCTTCCAATAATAACAATTATGATTTTAAAATTACGTTCCGGCTAATTTTCCCACTAATCCACTACTCACTGAATACCTACGCAAGGATGGGATTACAGTCGAAAGATAGCAAATAGGGTGCGAGTAAGCAGCACAGATACTTAATAATTTAGGATATTTGTCCAGGGCAACATGCCTGACTACCACCTTTAGTTTCCCACACTACCAGCAAATTGTGGTTTATCGGTAGTAATTCTTATATGTTCTTCTGTGCCTATACGAAACGCCACCCTTATTATCTATTATTTTTCAAACAAATTCATATGACTGCATTCAATTTCGATTAAGGACACCATTTTTCTTAGTCACTTTTTTCTCACCAGGTGTCAGTGCGACACTTGGAAAGTATTTCGAAAATGAATGAGTAATAGAAAATTATAAATTAAGACGGAAAAAGACAATATGGCTACTGTCTTATGTCCACGTGATTCCAAATTAGATAATGTCTAATGGCATTAATATTTTAAATACTGGCTTTGGCGCTTTATTTCGTACGCACCTCTAATACACTGTATTATCAATGGCGCGGTCAGCTTCTAGTATCATTTATATTGCAAATCGATATTGACTACGTTCTACGACATTTAAACCGTACAGTTTCTTCTTCGACTAGTGTCGTTGTTTGTGTCACTATTTAAATCAAATTGTCTTTGTACATTTAACTTGTAATACTCACGTATATCGTACAGTTATGGTGCACCGGAAATAATCTTGTTTTTCTGTTATTAATTCTCTTTGTGAATCTTCGAGGGGAGGAAAAATGTAATTTGACTTGAAAATGACTTCAAACGAGTCCGTCCATTGCCATTTCTATAACCTTGTTTCATATCTTTTTTTTCTTATTATTTATATCGATGAGGTAACAGAGCATGCAGAATCCAAGAAAACGCTGCGCGTCTGAGGATCAAGAAATTAATTCGGCTATAGATCGGATCTTGTGGAATGATAGTAAAGATGCAAGAAGATGTTCGAAAATTTGTAATGCTGAAAAAAAGTGTTGTGACGGTTATAAAAATGTCGTATGTTGTATGATTGGATTGAATTTTTTAAGCTTTATTGATTACTTTATTTTGGATATTATATCATTAGGAATCGAATCGAGTCAATTGCGCTGTTGAGTCATCAGTTAGATTTTCTTTAAAAGTTATGGAGGCTTTACGTAATCTGCAGAGAAATGATCAGACTGAATGTAAAAATTCATATTGTGTTAATGATATTGTTAATTACATTGAGAATAATTATCGTCATGATGGTGATTTATATGCTCAGGTGTTAACAGTGTTACCACAAATTTGTGCTCAAGGGTTGGTGTTCATTAAAATACAGTGATAGCCAAAAGTATTGAGACAATGTATATGTGGTTTTTTAATTTTTTAATTTTTAGATTTATAGTTAAAACTGGAAGCGACGAGTATCATCACGTGGGACCGTTTGCCTGTATGATAAATCAAAATTTAAAAAGAGAATTAGGAAACTGTCCTGACGATTGTACTAGGAAATCTGATAACAGCTGTGATGACGAGAGTTTCGAAGATTTAGGCCAAATTTCGGATATAAGAAAGAAAACCTGTGAAACTTGGAAAAAATCCAAAAAATCGGCATGTCCCTCCAGAAGTTCTACTACTAAAAAAACAAACAACCCTTATACGCATTGTACGCAGAATCGGCCTGACAGACTTTCAAGAAGAAACAGACGTAACAATATTTCGCGCGAAAAGTCAAAAAAATTTCGAAATATTTACAGCGATGAAAATCACAGTGAAATTGAATTAAGCTCAAATGACGGTTCAGAAAAAGATGGCAGCTCGAATGAAAATTTATTTCAGGCATTAGAATCGAAAAAATCAGACATACCCGTAGGGATAATAAATACGGAAGACAAAGAACTAAAAAGATGGTTGCGCCGTTGTTGCAGAGAGTCGGAACAGCAAGGAACAATCTAGACAAATTATCGGTTCATCAATTATGGTCGAAGTAAAGGCTTTTGTTATACAATTTCTTTTTATGTCTGATACACATATTGTAATTTTGATTAAATATTCTAGACGGACTGCGCCAGAGTTTTTATCCCTTCTAGACATAAATTATTATAGAGCCACTGCACGGTACTATTGGATTAATAGCACGCAGTAGACAAACATGATATCGTTTACTTGTCTCTGATAAAAATCGGTCGTTAGACGACCTTCGTTTACATATATTAAGTAAATATATCATCAGGTTGATTCGCGTTTAATAATCATCCTGTAATACAGTGCTATTGTCCATTTATTTATGTCCTTTTATGATCAATATCTTCTTCTTTACTCTTTTTACAATTCTAACCCTCTAGCAAGGTTAAATACTGGATATAGGTAATTTAGATAATTTGAAATATATGATTAACATATTTTTCCATTTTTTCAGTCTTTAACGTATTGTGTCCTCTTGTGTTTACTTATATTATAATAGAGAAATTTTTATGTTTGATTCCTGTAGAATTTTCTTATAGGCATCAACGATTTTGTATGTGAACGTTTATCGGGACGATGTTGTGTTGATCGATATTGTCTTCGTACGTGAATTCTCTTGAAATTACTATGGGCATTGTTTTTTTGATTCTGTTTTGCATTATTGTAAGCAATTCTTGCTAAATATTCATAAACAAGATCCGAAACTGTAGCTGTGTGATGACGTGAATAATGAAAACGTCTTCCAGGACTTTTTTGCCCTTTGCAACTTGACAGATTTTCAATGAACATCGCGTGATCATCGTTTAACGTGTAATAATTTATCTTCTGCGCTTGCATCGTTCATAAATCTAGAATTGTGTTATACGTTTTGAAAAATTTACGTAGATAGATTTATAGGTTACTATTTAATTTTAATATTTCTAACCTTTTACTAAATAAATTATATAAGGAATTATCGAAAAGTCTTGAACGATCGTTTTTCTGCAATGTCAATTGGCCGTCGCTATCGTCGTTTCATAATGCGAATGTTGTTTTGCGCGACATTCAATCAGTGACGGGTTGTTTTTAAAAAAGGTTAATGGTTGCAAATTTTTTGCGTAATAGAATTCGTTTTTATAAGTTCTTTCATCATCCTCTACATGTTCTTGATCATCCTCCACCCTTTGCTTCTGTATTTTTAATGCTCCCTTCTGACTTCCCCTTGTAACTCTTGTGTTGAGAATAGGGTTGATTAATTTTTAAGACATTAAAATCAGTTTGCATTGGTTAAAATTACGAGAATCAATGATGTTTTAAAGAATAATAATATGACCATTCAATACTACCCTGTTCCTTTATTTAGTACCATCTGTTAAAGACATTTTGTACTTTTTTTTATCGTATGCTACTACGGTAAGAAAATGATTCGTTGTTATGTACCATTGGAAAAAGCACCCTTTAGTTCAGACACGAACCACTTGTATGATCATACATGTAACCATCATGTATTTAATTCGTTATCTTTCATTCTTGGTATAAATTTGTAGATATATGTATTAAATTTATTCCAATAGATGGTGCGTGGTAAAAGGTTGCGATATGTGGGGGTTGCAGTTACCACAGTTTACATCATGGCGACTTCACGACTATCAAAACAAATCAATTAAGTATATAATGTCAAATAAGGTAAGCTTTTCTACAATTTTTAATGATTCTTGGAGCACTGGAAAAATCCTCACGATTTATTGAACCCGTACAATATAATTTATGGCTATGGCATTTTATTATATTCAATGCCAATTAAAGCTATACACGTAATATGTAATAATCGGTCAAGGATTTTATTTTTATACGGTCGCCGCACACTTATTGATGTTCATTCTTGAATATATTAAATATTTTACTATGCGTAATAAACGGTTTATGATATTACTTATTATTATTGGAAATGTTATTCGAAATAAGAAAATCTTGTTTAACATTTCTTGTGTGGTAAGATAATGAATTTCCTAGGGTGCAATTAAAAAGACTCTTGAGTCCAAAGATGGATCAAGATCACGTACACAAAGTAAGATGAAAGTACGTACATCGACTGATATTAGTTCTGAGTGTCAAGTTAAGTCAGACGTTAATGAAAAGAAGGTTCAACAATCTGTGAACCGAAGAGGAGCTGGGGATGTAAAATCAAAACTTTCGCAAAATGTTTCCAACAAACTCCTATCCAGCAGGAGCAGATCTAAAGATAGCGTGCCACAGAAACAAACCACACGACAAAATGTTTTATCCTCAACAACAAAAACTAGTGTTAGCTCTCCTCGGATACAGTCTCAGCTGACCAACAGAAACACAACTTCAAAAGTTAAGTCTGAAGTATCATTAAAGACTAATAGCGGCAAACCTATTGAAAAAAATAAGTCCAGAGAGAAAAGTAATATTGGCTATATGGAGAAACGAGGTTTGAGTACAATATACATGCCTAAATCAAGTGCCAGTAAATTAGCATCGAAGATTACTGGACAGGTGGCTACTCCTAAAAGTATAGAATCCTCAAGACATAGAGAGAATGTGGCTAATCAGGAGAAAATAACAAAATCTCGACCAAGACAACCATCTAAAGAACGTAGAAAATCTAGAACTCTAAGTCCAAGTGAAGTTAAAGTGTTACATACAGTCGTGAATGTTACAAGTGGATTAAAAGATACAGTATCTCAGCAACATTCATCAAACAACTTTAAAAACATACCTAATGATGCACAGGATGAATATGATTATGAGGATGATTTTGAGGTAGTTATTTTGAAACCAAAAAGATCAAATATATGTTATTTCAAGATTTGCTAATACTTGTAGGATTATGAGTCAGATTTTCAAGAATGTACTGACAGCGAAGAATCTCAAATCAGTGAAGAATCTGAAGACAGTACCAGTAGTGTTACGATAGAACCAGTTGAGCTGCGAACAGAAACACAAGTACAAGTACTTTCCATTTTTCTATAAATTCATTTGCATTGAACATGAATAACTAAATAAATAAATAAAATCTAAAAAATAAAAAAAATCTTTATAACAGCGAAAAACGATACCTAGTGCTGAAAATCGCAAAATAGAAGAGGAGCATATGTTAGATTCCGGGCACTACGAATTGGCGGAAGCTCGAAAAAGAGCGGCTCGTATAGAATCAATGTCTGTGAACCAACCAAAAACACCGCCTTTACCGGAAGTGCGACAACCAGTTGCCAGAGGGTATAGGTTCGCCATAGCTAGAATAAAATATCAAGACAAATAAAGCACCTGCACAATTAAGATTTAAGTTCATTTTTCGTACACCCTGAAGCCTCCAATTTACGCACCCTGGCGCTTTTCTTTAACTGCGCTTCTCTTACGGACATGCATGCAAACATTCTTTTCGTTACTTATTAATATCATATTAGTATTAAAGAGAATTCTCCTGATACAGGGAAGAAAAGAATTCAGAAACTAAATCACTGCCCTTGTCGACCGACGAAGGTTTCGAAGATGGCCGTTCTGGCGATTTTACAAAATCCCCACCGATTTCGCAAATGTGTTATATCGATTTTAAAAAATGCAAAGATGATAAAATTGAAAAGGTACATGCTTCTCGTTGATACCCAATAACACACAATTGCCGTAGTATCATAAAGTATCTTTTTCTTACCTCATGATCCTAACAAAAATTAGGAGAGATCCAAAATTCTAAGTCGCGGTCGTGAATTACTGGGAATGATTAAACTGGATATTATCGAATGGTCCCTCCTGGAATCAACACCAGTCACGTATGAAGAATTTATCTGTAATTACGGAAAACTAAATACTCAACAGGTATTCAAAGACAGCAATTAAAATTTATTATCTCCCACAATAATATAACATTTATTAGATGTCTGTCCAAACTAACGAAGATAATCTTAATATGGAGACACAAACGGATGATATCATATGCAGTAATAAGTGGACGCAATTTCCAGTATCTTGCAAAATAAATCTAAATACTAGCGAAGATATTAAGTTATTCAAAATGGTCAGTAACGTCACTGATAATATGCAGGACAATCTAAGTATGAATAAACTGAATTTAATTTTCAGGAGCAAATCGGTGTCGGAAGTGACGATTCAAATTTTGAAAGTCCATCACCACTTCCTAATTTCGATATATTACAGTTAAACGACTTTTTAAGTAAAGCTGGTAGAGTGATGTTGTCACTATTAGAAGAACGGAAATTCGGTGGCAGCGTACTGCAAAATGACAAACACGAATTACCGTTCAGTAATGGTTTAATTAAACTTTCTATTGACTCCGTTACTTTTCTATCTGGTAGACCAGTTACTATTATTCACTATTCTGAGGCACTGAGTAAAGTTTTACTTACTATTCATTCAGCAGTTGATGAGGTACAGGGAAATGTACATTAACACAAATATAGTTACAAACTAAAATTTTCACTATAATTCCATATCACCAGATGAAGTAAAATTAATTTTCTTATACAGGGTATTGAAACTTCCAGTAAACAAAATTATATCACTGATTCCTGTATAGGATGTATATGGAACATATCAGAACCATCGAAACCAACAAAATTATTTTACTCACATTCTCCAATAAGTGCTTGTTGTTTCCATTCGATATATTACAATGTTATATTTGCTGGTCTTCGGGAAGGGTAAATAAATAACTTAGTAAATTTATTTATATGCAACTGACAGCGAGGAATGAATCTTTCTTTTTATGCAGTTCAATAAGTTTATGGGATTTGAGAGAGGATGAGATGTGGCATCAGAGAATTACTGATAAAGCTAATGAAACAGATTGGATTATAAGATCGGCTACTTATACTACTGCAGGAAATATAGAAAATGGACATACCTCAGAAATTGTAGCGATAAGAATCTTATCAAAGATTCAGAGTGAATCAAGTGGATCGTTGCTCAATCAATTTATACCAATACAGGTATAACTCAGTGGGGCTTGTAGAAAACATGCAAACATTTTTGTATTGTTACTGTAGGCTGTAAGTTATAGGCAATGAAAAATATTAAATTTTAATAGTAATTGATAATAGATATGCAGTCTGGATGAAGATGGATGCTTGATAATATGGAGCGTCTTAAAAAATATAGCAGTGTCTAATGATGATTTAGGATTATCCCAATGGGGTAATGTAAAACTCGTTAAAAGTCAAGAGATTCTTGTGGGCTCCAGGAAAAGTAAAATGTAATTAAATCTAATGGACTTTATAGTCCTAGTTCCTTAATGAGTATATTCTTTGCAGAGATCAAGATCTTCAGGGATTCGTTGACATGCATGTTGATAGTATTGATACTAATAACATTTACTTGGCTACTAACTCCAGTAACGTACTGCATGCTACATGCCTTGGGCGTAAAGTCAGTCCATCAATTTATAAAGAAAATGATATGGGTAGGTTTTTTTTTTAAATGTGTGTAATTGAATAATTGTAATATAAGATTATTTTTTGCAGATGTCTCTGGTGCTACAACGTGTATAGAGAGGTGTCCATTTAAAGAGTCTTTCTTCCTTGTAAGTATACTTTCTTTTATTATAAAAAGTATAAAAACTAATTTATCGTGTAAATTATTTTATTGAAAGGTTGGCTGCAATGATGGCACTGTGAGGCTACATTCTTTGAATGTGGAACGACCCCTTTTACAGTTGAAAGACGCACATTGCAAAAGTGCTATTAGGAATATTCAGTGGTCCAAGTCAAAACCGTTCACTATATACGTTCTGGATTACGACTCAAAGTAAGCTTGTTCAATTTTGTTTGTTTTGATTAATTATTAATATTTTGGTATTCCATTCAGAATTTGTATCTGGGATTTGGGAAACAGTGACTTATTCCCAATGTATGAGATATCTACAAATGATTGGGGACGTATAAGCAGTATGCAATTATCTCCTTGCAAAAATGATCATGATATGATTAATCAATATCTGGTAAATAGAGTACAATAATTTTGTGATTAATATTAAACATATTTTGTTCAATAGCATTATATTTGGAAAAATTTTTGTTCTACAGGCTTTCGGTACTGATACTGGAACAGTGGAGATACACATGTTGAAGAAAGGTTTTCACTATTCAAAAAAGGAAGAGACTCAAAGAGATTTAAATACATTTTTGCGTTATGTCGAGATCTTATAATTTAATTCGTAATAAATATTATAAGTGCTTAATAAGATGCTTCAGTGAAAAGCAATGAAATAAGAAGATAAACAAGATCAAAAAACAATTTTCTAAATTACCATTTGGACATATCGTTAAGATTGTTATATCCTGATAAAGGATATTTTTTATTAGTCCCATATTGTTGTATTCGGACGATTTCATATTCGAATAATTCGCAAGACTGCAATAACGATTAATATAATTTTCTCTTCAAGAATCTTTGAGGAAATGAATAGTTGATGCGTTAATTAATAATTGCTATTTTACACGTTGTACTGTAGTTTTATAGACATATAGAAAACAGGTTTTCAAACAGTTTTCCGTCCAAAGGATAATCACAACCGGCACAAAAAATTGTATCCTGAGTGGTGTGGGTCCAAACGTTAATTTTATCCAATTTTTGAAAATCGATCAATAATAAGAGTTTACAAAGATACTTTATCAAAGTCAATATGATGAACATCTTTTAAATATTGTTAACATCAAATATAATACGATTCCATTCATTTAAATACACCGTTAGACTTTAGACACTAATATAGATAAAATAAAAATCAGTTGAAATAAAATCATGCTTATGATAAAAGAAATAATACGATTTTCTAGTTTCTTACAAAAGTTCATTATTATTTTTATTTTTTTTGATACAGTCATAAAATATCTTATAAGTATATATTACACAACAATCACAATCTCAATGATTTACATGCTGAAATATCACAGTAATTATACAAAAAAAAAATTATTAACTAGATCATTAAATGACTTAGAGTAAATGTTATTAATAAAAGTATTATCGTTTTGGCCTTGCAATATTGAGTATTTAAATAACTGGTACCACTGCATTGTGCCTGCAAAAGATTTTGCACGATATCCCCGTAACTTTTTTCATTTTCAATGTGACTAACGTCACGTTGCAAATGTTGCGTTTCTTCCTGTAAAAAGAAATTCCAAATTTCAGTCTCAATGTGTGATTATTGCACATGGATAAATACGATTCTATCAAAAGCCAAAGAGGAGGCTGATATCGTAGAGGAAAAACGAAGAAATACACCGGCCAAAAAGAATCCAGTAATAATAGTGCATGGTGGAGCAGGACGAATACCAAATAATGAATTATCTTATATGCTGCAAGAGGTGAAAAAAGCTGCTTTGAAGTCGTACAGACAACTTTTGGAATGCTGCTCATCATTAGATGCTGTAGAGACAGCAATCTGTCATATGGAAAGTCGGCCATATTTTAATTGCGCCAGAGGAGGATCCTTGGATATAAATGGCAATATAGTAATGGATGCCGGATTGATGGATAATAATTGGAATGCTGGTTGTATTGGTTCAGTTCGTGATATCGAACATCCAATAAGCCTTGCAAAAAAAGTTCTACAGGAAACGGATAATGTTTTGATCGTTGATAATGGCGCTCAGAAATTTGCAATTGATATGGGATTTTCCATTTTGGAACCAGGATCGCTTACTAAGAACATAACATCCGGTTCCTCGACACAATTAAATGAGGATAGCGAGGAAGCAATGAGTAATTCCACAATCAATGATCAGGATAAACTGGAGGAAAATATTGAAGATACTTCAAGTAATTTTGAGAATCACATATTGGAGGTCACCGACAAACCGGAAGTTACAACTGCAAAAAAATTACCACAGTGTGTAGCCAGGTTTTTGATGAAACAGGAAGCTAAACAAAGAGCATTGGAGAAATCTAAATTAGAAGCAGATGCTCAACGATTACTTAATGCACCCACAGTTTTACAAGTAGATAGTTGATTATTTTATAAATATTTGTAATGCAATTGATAATTGTCATAAATTAAAGGTGGGTGGAGTCGGAGCAGTTGCGCTGGATCGAAATGGAACTTTGGTAAGTGGTACGTCGACTGCTGGGCATACAGGAAAAATCTCTGGTTATCTAAGTCCAAGTGGAACTGTGCTTGGTTGTGGAATTTTTGCGGAAGGGAATGCTTGCGCTTCCGTTTCCGGTAACGAGAAATCAATTTATCTGTATGGACCCGCAAGAAAGATCGTGGAGAGGATTAATACAGATATCAATGAAGTTTGTGGAGCTGCAACAGAATTAGCAGTTGAGACAGAATTGAATCTTTTTGAGAAAGAAATGTTTGAATCGGATATAGGTGGCGTTGCGGTCGATATCAATGGTACACCTATGGTGTATTCAAAAAGTATGCATTTTCCATTTGCTTTCTGTGATAATGGTATGATTTTTTATGGATATGAAAATGACTCTATGTGCTATGATGTGATTCGTGATTTGGAAGGTAATTTGGATTGTTTATGCGAAGACATAGATTAATAAATAATTACAAATTAATTACTCACCGGAAATATTATGCTACGGTTACCATCGTATGTACCATACATTGAAAAAGCTCGTATAAAGGTTTGACCAAACATTAGGTCCAATTCCAGTAGAGTGGAATAAATGTCGTCCCTTCTCAAATTTGGAATTTCTTCATTCACCATTACCTACGTATTTTTCGTCATGAGTTATCAATGGCGAATCAATTTTTTATCATAATCATACAATGTAATTACCGAGCCCAAAGTGGTCCATGTCAAGAAACAGAAATTTTCATTAAAGTGAGAGCCGTCTTCACAAAGAGACCGGAAAGCCTTTTTGTTGTACTTGACTGAGTTACTCGTGAGTTTTTGGAACATTTTTGAACTCATAAAAGCGACGTCACCCGCGCCGGAAGTGAGACATTCAAAAGTGCTCGCCTCGTCACCAATCCCTGAGTCTGTATTTATGAAGTTTTTTTTTTCTATATCGGTTTCAAATTCAATCGATAACTATACTAATTTCCATACCTGATTTACACAAAGAATACAAATTGGCTGGCATGGTTTCGTTATCTTTGCTCAAATCAGGAACGCAGCTATCGCTAAAAAAATTGCTCACAGCTTCAGCATCCGAGCACGCCCAATCGTTCAAAGATTTATTTCCCATTATCGAGACGAATGCGTTCCAGCCTTAAAATGAATCACAGTTTCAGTACTATAATTTTTAATTAAAAAAAAATTACTTACCGATACTTCTGTATCCTGAGAAACAAGCTTTGCCACCTTTAAGATCCTTAAGTTTTCGAAATTTTGAATCTTCCCGCACAACTGCCAAAATTTTATTCATATTCTCCTGCTTATTAGTAGTGATCCATAAGATGGGTTTGAGTCCCTTTCTATCAAGACAAAAAATTAAGATAAGTCACTGGTATTATTTTTTCAAGAGTAAATATCGTCTATATATATCTCACTTCCGGCTTTCCAGCTCCTCTTCCGGTTTAGCAACAAAGATGTCAGACTGACCAGTTTTAACTGCTTCAAGACAGTCTCTTCTACTAGTTACCTGGTAACAGGATATCGGCTGTTCGATTCCGTAAACAAAAGATATTTGTCTTATCCATCTGCACTTCCGGTCTTCAAGATTCGACGTAACACACCATTGTATTCTTCGCGATGGATGACAACCAGTACGTTTGTTAGCGCTGATAAATCCTGGAACTGAAAACAAAAATTAATATTTGACTCCTCCAATAGCTGCCTATAATTATATAGTTAACTTATCATTACATCTGGATAAAAAATCTTCAGACGTTTGTAACGTGTCCGTGGGTACAGGCGTGGAACGGTAACTTTCCAAAAGTCGGAGTACCGCATTCTGCCAAGAAGACGCAGGTGCTTGATCTAAAGATCTCATAATATTTGAAACTCGCTCAGCGACTTCACTGGAAAAATATATATTTTATATATAAAATTCTTGATATCATTATATGACGTAATTAATAACTCCAATCACATTCGAGATGCTATCACTGGCCAAGGTCTTCGTATCCATACACAAGGATTATTCGAATCCATAGGTTTGACTGTTCCATCGGGACAAAGAAAAGCATAGTCACGCTTTTTTATCCCCAGGGACTTAAAATGTTGAAGGGCATCTTGTAATCTGACCCAGGCGACGTCACCCATACTGTCAGTCAAACACAAAACAGCACCCTCACGACCATGATACTTGTCCGCGGCGTAGCAGCCCGCAGGATTTTCACAAAGTGCACAAAGATTCTTGTACTTTGATTCTAAAAAAAATTTCTTAATAATAAAAATACAACAATTTCATTTTGAAAAACTAACTCAGTTGAGTATCCAGAACAGAGTCCGGCGTCCAGGCACCAGCTATACAGGCTGCTTCAAAGTAATTGGATAACGTATGCATCCGGTTCTCCACCAGCGTCTTATTAGTATCGCATTCATTGGGAATGATTCGTTTTTCAAAATACTACATAAAGACACAAAAAAGAACTTATATAATTTTTTTTAGTAAACACCCAAATTTCAAGTCTAAATTAAATTTGCCAACCGTGGCGAATATTTGCGTCCAGTCATCCGAAGTTTCGTATCCTGGATGACAAAATCGTTTCCCTCTTAGATCGAAAACACTTCCGACATTCTTATTCACCAGAGCGACAATCTCGTAACGTTGATTCTCTAAAGAATTTCGAAAATTAAAAAAAAACCACGTTTCCTTTAATACTATACTTTGCAATCATTAATCGATTACCTGTTTTAAACAGTCTGAGTTCATTCGTGACTAGAATATTGTATTCGCTATAACCACTAGCCGCAACCAAATCTTCTGGTTCCAAAACCGTGAAATCGCTACTAGCAGTTGTTAACTGTCTCAAACATTCGGATCTAAAAAAAATTTTTTTATTCAAACTCCCCAATCACTAGAATCTCAGTATCCCCTATTGTAATTCATATACTTGCCTATCATTTGCTATAACACAATCTACCTGACTCCCAGGGATAACAAGTTTCGGACATGTCCTATGAATTCTCTTCGCTGTCCGACTATCGGCAACCACACACAGCTTGACTGGAAGAAATTAAAAAAAAAAAGGAATAAAATAATTTTTCTTATACGCCAAGTAAAATTAGTTACTGACGTTCTTACTATAATAATAATAATCAGACCGGAACTGCCAGTATAATTGCAAATTTTTTACCCGTATAATAACCATCCGTTAATTCCTTCAGGAAAGTTAATTAATTTTTTTATTCCAGGAAGTTCCAATTTGCAATAATTTATTATTTTAATGTGCAGATTTGCAAATATAACTTACAATAGTCTACAACATGTATATACTATACTCCCAGTTCCATATTTACTATTACTATATATGTCAGTGGCCGATATGCGTGACTACGATTAAACATCTATAGGATTGTCAATGAAATTTAATCAGAAGTATCAAACTGTTTACAGTGAAGTTACCAAAATGAATTAGTTTGTCCAACATTCCAATTCGCATAATCAGAGCATATCCGATGGGAATTCGTATCTCCTATCGGTAGATTAATTATCATGTTTTACCATGTGACATAGCGTGTGGTGTTTTGCAAGTGCAAAAAAGCGCATCTCTCTGTCACAGAGACAACAATAATAAAAGTACAGTTTCAATCAAATATATCATTCTGCAGAAACGATCCAACTCTATCAAATGTATATATATATATACGACCTTCGAACTTCCGTTAACTTGGATGTCGACAGTAACTAAGACCGATAAACGTGATGAACTGCGGACTAAATTTCATAGCAATATAGTACTATAAAGTCACTTGTCCTCTACAGATAATTAAACCAACATACTTCAAGATAAAATATCATAAATCTTTTCTTTCCATACGAACTTCAAACGAAAAAAATCGCGCGTTCGGAGAAAATTTTTTTTTATACAATTGGCAACAACACCGTAAAATCTACTCACGTTTCGCAGTGTGAATGCTCTCCTGTGCTGACACCGAGAACAGTAGCGAAGCCGACACGACAATAAACCAAGTGAACATTTCCTTCATGTTTCACTGTTCAAAAATTCACATAGATTTCACATGAGTAGTTGATTATATTTCCTGGAGTTGATCTCCAGGTGTCTTAAAACTTTCAGAGTTTCACAGAAGCGGGACAAAGGCCTCGGCAAACTGACATTCACTGGGAAGACAGTATACGGAATACGGTATGGTCGGTGGGTTAGGTTGAATAAAAAAATAAATGTAAAGAAAATGGATGTGAATTAAAAAATTTAATTAAAAAGAAACCGTCACGCCACGTGATCGCAACTTTGCGTTTCTTTTTCCTTCTCCTACGATCCTATCCTAATTAATTCCTTGTTCCTTCCTTTCTCTCTTACTACTTCTAGAACGAGTACCGAACGGGTGTAAAGCGTCTACTGGACTACTAGTCACTCGAGCGAATACTGACATTCTCGTAGTCTCTAGCCGAAAGTCCAAGGGAACTGGATTTACTCTGGTGGGAGTCCAGCTTGTACGTAATAGGAATATGCGTGTAGTAAGTGCGTATATCTATATGCACTTGTATTGTGTGCGTAGATTTTACACGCATATACTTACGAGAAAGCTTGTGACTTTCCGGCACGGGAGATGTTGGACAGTCGATCCTACGTTTATACCATTGATAAAACGGGACGAGGATAAACGGTGGTGACGTTTGGTACTGGGAAAAAAAAGAATATTTAAGATTCATATATACAGTGTGTCCGAAAATTATCGGATTTACTGAGTACGTGGTATTCCTGAGGCATGGAAGACGACAAGAATATCCTTTTTTGGGATACGATGTACATGCGTGTATGTATATTTACTTCTAAAAATAAAGATACTACGTGTATTTGAAAACAGTATTGTCTCATAACGTTCAATTCGTGTTGGTAAATTGCAGTGTCTTCGTGGTATGCTATATTATTGGATTAATTTAATACAGCTTTCGATGCTCCATTTAATTTACTGTATACAGAGTGTCATGTATAGTATAGTTATATATATGGAGAGAGAGTGAGGGGTGACACGTATTGCTAAGAGGCTCGTAATGTTTTTGTAAGTAATTTATATATGTATACTGTTGAATGAATTGATTATGGAAGTTTATACAATGTACTTTGGTACAATTTCATTTACTAAACCTTCTCGCGAGATAGGGAAACAAATCTGATACGCTTCTTTGAGATTGTAATCGGTATGGGTATACTCTGCGATTTAAAGCTGTGAGTAGGATTTATATTATAGCTTACTGTTAATAGAGATGGTATAGATACGTATAATAATAGGAATACAAAAGACGAAGATAAAGAGAGATACAAGGCCACGCCTTGATTCGTGATTTAATATCGCCTGGGATTCAAAATACTTAAGCTTGCAGGACTTCGGATATACTCGGGAATTCTCGGATAGGTTCGATACGTGTTTTGGATTCATATTATGTCGTACGCACGAGGATATGTTGCCAGTGACCGCCAGTCGCTTGACAATTGGCGTTAGAGAAGCATTGCGTGGCGACTCTATTCTCTTTTTGTTATTTCATGCACTTTTATTACCTAAACTTTCTTGCGATAATTATTCATCGGAATTCTCTGTGCAGACGATAGAATTGCTTTATTTTTAATCTTATCTGGTGAGTGGACGGAATGTATTTTTCTTTATTTTCCGTGGACTCGTTTGTTGGGGTTATTTTCATGTACAGAGACGACGTCTGGCATCGCTTTCACAACAAGCGACTAACCTTGTGATGCATTCGGATATGCATTTCGTTCCTTTTTTTTTTGGTTAACCTCTATAGATACTGTTGAGTTTGTAGTGATAAGTATTACCGTAGGATAGGTCGGTAAGTTACCATATGAAGTAATCCTTGCCTGGATGGACGCAAATTTGGTATGTGAGAATGCATTTCCTAAGAAAAGCTATGAATATTGGAAATTTTCCATCACGTGTCTCTTAACTCCTAATATGGAATCTTATCTTTGGATTGTTTAATCTTCTTTAAGAGAATTTGTTTCGCACTTACTGATAGACAGTGTTTTAATTGTGGTTATAAATGGTTTATACCTGTGGTATTCTTTATTTATGACTCGATGATGATTCGTGTGTAAAGCTTGCAGTCTATTCAAATTAAATTTTTCGTTTTGTAGATAAGGTAGGAGTGGTTAGTTAGATGAAAATTTTAAACTCTGGCGTTCAAATGCGACGCTGACAGTGAACGATATTGTTGTGCCTCGAGTGCTTATCGATATGCTAAAAAGATACGTCTGCGTAAAGTTCATGCAATAATACCTGATAATGTAAATCAAAAAATTTGTAAAAACAAATCGATAAAATAGTTTAGAAAAAATCAAATCGATATATAATTATTACTTACTTTTATGGTGTTTCAGTCAATTACGTCATAGAGACTTCCGAAGATTATCGTTCGATCGATAATTCAAAATTCTGATCAATGATTAGCTGATATCGAGATCAATAAAAAATGGGAAAGATTCAAATAAATTCGAAACAGCTGCCGATCAAGGCTCATTATTTTTTCTTTATGGCTGGTAAGTATTCGCGTTGATTTTCGTATATTTGCCGAGGATTCATATTCTCCGTTTAATTTTCTACATTTTTAGCCATGGGACCCATATTACCGTTTTTACCGGTTTACGGCAAACAGCTTGGTATTTCACCACTGGTCATGGGCAGCATTACTGCTATTTTACCCATTTTATTTCTCATAGCAAAACCAGCTTTTGGTTTTTTGGTTGATCATTTTCGGGCCTATCGAAAATGCATATTTATTTCTCTCCTGGCAGCAACGAGCGGCTGTTATGTATTACTGTATTTTTTGCCATCACTTCCGGGAACAATGCTACCGGAAAATGGCTTCAAGAACGTTTCCTGTTCTTCATTCAAAATATGTGCAGTCAATCAAAATAATTCAGTAGTACCCTTTACTGCTACATGTGACATTGGTCTTAATGTGACATGCTATTGGAATTGCAGTGGCAACAATTTCGCCACTAATATGTCTGTTTACAATCGCTACGAGGAAGAACTTTCTGCAAACTCATCTTGTATTATTGACGCTGATGCGACCTGTCAATCTAATAACAATTGCGACGTGACCTGTGAAAATATTCAAACCAATTGCCTCTACACTTCCATCACGTTTTGGGGCTTTGTAATCCTAATGTCTCTTGGCAATATAGGATTCAACGTTTCTAATTGCATAAGTGACGCAATCTGCTTCGATGTGCTGGGTAATAATAATTAAAATATATTTGAGCCATTTCCCTATGTTGAAGTCCTGTACAGTTTAAAAAATTTTTAGGACATGGTGGTCAGATGGGATATGGTAGACAACGTGTATGGGGCACTATAGGATTTGGAATTACAGCTTTGTTAGCTGGTTATGCTGTGGATTGGTGGTCCCAAGGTCAAGCAACAAAAGTCTACACTCCTGCATTTATCCTCGTTATGGGATTTTCCTGTATCGATTTGATGTGCTGCACCAAACTTGAGGTGATCGCTTGCAATTTATGATAAGTTACAGGAATAACAAAATGAAGTAACTTAACAAGTTTCTATCTTACACTAGATATTTTTAGTTACCCACCATGTCGGGATCGGAAAATATTCTGAAAGACGTTTACAAATTACTTAAGACGAAAGCAATAGTGATATTCTTGTGTTTTGCTACTCTAGCTGGCATATTTGACAGTTTTATAATTTATTTTTTATTTTGGTGAGTATAAAACACGAATACTATATATTTAAATGCAATAGTTCAAAATCTGGCAGTCACGAGTAATAACATATCTATTAATTGTGACTGATCTATTTATTATGGATAATCCTGTACAGTTGTTTCATAATATACGGTAATATTTTCTAATTAGGTATCTAGAAGATTTAGCGATGACCACGGGTTACATGGATCAGATTAAACTGATAGAAGGATTAATCGTGGCTGCTGAGACTTTAGGCGGAGAAGTTATATTCTTTTCTCTCTCGGGTATGCAATTTTGATTATTTGAATTATAATTTAATTTATTGGTACGATTGTTTTATTCACTAAAGATTTTTTTTCTTATTAGGAAAGATAATTAAGAAATTCGGTTATGGGTACAGCTTTGTGTTCTGCTTTGTCTGTTACTCGATACGATTAGGCCTTATTTCATTGGCCCCAACTCCTTGGTGGGTCTTGCCTATTGAATTCTTTATGCAGGGGCCATCATATGCATTGTGTTATACAACAATCGTAGCTTACGCTAGTGCCATTTCACCCCCAGGAACATCGGCCACGGTTCAGGGTATCGTGGCGGGAATGGATGACGGATTTGGTAAGTATTATAATTATAAAATTTGGATTATCTTTCTTTGATGCGATGTTTTCAATATTTCTGATTTACAGGCTTTGCCATTGGCAGTCTTATTGGTGGAATTTTGTACAACAAACTGGGTGGCTCGATGACTTTAAGAATGTTTTCCAAACTTGCCGCCGTTACTGCTTTTCTTTATCTCGTATTGCACCTCCTATATTTGCAGTACGCAATGCCGGCACGAAGTACGTTTTATGAACATTTTTTACAATTATTTACAATTAATGTTATCAATTGCATTTATGTTGATGATTCGTTGTTGCTTTTATGTTCAATGCTAAAATGCTCAATTCTTTTCTTTCAGTTACGAAACATGATGTTGAATGGAAAAGTGTGAAAGAAGCGGCGGCCGAATGTGAAAAGCGTAAGCAAACAATATCAGTTTTAATGATTTAGGAAACGAAAAATGATCAATTCTACGAATACGTAATATTTTACGTTTATCTTTTTATATAATTTTTATATTTGTTATTTGATATATGGATAGCGATCGCATAATATGTATTCACATAGATAAGACTATGAAATTATATACTTCGTTAGAAAAATAAAATTTGTCATTTTAATAAATATATGGATCTCTGCTTTACAATGATCATAGTAAACATATACCGGCAAAAACTGTGAATTAAAATGAATTTTACTATATTATATATCATATCTATAATATCGTTATAAGAGTCTGCGCATTGGTAGTGCAACGCTGGGTGACCGCAACTAGCGAGGTGTTTTAACCAAAAAATGGTTCATTGTATCCGATATTAAAAAGCGCAGGAAGTTTCAATAATTATCTGACGTACTAGGTATTTAAAAAAGTAAGTGAATCTTTTGGATTGTTTTCCAAAATCAAACATACGTTACGTACAGTAATTAATAGCAATAAAAGGAATTTGAAACCATATAGGTTATGTTGCCGAAGAGAGATTTTATGTTTGTAATAAAGATTATCTGTAACTCAATCACATAATATCTGATCTTCTTGTCGCAGAATGTCCTGGATTGCAAATTCAATCAGAACGGCCATACGCGTCTGGACACCTCAGTTGACATCAGTTCGATTTCGTTATCATGCAGACAAAGTAGCCAAAGGTCCTAGACCCAGGCGATATGGATACATGGAAAAAGCAGAAATACGTGGACTCTTACCACACACAAATTCTGGAAGAAGAATACCCATGCCTGTGTATAAACCAAAGAATGTTTGGCACGAGAAAAGAGCCCTATTTGGACAGAACGATTACATTGATATCCTAGGTAATGAGAACCTTCACCCTACAAGAATACTTTACAATGTGAAGCCTTGGCTGCGAGGTGTTAGTGGTAACGAATACCAAGTACTATTGCGAAAGAGAAAAATGTATAGGAATGGTTTATTCCCAATTATTAGGCCAACTAAGTGGTTGGAGCTTCAGAAGAGAATCCGATATCTGTACAAGTTTCTTAATCGTAAGACTAAAACTGGAATTTCTAACCAATAAATCATTCTTCATGATGTTCAAGTTTAAATAAATAAATAGTAGAATTAATATTAAAGTGATATGAGGATTGCTGGACGGATATAAAATAGTGAATTTATTTATTGACAAATAATAATTATCCAACGGATATACAATGTTTCACAATGACGTAAGACGCGAATATCTGTATCACTCCAAACTCATTGCTATTTTTATTATTAAAAGGGGGTGAATATGCTCGTTTTCGCGTTCATACGCGTTACAGAGTCTCACGATTATTTCATAACTCTCACTTGATCAAAAATATATCTAGCTCGCAAGGCGAATATCATTAAAAGTAAGTACGATGGTACGGGGTAAGGGTGAATGAGGCAGAAAGAAAATAAGGATAGGAAAATAAGGATAAATGGAAATTCATGAATGAATGTGCGTGGGATAAAAAATGATAAAGCCGTTAAAAGTCATTCTTCATGCCGAGAATAATATCAATTTTATATACAAAAATCGGAGTATTATCCTTTTTCTTCTATTAAAAGAAAAAAGAAAAATAACCTAGGCTTTCATATGCTTAATTCATGTTTGCAATTTTTTTTATACACAATTTTTCCTTCGATTTTCACCTCTCCGCGATTTCAAATCAACGACGTTTAACTTTAAGTGCATAATTACGTATTTGAGAAATGATCTTACGTTAACATGAAAGAGATGGGGAAAATAGGAGAATATAAGACAGTCTTATATCGTGCAAAAAGTCTCCTCGTGTGGCTCTTAATGATGTGAAAGTGAAGCTTGGAGCTAGGCGCGTTATTGCGAATAATTTAGTAATAAATTTTGTAATACTATTAACGGGTTAAAGGTAGGAGGTGTTCGAAGTCTGAGGAGCATTCGGTATTGCGATGATTTTTCGTATCGACAGTAAAACGAAATAATTAGAACCGTAACGTAAATCAATCATCAACTGATTGAAGCTTTGTCGCGAAGTTCAGATCGCGATTAGAACAATTTTTATCGTTCATCTTTATTACTACGTACATAAACTAATGGCAGTTTTTTGCATTCCTCGGGTGTCACTATATTTCGGGATACTCAATACGATAATCGATTTTGACTTGCAACAATTTTTTTAACCGAAATCTTCCGACCACGTACGATCGCGAATTTCATTGGACTTCATTTATAAATGATTTTGTAGGAAAGACAACAGAGTGGTTTCGTAGTGCTTACTTGTGTCTAGATTTCGCAGGCTGTGTCTCTCGTTAGGATAGACCTGAAGCTGATACGGCTTCCCAACTTTCACAAGGGCATTAATTAGCTGGCTTGTGTGAAAAAAGTGAACGTTTTCGTCCATGAGTCCATGTATAATCAGCAGTCGATTCTCCTCATCCGGGAACTTGCTTATGTAGCTCAGGACGGAACCGTTTACGTAACCACGTGGATTGTTCTGCGGAAGGTCCATGTAGCGCTCGGTATACCCGGTATCGTAAAAGTTCCAGGATGTCACCGGTGCTCCGGCTATTGCCAACTATAAAGTACCAATGAATTAAACATTTCTTTATACAATCTTTCCTGACAACATTTTTTGCGTACCTTGAAGACATCAGGATACTGTATCAATCCCATAAGACTCAAGTAACCACCATAAGACCATCCATGAAGAGCTACTCTATTTATATCAATATAGCCTGTAGTTTCTGATAACCATCTTAATACTTCCACTTGATCATTTAATTCTACTGTTCCCATACGTCTTCGCAAATGACTTTCAAACATTAGGCCTCTGTGTTGGGACCCGCGAGAATCAATGAGGACCACGCAATATCCCTGTGCAGCTAACATGTGCATTCGTAAATGTCTCATACCCTGTAGAATTGAATAAGTAATTACGTTTAATAAGTGCAATAGTTTTAGGATAATCAGAAGGCATTATAAAAATGTACCTTAAACGTATTTGACACAAGCTGTACTGCAGGGCCACCGTACACATTAAGTATTGTCGGATACTTGTTACCTGGTTGAAAATTATGTGGCTTGAATATCATTGAGTAAATTGTGTCGCCGGATGTGATTCTGTGCGTGTATATTTCTGGAGCGAATATTTCGGATTCAGGAATCGTCGGTTCCAGAAGATATCCAACGGGAGTCAACGAAATACTCTCAACAGTCCAGTCAGACTGTAATATCCTAAATGCCTGAATAAAAAAGTGAAGTTTAGGAAAAATGATCTAATATTCAGGATAACTATATTTTTTTACCTGGCAAGTGGGCAGTGTTTTAATTGAACTGTACACGGTGACCAACATGGTGCATTCCTTATTGAAGTATATGCTATTGTAACTGTAACCCGGCCTTGTAAGTAATCTTATTTCCAACGGGCGACGTAACGATACTGCATAAACGTGCTGTTCCAAGGGACCTTCACGTAAGCCAGAAAAATATACAATTGAATTTGGTTCGTCCACCCACAATTTACGACCCAGGACTTCCCAGTCGCCTTGTGTAAGAGCGACTTTCGAAAGAATACGTGGATGAAGAAAAACGCTGTCCATACGATCCAGGGGTTCCTCAACGCCGTTGCTTAATCCTGAAGTATAAAACGTCCAGGGTACATGTATTGAGTCATCATTCTTATCTGTTGGTTGTTATTCAATGGCCATGAAAGTGAGCATCGAATAATATTTAATAAAGTCATGACTACGTACCCGCTATACTTGATGTGATTAAATACAAATGTCTGAATTCAGATTCTTCACTGCCCCAAATGAATTTGACTTCCGTTGGATCGTCAGAGGGTAGGAAATAAAGTAAGTCATTGACGTTTATCCATATTGAGCTCTGCTCCGAGTAAATGACTTGGACACTGGCTGATGACAATGTAAAATGATTCTCGGAACTATATACGTTTGGCGGTGGTTCACAAAAATTGTCCACTGATAATAACACCAACTCTAGTCGCTGTTGTTTTCGATCAAGCAACTGAACCCACACGCTGAGGAATTTTGATGTGAATTAGTTTAACAGTTGAGTAATTACAGAAAGGTTCAAAGTGTGGTTAAGTATTGTGCCACCTACTATTGAGAATCCGGAGTCCATCCTACTCTGACCATATATTCCATCCAGGGAAACATAGTGTGAAGTGGATATTGTAATTCCAGTATCTCGATATCGGTGATCTGCAGCGTCTTCGAGAGTCGGAATTGCACCATTTTTAAGTTACTTCTAGCGTTAGACATGCCCGCGCAGGGAAATCGAAATTCATCAATTTCACCTGAATAGGACGTGGAGATAGGTAAACAATAGATTTTGACGTCGCTTTCGTCGACTTCTTCGTAGACGATTCTATAGATACCGTCATTAGATTTTGGCTGCCACCAATAACCGACATACCTAGTGAAGGAATAGGATTATTTTTTTTTCTTTTTATTAAAGTAGTTCATTTTGTTAGGTTGTCTAACCTTGTGAACTCCTCTTGCATTACATAAGAAGGAGTTCCCGCTGTGAGAGGATCATCAGCTAGACTTCTTCCACCTTTTCTGGCATGGGTTAATCTCACGGAGGAACCTGTAATGCTGTGGGATAGGTGTAAGTCTCCGGAACATGTATGAGCTACTAAAGCATTGTTCCATGGACAAATTTGAGGACACAATTTGGCACCAGATGTGGACATTCTCAGCTCGGAGGGAAATAAGGGCCCTGGCTAAAATAATTAAAGCATTCTGAGCCTCCGTAAGCTTTGATAAATTGTAAGGTGTCGCTATCTTAGCACTGTTACCATAAATCCAGTATCCACGCATTGATAAAGGCTACTGGCAGCAGGAAATACTAGTTTTCCACTCTCAGGATGAATCTCATAACTGGTAATGCCCCAAGTCGTCAGTCTCTTGCGTTCCCATAGCAGCTGTTCTTCTTTTGACAGTAGATTCGCGCACGACACGCTGAAACCGCAATTCTCTTTAGGTCCTTATTGAATCGATGTTAAAGGACCAAGGTGCTGCTAATGCAATACTTCTAGCTGCCCGATATTGGATAAGAGTAAAACACCTTTGAAAATTAGCTTCGATAACAGGTTGCCAATGAAGCCTATATCCATTAGCATGATCTGAATGTGCAATATCCACATAGAGTAGAGTAGTCTCCCATCCATTGCTGGGTGTGCTCAGGAAATATATTCTTGTCCTAAAATCAGTATTACACTTCTATCCGTATACCAAATTCTATTGTCAATATCTCTTACCTTCCATCAGGTAGAGACCGAAAGGTGATCGAACTAGGTACTGAACCAGCAGAAATACCAGATAGTCTTCTACGTAGCTCGCTAACAACACCCCTAAGCTCAGACCATGACTTCTGCGAAGATGAGCCATTAGAGCCTACCTGGTCTCCTCTCTCGTTGCAGGCCTCCATCACTCTCTCTTTCTCTCTCTCTCTCTTTCTGAATAGCAGCACGTACGTTAGGTCATACGCGATGGACAATTTCTTGCACCTAACATGTCACTGACTGCCCTGAAAGTTTAAAAATGTCCGTACAGATTGGACCTTGTGCGTGCCTATGGAATATCCCTGTGTCCAAATTAATTTTAGGTTATGTTCGCGTGTCAGTTCTCACTTTCACTTTCTCCCCAGGCATATACGAGTCACTCCATTCGTTTCACCTGATATGAATTTTTGAAAATCATTAAGGTGTTTCTACTCGCACACAAAAGATCATTCAGGGCGGATCTCTTGGAATCCGCCTGAGCTGTCACAACAGCCGAGCATGACACTTCTGTTTCTTTTACTGTTATCGGAATATCAGACTCCCGGCACAAATGTATCTCAACAAAAGGACTCTAAAGGTTTCGAATCAGAACAGACTCGATTAAAAATTCTGTAGAACCGATGCAAAATTCTTCCAGCTCGTATTCGTTACCTTATAAAATAACACGTTAAAAATAACCGGAGCGGACAGCAAAATTCCTCTTCGTCTCCTTAGCGCTGCCGCCGATCGGCTCTTTCTCTCTGTGAGTATCTGCTTTCTAGACAGTGGTTCTCAGTTAAAAGCATTTCATCCGTAATATTGGCGAAAGTCCCAGAGAATGGAAGGATATGCGCCAAAAAAAGATTGTCAGTCAGAGCATAAGCCAATGCAGCAACCAGTCAAGACTTTCGAAACGTCTCCTCAGTGGGGACACGTCTTTTATTTTTTTTCTTCCATTTTTCTTAGTAATTCCACGAAGAAGAATATGATATCGAAGCAAATGACTTCGGTGCACGAGTTCATCCGGCTTCCTTTTGATGGATTAATTTTCGATCTATCCTGGATGAACCCTTCCGGGACCGATCGATAAGGAACGACCATCCCCCAAATGGCAAGGTCTCATTCAAGCCAAAACTCACCCTTCGACTTTCTCGAAGCAGTTCTTAAATATTCATTTGTTTCATTCGTGGAACCCTCACCCTTATAATTCTCCGTGGAAGAAACCCTTGAGAGTATATTGAGTACTGGTCTCTGGTACTGGTGGCCATTGTTACGTAAAATATACAGCTGACACTATTGAGACCTTTGAAAATCCACGTATTTCATCCCTTGATATAAACTTCTCAAGAGACACCCTTTACTCGGAAGGAGCTGCACCCCTTTCACGAGTACAATGCACCATTATTCCCTTACATTTACGAATGGTACGGAGCCACGCACTGATAAGTAGATTTACGTGACCGATAGAATTTCGTTACTGGAAATACACCCCTAATGGTATATGATTTTCAAAATGGTGAACGAATGTGTCTCTTAACTTGTCATTTTTTTTGTGTTGCAGTCACAGCAATTTTCACCAAGGTTTAGATAGAGGATTTTCATGGCAAAAAAATGAGTTCACCCCGTGGACGATATTAAGGGTTGCCGATGACAGAAGAGGGGTGTTTCTGACAAACGAGGGACAAGCGACCCTTGACGACACGCTCAAAATATCAAACCCGCGCGCGATATTGCAATTGATAAATATATTTCGAAATCCCGTGTTACCCAACGTGAAAAAAGGTCAATTTTGAATTAAGCAGATGTCTGAAGAGATATCACAGTGGATAACACGTGAAATACCTACCGAACGTAAAAACAATGACTCCAAGCACAGGAAAGAAATTCAAACGAACCTTAACGTCAATGCGGTTAAAGTGGCCAACCTGCGACCCACAAAAATTTTTCCTCTTCGCACAATTGCGCAAGCACTGGTCGGTAAGTTATTCCGTGTATGCGGATTTATGAATAGAGACAAAAAAATTGATAAAGATTTTAATTATGCCAGTAACATTAATTAAGCATACGAATGAAAATAAAAGGAGTATTATGCGCATTCCTAACAAAGGGTCAGAGGTTGGGGATTAAATTTTTAAGAGACACGTCGATGAACGACTTTCATTCATATCCAATCGCGACTCAAGGATGCGTGTAGTGTGCACGACTGAGAAACTTAAACGATGTAAAATTACGTCTTTCCCTTTATTCTATCTTCATACTTCTTCCATGCTCCGTCACGGACAAGTCTGTCAAGTTGGCGAGTGTGGCTGCCCCTTTCGTGCTGGTGAGATGAAGTCTTTTTTTTTCTACAGCTTTCCAGCAAATTGAGGCGAACCCCAAAGGAGGCAGCGGTTCTCCTTTATCCGGTAGCCGGGAAAATCTCGGTATTACCGGGGGATTAAAGGTGCATTTGCTATGGCATAGCGATAAGAGTGAGAGCCCTCTTTTAGTTTCCGCAAATTACTGGGGGAAAAAAAAGGGAGGCAAAAGCGAGCTTAAAGAAATAATAGGATTCTTCAGCGACCAGAGATACCAATGAGAATAATTATTATGAGGAATCAATGCTATGGCGATAATGTGATAATTTAGAAATAAGGTATGAGATTTCTCTTGATCTCCCCTTTGCGTAACACAGCCACTAACTCGTTACGGTGATCAAGGAATTTCCATAGTAGCGATTAATTATTGTAAAGTTTGTGATAGACCAAGAAGAAGTGGGTGGATGAAGTACCCGAGGGGAATCCGCCATGACAATAAACGATCAGGGTCGGGAAAGACTATGTATGTTTTTCGTCAATTAATCCTTTCGATGTTCAAAAGTGAAAACAACCCATGTGTCAGGGGTTCTAATCCCATTTGAATTCTCAACAGCCCCTGCCCTTACATTCGTTTCCCTTTGCCCCAGCGACATCAAACAAGAAGGTTAGGTCGAGATTGGCTAATGGGATTCGTTAAATTGCAATTTAACTCTAACAAACATTTCTACTTGGGATTCATCATTGGCTATTCAAACCATAGAGACGCGCTGAGGTCGTAATTAT
Organism: Trachelus troglodyta; assembly: GCA_030142635.1. Classification (NCBI taxonomy): domain Eukaryota; kingdom Metazoa; phylum Arthropoda; class Insecta; order Hymenoptera; family Cephidae; genus Trachelus; species Trachelus troglodyta. The sequence continues at coordinate 383,031 of JARQTJ010000659.1, read as the reverse complement.
TTTGTTAGTGCCGCGAATTACCGCTTCCCCATATAAACTCTAACCATTGAGCGTCCGCGATGCATTTACCTACACGTAACTGTATAATAAACTTTACTGAATACACGTACGACAGTATTACATACAGGATATGATAAAGTGGCCAAGGATTAACGTATAACCAAGTTCCCTACAGTAGTTCAAGCTTCGATACTATTCAAGGTAGATTAACGAGCGAACGTTGTAAAAAAATATTACCAAGTTTCCTTTCTTGCTAACCTCTTCGCCATAGTGCTTGTAATTAACGTCCCGATTTAGATGGGATCCGCGATGAGAAACTTCACTATAGAACTACTAGCACTTCTGCTCTCCTTCTCATAGGGATGATGATTCCACTGGATTCAACCTGATTCTCATAGGGCCGTTCAGAAACGTCCTATCACTGCCGGGAACCAGCCAAGAATGCGGCTCTTCTAGCGAAGAAATCTCGGTAAAGCGTTTTGGTATCAGGAGAACATAAGTTCCAGGTCTCGCAGCGTAGCTTCTTCCGAACTGGTGCCACCTACTCTCCGGATAAAGAGTGTCTCTCCCGGGCTTTCAAATCGGGAGTTTCGGGCCGCCGAAGAAATACGTCTGCGACGCTTGAACATCAAGGGACTATGTTTGTCGGACGGTTGGTAGCTCTTCAAGCAATGGCTGAGATCTCTTGTGTCTTCTGTGATCCTATTATCTCGTGGAGTTTTCGGGCTTTCGCGGGTCTCGGGCGAAATCTCGGAGACACTCGGCTGGCCCAGGTTCGTATTGCGTGTTTGTGGAACCCATGGCTTCTGTGAGAAACATTTTTTTTTTCTATTAATTAATAAACCTGTTTGGCGTCTAGAAAAAAATTGTATGGCATCGTATGACAGTTCTTGATCGACTCTATTTCTTTTATGAGTTCACCTCACAGTGTATGTACATATTTTTTCAAAGAGTTCAACCACTCTTTTATGGATTTAAAGCTAGAAAGTAACAAAAGGAACATCTTACACTTCGGATACACGTGGAGCTGTCATATAAATGGTTTTCTAGTGTATTTCACTCTTTCTCTCCCTTTCTACCCTTTATTTACGAGACCCAAGTGGCACAGAATCGTAAGGAACGTTCGTCCCACTTTTGCTGCTTTATTAAATCAATATCGAAAACACGCAACCCATATCGGTTTTACCAGCTATGTCACGCATATAAATAGTCCAGTAGCTGCAATTAAAACGTATCTGGTATTCGGTAAAACTTTTGTAAACAGTACTGAGAGTCCACGGAATGCATCAAGTACCACTATATATATACCAAGTACCATATAGGTGAGCTTTGAAAGACTTGCCAGTGAATATTAAAATTCATCGTATAAAAAAGTCACCCTATAAGAAATCCGGATGTACAATTTTCCAGACGGAATAATGAATTCGAAAGGCTGATTTCCCCGAAAGTTGTTATTACTCAATTAGCGTTCTGACAAAGTATCGGGAAAGAAGAGTGAAAGTCGATGCTATAAGTGACAGCGGATGGGATGGAGAAATAGTATAGGGAGGCAAAGGGTCTTCGAGGGTGAGAAGCTTTGTTTATCAGACACCCGGTATAATGTATACACGGGCACTCCCTCTCGGGTATGTAGGTATTCCCTTGTAGGTATACATCGTCCCTGCTTTTACACAGGCTGCCCTTACACTTCCCCCCTCTCTCTCTCTCCTTCTCTCCCTCTCTCTTACTCTCGTTCAACCTATTGACTCTTTCTCCCTCTCCATCCCTCCCGTTCTTCGTGAGCGGAGGGTGAACAGTGCGATATAATGAATAAGGTACACACAGCCCAACCCTGGCGAACTCTCCACCCTCTAGACTCAACCCTCCTTCCTCCCGTTTTCATCCCTCCCCCGACCCCGCGGTAACCTTCCACCTCCACTTTGAGGGTGAGTGTACAGAATCAACTAGCTACCACGTGATCGATACCGTGCAGCAGGCCGCTAGAGACTGGATGCTGAAAGTTTTCTTGCTCCGACTGTACCGTTCTGAATCTTGTATATCCCGTCTGACCTCACCACGTGCATCCCTCCTTGCACCCTGCTGCAGAGTGGGGTCACTGCGCGACGCTTAACCCCTTAAGGGAGAGATACACCTAGGATAAGGGCGTCTTCTTCACCGATTCTCCTACGAATTGTCTGGCTATGTAGACTCGAGTTCTACTTCGACCGTTTCTCTTCGGCTTTATCGTCTGCTCGTGTTTCTGGATATACATATACATACGTAGGTGTTCTACATGCACTCAAATGTGCCACGTAAATTTCAGGGCCCGGTTACGAGGGTGAAAGTCGACCCGACGTTGGGACGATGTGCAATTTTGGTGAAACACGTGAAAACCTAAACAGCATAGAACCATTTGCCAGTTTGCTATATATAATATATATATTATATACATATGGCATGTAATGTAGATGGCTGGACGGGAAGACGAGACTAACCTATGGAAGATAGAAGCAAGGGATTTTGTTACGAGGGGCTTTGTTAAAGAATATACGTAGGATAGCTCATCCTTCTTAGAAGTTTATTATACATATACCACCCGGTATAACCGAACGTCGGAAAAGAACCACACGTCTACCAAAGCCCGCGGCCATCAAAGATTTAAAGCCGAGGCTCTTTGCTTGGACCCGCGCAGTCAGGTCGCGCCCTCTTTACTTAAGGGGTGAAATGTTTAACGGAGTCTGAAACGAGTTACAGCGAATGTGCATTTAGATGGAAAATAAGGTAGGCCAAGGGATGCCATGTGTAACAGGGAGACAAGATACTCTTATGAATTTACGTATTTTCAAGAGAAATCCTACAGGGTGACGGAAGTGAATAAAAGTTCCTCGACTCGTGGTAACGATGACGTTTCGCTATGATAAGGGCGGCTAAAGAAATCCATTCGGGAATTAGCCCCTTTCCATTCCCCCCCCAAGAATCGTCACGATTTCATCCCCTTGACCGACTTCCTTAGATTTTCCACCCTCTCGCTTCCCTACTCTCTTATTCCTAGTATTCTCTTTCTTTTCCAACCAATTCTCAATCCTCCTCTCTCTCCCTCTCTCTCTCTTGTATCTTGACTGTCTCCCTGTCTCCCATGAAGTTAGCTCCAAATCGACTAGCCAACGACTGTTCCTCGTAATATTCCGCGAATGTCACCGGGGCTTTCCAGGGGATTTCGCTATCACTTTCCTGACAAAATATTCAATACAGCCGGCTGCATTATGTAAGGCGGATGGTTGCACGCGGGCAAACTTCAACCAAGTAAAGTACATGGGCCGCGTCACCCTCGGCATTCCAACTAGCCCAACCGTATAGTCCGGAGAAGGAGAGAACGAACTTGCTGGAATACGCGTAGTCAGCGAACCACGTGCGGAATATAAAGATCCCATCGAGAAAAGGCTAACCGGACTACAGTCGGTTGCCACAAGATAAACGAAAGAATGGGATAAAGAGAGAGAACGATGGACGAGGAGTAAAGAGAGGCGTCAAAGATACGCGAAGGTCCAATAGCATCAGGAAAAATGGTAAACACTACCCTCACCAGCCATGTACGTCACGAGCAGACGACGCACGATGACGTCGGACTACGTCATCGTTGACTCAAATGCTGATCCATTTGTTAGGTTATATTTTTAAAGCGACCCACATTCCATTTTTATAGCACGGAACAGGGAGGCTGGGGCTGAAGATATCGCATCTGGTACGGAGTAAAAGGAAGATAAGGATGAAAGTTATGAGGGCTACTCGAGAGGAATAAAAGGAAACGGAAGGAAGGAAATAAGAAGAAGACGTCTACAAGTGAATTTCTTTAATGGCCGCTACACGTGCACGGCTCTGCCAGTGCCGTATGCTTTAGACGTAGTCTCTTCGGAGGGTACCAATTCCCAGGGGCGTTACGGATGGCTCCTCGGCCTAAGTGAAAAAGTGCCTCGATACTCCTGGGATAAATAAACCGAGAGATATGATGTCTAGTCACTTTCGTGTTTCCGACATTTTATTCGTACTTTTCTTTTTCTTTGTACTTTTCACTATTTTTTTTATCACTCTTTCTCGAGCTTGATATCACCTGTTTTTTCTTTTCTTTAACTTTCGCGTAAACACTCCTACCCTCTGCAAGATAATCGCTAGAAAAAATACTCGGGGATGATGGAATAGCTCGCTGATCGCTCCGTGCTATTTCGCGAAACGTAATAACCGCAATACGTTACGGGATGCGACGGATCGCTCGTAAACGGCTTATCTTCGGCAGTGAAACTACCCTAAATCAAAAAGGGCTGTTCTCTTACGGATAAGCTTGCTCGTTCACTCGTTCCTTCGACCCTTAAGGACGGTGGCCAACCCTTCTTTCAGAGAGAGAGAGAGACCAACCCCCACAACGACGCTACTTAGAGAACCGTACGAAGTCCCCTGGGTCTCTGGGTTTCTGGAGGCTCGTTAGTGTCGAGAACTGCGGATAGGGGTGGTTTCGTTATAGGGGTTAACTTCTCGCGAACCACCCTCCCTCGTAGACAAAAGCTACGATCGCTAATTACACGCCGATGAGAAATTCTCAAATAGCTTTTAGGAGTTTCGCGGATTTCAACTACCCTTAAATTTTTTTCTCCCATTATAAAAACCAACCCCAACGATCGATTCGAAATTACAGCATAAAAATCAAATTCTTGAGGTTCCGTTTTAAACTACAGCTTTTCACAAAACCACCCTTCTGACGATTCACCAACCCTTGGCGTGACCAAGAGACATCCAGCCGAGGTTCCTCTCTTTATTTCCCAAGGATATAAGGGGGTGGTTTCGGGGTGTGCCGTACGAGTGTACCGTCTGTGTAGGAACGAAGTGATGAGCAACGTAAGGGATGATAGCCTGAAAAAAGTGTGTGTGTTCTATATCCACGTATTTACAGCTGATTTAGCTGTGTGTGTAAATACTATCTGGGAATGAAAATATGCCACCCTTAGTGAAGAAGATATCCACCCCCGCGCTCGATGATGTTATAAGGAACGGATAAAAACTTTGGGGCCTTGGGAGACCCGGGTAACTGTATCCTATCGGGTTGCACCTCCTACCCCTAGCATAGGGGCTCGTGCCTGAGTCGAATTTTAGGTAAGCATACGTAAATCTTGAAAAGGTATCCCATCCGTTGCAACGAGAGGGAAAACGATTTCCTGTCTACCTTTTTTTTCCAACCCTTAACGTCACGCGTGACTATTGCACCCTCGCCAGGCCCCGTACCGTCTTTGCTTGACTCGTCCGACAGCCTATTCGGGAATTATCTACTATCCTCATAGTCATACCGCATGGAATCGCCAAGGGGTAGTTTTGAGGGTGACGTAGTTATACTCGAACCAGCGAAACTCAAACCCTTAGTAAGCGATCGCTTAGACACAAATGCATGGCAATTAGCGTGTCTGGTTACGAAGCGGATATCCGCCGTTCATTACTCAACGCTATAGATATATAGACATGTAATTATATATATTTGCATCATTCGACAAGAAGTAGATAAGAGATTGAAGTGAATTATAATCGCGCGATAAGATACGACAACCTTAATTATTGTCAGTCTAATGAAGATTTCAATAACGAATAACGTGGTATAAGCTAGTTGATTCAGTACAGTACAAAGTGACGTATTTTTATATAAATTTACCTCGATTGAGTTAAATACCGTATCAATACTTTTTCAATAAAATTTCACAAAATGATCGATACTTGTCGTGCAATTCTAATGAACATCCCTCAAATACCGATCGAGCCGAAAGTCACCCCTATTAATATAATGAACAGTATCGCGGTCGTTTGTCGTTCAGACAACAAAAGGTACCCTTTGATTCATCCCTTGTCCCATCTCCAACCCTTGGTAGACAATGAGGTCGAACAAGCTGAGAAAGATGATAAATCGCAAAGACGCTTCGTAGGAAATTTTATTCTTATGGCCAGGCTGTACCTGGCTAATCCCACGGCAGCCAAAGAGCAGCCGGTTACAATGCTCGTGGTCTCAGTCCAACCCGTGTTTCGCGTATGATCACTTCAGGGGTAGGGTGGGATAATCCGCACGACATCCGAGGTGCGGAAGAGAATGGATCAGCATAGGGAGTGTCACCGGCACACATAACGTTGGATCCATCGATCAGAGGGTAGTGGGTGAGGTTTCTGGATTCCGGTTTGAACCAACACCACCACACTATTATTAGACTGTCCGTGTCTGTCATGGATACAGGCCACGTGTACCTAGTCCAGGTAGACGCACAGGATAGCATGGCTATGGAGATGATTATATGTTATATAGATATACTAACGACTCCTACTGCACGTATCATGCGAAAGGGGTGGTTAGTTAAAGGGTGGCCTAGGGTGCTTGTCGTGAGAGAGAGAGAGAGAGAGAGAAAGAGGGTAGGCCATAAATACGAGGGAGGATGACACCCTCGGGACGAGGACGCTCATTTTCCTAATGTGACATTTCGTTGAGCTTCCACGGGCTGGAGAGCATGTCGAGTGTAGGTCATTCTACTGAATTAATTGCATCGGCCAGACTTGGACGGAAGGAAGGGATGAAATGGGGGAGAAAAATGAAACGGATAATATACCAGTTCGCATGCTGGGGTGGGTCTGGAGATACATATGTATCCCATTGGATGATTATATCTATTAGCGATACATCAGATCAGCTCGTCCTTTTCCTCTTCATCGTGAGTGGACCTTGCCAAACAGGACGCTGCACGAGGTAGACCCTGAAGAGTCTGAAACTGGCTGTTGGTATATTGGGGGAGGGTTCGACGCTGTGGCAAAAACCCCTTGGGGATGAAAACCACCGCCCTATTCACATCTAGCTCGGCAGTGGTAGCGTAGCTAGTACGAACCGCCAGTAACACTCCTCGACTGTTTTTGACGTTTTTCAACAAACATGTGATCTTATAGAGAGGACGGGTGGGGGTGAGCAGTTGGGGACACGTATGGTTCTAAGAGAAAAAGGGGACGTGTGTATATATATATATAAAGTTTATGCTTGGTAGGCGACATTTTTTTTTCTACGGGAATTGGCTATCCTGACAAGGCTGCGTCGCTTGATTTCCGGAAGCGGCAAAAGTGCTTCGTGAGGATTACTCTGCGCGGGAGACAGATCGAAAACACGTCTGCGGACCAAAGGATAGAATTGATATAGCGTAGTGGCAATTAGGGACGACAAGGACGAGTTCTCTTTAGTTCCGTGAACGAGGTTAATTTCCTGGAGAGAATATAGAGAAGACTTTGACAAAGGCAAAGATATTGTGAATCAAAGACAGCAAACGAGAAGACGAGAAGATTCGAGAAGAGAAAATAAAATATCCCTCTTCTGTCCTCCTTGAAGTCAACCGCCATCTTGGCTCGAATCGATCCCGGTGGTAGCTCCTTCCGCGAAGGAAGCAGGTGCCTGACTGTGGCCATTATCGTCTGGGAAGTACCAGCACGAGTATGACTCGGTCGTCAGAAAGGACCAAGTCCATCCGGAAGCTCAACGATCCTGAACTTTAGTTCTTTCAGGTTAGAAGAGTGAAGAAAGAGAGTCTAGCTTTATCCCTGGCATCCGCGAGATGGCAGTGGCGTAGAGGACTCGAAGAACAAAGGAACTTGAAGTAAAAATAAAAAAGAAAGACAATAGCGCCTGTCCAGGGATATTATTTTCGTAGAAGCCTCGCGCAACGCGGGCAACAGCCGCTGCGAATGACCCAGCGAAGTGCCACTAAGATTTAGTACGGATATTCGCCGCCTCGAAGGGAGGACGCCTCTGAGGCTCTGACGTTGCAGTGGAAAGTGTAAGAAACTCGTCTACGAAGACGTGGGAGACTGTGGTAAAGAGGCAGGGGGGGCGGGAACGGAAGAAAAAAAAGTAAAGATGAAGAAAGAGGGTCTGGAAAACGCGCACGAGGCGAAAGACTGTTACAATCTGGTGGTATAATACTACGAGGGTTGAAATGGCGTATAGAGGACGGAGTGAGTCTCTGAGTGAGGGTTGCCGGAATGCGTAGGTACCTTTTCTCCCCGTGCAATTTAGACACCAGCTGAGCAGAGCTTGGCTGTGTGTGCCCCTGGGGTTCCCTGGGGGGTCCCAATATTGATCCCCCCCGACATCCCCTCGTGACTCAACAACACCATTTCCCTTATCCTTCCAGCTTATCCGTCACTTCGTAGAACCTATAGGTACTAGGCAACTTTCTAGTGCCCCAGCCACACGCCATTTTATCACATCCGTTCTTCTGTCTCGCTGATATATGTTTTTCTCCTCTTAAGATTTATCAACAACTTTAATTCACCTTACCAGACTGGCTTCTCCTCCATCTGGCCAGACATTGCTGAAATCTCTGATCCTCTCTATATACTTCACACACATTATCCTTATCAATTTTTTCACCTTTACACCCACACGCAATCGACCTTGGCTCTTCATCCAGCAGCCCGAAAGACAATAGGAAGAAATATCCAGCATCCCCGATCATCCACGTACCTACCAATCAACGTCCCAGTGAGCTTCGCCGATTTTATTTTTCTTCCTTTGTAATCAGCAACAGCAGCAAAAGTTACCAGCGAGGCAGATGGCAGGGATACCGTTTGCAGACGTGATTCGCGCAGACTGGATTATGTCATTCGGATCTCTGATCCGTGCAAGCGGAACGTGACGTCATATACGTACAAAATAGTATTATAATATGGGTGAGGAAAAAAAAGGAAGGCATATCAAAGTGTACACAGGTTTTTGTGTATCGATTAAAATATATGTATATAATAATAATATTAATAATAATAATAATAGTAATAATGATATCAATAAGTTCTCTCCTCTCGGGTCATCCATCCTTATTACGTCGCTTCACTTTTTTTTTCTTCTCTTCGCTTCTTGGTTATTCGTCTTCTCCCTCCGCCCATTCTATATCAGCGACGTTTCACTCTCGATCAATAAATAAGTAATCGATAGATCTTTTCTCTCGTAATGGAATTCTAAGAATGGAACCGCAGCACCATGACTGCCACGAAGCAAGACGTGTTCCCTAGATCAGTGATTACGAATTTTTTTTGAATTTTTATCACCTCCACCCTGGGTCAATATTTTTTATTAAATCATCACGTCCTGACCTACCCTCCTCACCACCCCTATCAGTAAACCACTCCCCACGGTAAACCCCTGAAAATGAATTTCTATCTTTTTTATCATTTTACATACGTGACAAAAAAAATATTTCAAAATTTAACAGCTGCCATGTGTATATGTATGCTTGCATATGAGGTTACGTAAATGCACGCGATAGAGTGCCGGGTTACGTCAGGAGTTACGTATATGGAACATGTCTTCCTTCGGGGCATAGTACTTTGGCGTTTATATTGACATGATTTTCATATGGGAATGATCGACAGATATGTATAGAGTATGTAAATGACTAGAAATTCTCTACCTGTGTGTATGTACCTTAATCCTGACACGTGAAACCGTATTTCTTTCTCACGAAATATGGGTAAACATCTTTTCTTCATATTTCTTCCTTTTTTTTTCTTGTTAGATCTTCAGACCATCTTGCGGATTTTTCATCTAAATCGTATATGTATTCCAACCGTCTCTGAACACCGTCGAAAAATTTACTCGTGTATATAATAAGAGTTATGTACACTTTGTACTCGGGTAAACATATAAAAGCACTTACATGACTAGATCATTCTAACACTTATTACGTATATATATTTATAATATATATATATATTTATGTATAATTTATACCTAGGATAAAGTATTTATATAGAGTATAGTCTATTTATATTAATCACGTATAGATCAATTTCGCGATTGATCATAGATCATTGCTTCAACGCTCTCGGCTCTCGTATTTTTTTTCTTGATTTTTTTCTCTTCCTCTCTCTGTCTCTTTCTATCCCTCTCTTGATAATCTATACAACAATCCTTACAGAGAGTATTCGGATTGGTCGCGAATATGAGAAAAACGATGAAAAAAAAGAAGAATTGAAAATGAAACGAATCTGTACGATAGCCGAGATCTTGCTTATTAACCTTTGACCTCATTCTCACTGTTAGATATCTCACAGATACTCATACACTCTCTTCCAAAAATGATATCCCTTATCCACGTATTCTTATCTTTGGAAATATTATCGTTATCACAAATTACAATACTTGGGGATTTGATATGACATAACCATATAGGTATATACGTATTGTACACGCACGTAACGATATCTCTTTGTCCTGCGATTAAGACATTAAATTCTCACAATACCGGGTGGTTGTCAATCCTCATCCAGAAATATGGTTCAGAGTATTTTTCTGGGATGATAAAAAAATATTAATCAAAAATTTGTTCTCTTTTTTGTCATTTAAAATTTTACTCGTTCTATCACCCCAGGAGGATACTCGCTGAAAGATATACATGCACGATATTTTTTGAGTACACCCGATATACACAAGGACTATTTTTGATTTTTGATTGACGTATCTTTTTTTCTTCTCTCTACAAATGCAAGTACGCACCAACCATATTCGTTGTACGATTCTTTCGTATAGTGAGTGTCTCTCGCCGCCGATCACTTACGAATTGGGTGGAAAAGCAGGGCGATTGGCCAGATTTTTTTTTATAGAGTTAGGTATTCTCGTAGATATCGGCTAATTAACGCAGAAGGTAAATGGGTCACGAGGGGTGGGGCGAGGTGGCTGATCGTCGTAAATTGACTTTTCATTAGTCAGTCCGGAAGACGAGAGTCCAGATTGGCTGACAATCCTCTTCTTCTAGGTATAAACCTGGATCCAAAGACCTGCTGAACTTTTGACACGTGTAGCCAACCAAAAGTAGAAGCATACAGCAATGCGTGCGTGCGTGCGTGTCTGTTGAGTGCGTGCGTGCGTGCGTGCGCCATAAGAGCATTGGAATGACTCTTGGCCCCGCCATTTCTTTTTATGGAAATAAGAAAATTCGAAAGGATCGAAAGAACAGAAAAAAGAAGAGAGAGAGTAAAACGTATATACGCATACGCAGCGCACTCGTGACTAAAAAATAAAAAAAATTACGTATCTCTATGTAACGTAAAAAAATTATATATATAGTATATATAGCAATATTACACACAGATTCTAGTCAATGTATATCATATGTACAGGACTGTCCAGTTCATACGCACCACTTATATTTGACAGCTGTCAGACGATTTTTGAGAAAATTTTTTATAGTGCTTTTCAAAAGTCAACTCAGTACCAAATATTTAATTAGGATGCACCTCAAGAATCGTTCGAAAATCACAACCCCTTTGAAGCCTCCGTTTGAAGTGAATGAAAATCGAGAAACAGAGAAGTACTCGTGATTTTTCTTATCCGATATCTCTGTCTCTCTCTTATGCATATAAACGCCAATAGGTCCGTCTCTCTCGCACTCGCAGCAGGTATAGGAAATTCGAAAAATCTTCAACTAAGATAACAACCGTGTCGCTCGAGTATCGCGTGCATTTAAATGACTTTACGCGACTTTTCAATGGATCTTGAGAAACTTGATTTTGCTTCCAGCTGTCAAACGATTCTCAGTCGTACGAACGGCACGACAACTGTCAAATCCAACTGACGTACACGTGCTCTGGATAGTGCCCTATGGAAATGTATAGGAATCACGCAGACCTTGTTGAAGCACTGAGATACATCTAAGGGATACTGGGGATTCATAGGAAAGTTCTGATGCAAGATGAAGTTCCTAAACTCTCTCCTCCCCTTCGTCTCTTTGTTTTTTCTTTTCCCCCTAACTACACCTCACGTTTTCCTTTTACCATTCTTCGCGAAGCCATCACAACTTCTAAATCCCCAGCCTTCCACGTTGTTCTCCCTCTTTCCCTCCGTCGATCTAACTTTCCTCTCTCTCCCTCTTCCCTTCTCCCAATCTTTTAACAGTGTCGAACGATCATCGAAAGATATGAAAAAAAAGAACTAGGTATCTTAATCTTCCTTTTTCCATTCCCATTCCCCGTACTTTTTGTCTCTGAGCCTTTTATCTCGTAATTTTTATACCTGAAGAAATTCGGTCGTGTCCGATTATTGTCGTTCGCTATGTATTTACCGTTGCGTGAAAAAGTTCCCATAGTAGTATCCTCTGAATGAAAAAAAAAAAATTTAATAAATCTAGAAGCAATAGATATCGGGAGAAATGCTACTGTTCTTGCTGCTTAATATTCTTGTACGACAATCAGGATTGGAAGACTGGATTGTGTTGGATTGAAACTGAATAGGTATAACAAGGTACTAGAGTCTACAGGGTGTATAGGTAGAGTTAATTTTCATCCTGGTGAATTTTACTCTTTCGCTCCCCTCTTTGTCCCTCTTCGGATTCTGCGGTTCTCGTGGTCCTGGGATGTCAGGGAATTGTTGGTCGTTTCATGGTGACAACCGATGGTGATAATTGGTAACGGTGGTTTGCGGTCGTGACAATGAAAATTGTGAATGGTGATGGTTTTGGTGGGATGAAAAATAGATCTCATAAGCAATTAGCATGGAATAAGATTATTTTTAATGTTTTCAACAACAACAGGTACAGTACCAGTTTACCTGCAGTAAATATTCGTGCTGTAATTGTTTTTTTTTACTTTTTTTTCTTTGTTTTTTTTTTCGGCCGCTCAATTTTTTTTCTTTTTTTTTTTGGTTTACTCAAATCTTTCTCTCTTGATTTATCATTCGCTTCCGCTAATTCATCCTTACGACAGCGTCAATTTGCTTCGCCTACTATGTCATTACCGGTGCACTCGTAACACCGTTACCGAGATACTCAATTACTTAATACCCATTAATAATTACGTAGGTACTCGCTACACATTTTACTATCAGCTACCTAATACGACTGTCTGTTGGAGCTGGGATTAATCACGCGAGCCACCAATTTTGGTCTTTATCGTTGATTGGATAATCGTTATCAATTTTTTATTGGGCAATATTTTTGGAAAATTCTACTTTTTTAGGATTATTATTACTTCTGAGAGTATCGCCGGAACACGTGCTGGGTTCGTGTGACAATTTTTTACGGACCGGAAGTTTCTTCTTGGGTGATGAGTCTGTCGTACCTTAGGGAATGGCGTCGGGAAAGTTTCCGGTTGAAATTTCTGTCAACTTACAAGGAACCGGTCACTTTCTTGAGACGGAAGATACGGACGATAAAGGAATCGAAGGAAGTTTGTTCGCGATAAATTTGAAAAACGGAAAATATCTACGACAGAAAAGTTTAACATTTCCGAGGCGGGAAAATATTAAAGTGAAAATCTTATGGATCGAAGTGGGCAATATACGACGGGTGAGCGAAGAAACTTAATAGAATTTTTTTTATTGAATTTTATTGGTGGCTCGCGAACTTTTTTTTTGGAACAGGTATGAGAAAATGGCTACGCTGAAGCTTTCGAAAATATCACGAAATACGGATCAATCTTTTACATTATTAGCTCTAAAATAATTTAAGTCTCATTGACATAAGTTAAATAAATAAGTGACTAAAATGCACGGCACGCCCCTCGCGACACTGCAAATTCATTTTTGGTATTTTCAGAAAAAAAGATAAATATTAAATTCTCAAACATCGTGCTATACCGTCATCGCGAATTAATTTCGGCAGTGTCGGGATGCTCGTACCTCATACAAATGGCACATATAATGAAAAAAATAGAGAAGAGAAAGAATTTTTAAAAAAATTAAACCTTAGGGAGACAACGATAAATATTTAAAAAAAGATAAATAATAGATAATAAAAAAATAGGTAGTAAAATTGGTTTCTACAACGGTAGTAATATCAATCGAATATATCTAATAATATTAGTATTTAAATTACTTTATCTCATAAGATATAGTCACTACTCACTACTAGCTAATGATAAGAAAATCCTGAATTTTGCCGATAAAAATTATTTTTCCAGTGAAAATCAATTATATTGTTATCGGTAAAAGGAAAAATTGGATATGGATTGAAATTTTTTTTTCACTATATCGAAGTCAAAAACATTCAGGATTTTCCATTTGTCTTCTAAGTGTTCAATACTAACGTGTACTCTCTCTGTCTTACTGTAATTGTTGTTTGATGGTTTCTCTCCTCTTTTTTTTTTAATTCCATTTTCATTCAGTTTTACTGAGCTTACCGGAGAAAGTATATACAGCAAAATGTCCCTTACGCTCCTCGCACGCAGATTTTGGGACAAATTCGGTTGGATCGTGGATTTTCAGGTTGTTTAAAAAAAAATCCAATGTCCAGTTTCTGCGACAACCCTTATGAAATTGAATCTGTGAATTCTACTGGATTACTTTTTTTCCATATTTTTCAAAAACTAAATTATATACGACGCGACACGAGTCGCCGATACGAGATGAAAAAATATATATACAGCATTCGGATTTTTGATAACGCGGGGTTCCTCTCGATGATAAATAAAGATTTTCAAAATTATCCACTGGAATGTTCACGAGATAAATTACGATTTGGCTATCAATTCGTAACTTACAGAAGAAAAAAATTTACACGAAAGATCCATTAAAAAAAAAAATCGAGAAGGGAGCCCACAGTTCGCAAGTACCATTTATAAACGGGACATATATATTTACATTCGACAAAAAATTAGATAAAAATAAAAAGAGATCACTCCCTTCAATCGATCCCTCAGGGTGAGTCAAAATCATTGAAAAATTTTTTTCTTCCAGCAATAAAACGTTAAAGTCACGGAACATACATATATCTATATACATATATATTCCCCCGATTCTCTTAATGCAAAACCTGATAAGAGAATAAAATGATGAATAAAGACAGTCAAGGTAAAAAATTCTCTCGTACGGTTATCGATATCCACGCATAAGCGCGAATCACGCATCCACAACACAGGTCGTAGCGAGAGTTTACACGATAACCACAGACTCCAAAATCTTAACGGCTAAAATATATATATATATCGAGTGGTCAATTATCATACAAGGATAACTCGTCAACCAATCGCACACCCGGTATATTAATAATATCTTATGGAAGAACAAGATGCGGCCCTGTCACATCATAATAATATGATAAAAGGGCCGAGAAAACGCCTACGAAACGTATGGGTCCCTTGTCCAAAGTGTTTCAAAAATTCGTACTACACTTTTTTCTATTTCATCTTTTTGTTTTCTTAACTTCATCTCCCCTCCTTTCATTTATATTAATCGCTCCTACTCTCTCAAATACTCATCGACTCACGTTCATTCATCCATCGTCCCATTGAATAACACTGTTACCTTACTCTCTATTACTATGACAATAATAATCATAATATTAGTCATTCATTCAAAACTTCCTCCCTTAGCTCCAATTTTTTTTCCAATAATTCTAGACATGCCTCTGCCTAGTCGCCTTTTATTCTACCTCCCCCCCTTCTCCTCTTTATTATTGCCTTCACTCGCACTCATTTTTTTCTGTCCGCCGTGTTTTTTATTTTCCATCATTTTTGTTTTCTTCCCCCTCTCTTCCCAGCCTCTGTACCTTCTACTTTTCATTCCATTATCACGAGACCGTAAAGACACCAAGGCGACGGGCTTAGCGCGAAATCCTGATGAATTGAAATTCGCGTATCACATATACAAAAGTGTTCACGCGTACAATGGCGCGAGTAATTTTCCTCCTAGATACGTAAAGTAAAAGAAAAATAAATGAGTAAGATAATACCGTCGCCTTGCGCTCTGTACTAATGCATACGTATAAATAAAAGCCCAGGATGCACCGTCACCTGGTTAACCTTAAACGAACAATAAAAGCCATTACTATTTAGCGTTAGAAATTTAAAAAAAATATGTGCGAAAACATTTTTCTTATGAAATTGATGAAAATATAATATCTCCCTTAAAGGCGCTTTACGGTTCCTACAGCCATCTCCTGTTCCCATCCACCTTGTTCCTTTTCACTCTGCATCCCTTATCAGCGATATCGACAGTAGAGATTCTACGAACGGTAAACATGGCGAGACAGAAAGTAAAAAAGAAAGAACGGGGTGATGCCCCCCACCCCGTCCGCTACCCCCACCATTACGATGATTATAGGAAAAAATCACGTGGGTAGGATTAACTAGCAATATACGTATCGTTAATGTACCAATGTATATATGCATAATATATATGCACACACTGTATACCATGTATATATACATACACAAATATCTATATACGGCGACTAGATAATCAACTAGTAGAAATCTACGTGTATAACGTCTTACCTGGTTTTCTCTCAAACGGGTCCATCATGGGCCATCAGCATTGGCGTCGACATACAGCAATTCGCAACAAACTCATCTACGGGTCAATCTAAATCTTTTTTTTTGAGGATTAAAAAGGTCAGGTTTTAAGGCACTCGGGTCGTGTCAAACGAATGATCGAACGATAACAAGGGAAAAATCAATAGGAGGGTATTATCAGTGTGATACGAGAGGAGGAGGAGAAGAGGGGGTCAAAAAGCTTGGACCAAATTTAACAAAATTTTTCACTCCCCCCCTCCGCCGTTTCATCCCCACCAAAATATGAACGATTAATAATGAATGGTAAACGTCTTTTTTTTTTGGACGCCAGGCGTCGCGACGTCCTAATCGAATAATTGGCTTGTCTTGTCGTGCTCGCTCGTTGCGTATACTACTTGTGTAAGCGAGCGCGACAGGAGGTGCCCGAAGCGATTGCACGTGTGACATATGCACCGGGGTCATGTGTGAAGGGGTGACTGATAATGGTGGTTGATTATATGGTTGATAAAGGGATGCTTGTTTTTTTTAATGGATATGGATTTTGAAACGTCCAGGGTAATATTACGACCAATAAAAGATGAGCCTACATACCTCCAAGCTGGTAGAACAAACAGCTACTTCGAGTAGTACACGCATTATGGCTGCGCAGATATGTATTTACAGTGACAACAGGTCGGGAATATTGTGACAGATAGGGAGAGGGAGTTAGGTATACACAAGAGAGAGAGAGAGGGTGGATGGTAGAGACAGGAAGAGGAGTAAACAAGAAGAACAAAGGGAAAGAATTAAGTAATTAGAAGGAAAACAATATAAAAGAAGTACCAGAGGACACAAAGTAGTAAAGGGCCGTTTTGTGTTACGACGACCAAGTTGGCTTCAGTGATTTTTTATAATTTAACAATTTTCCTCTTTTTCCAAAGTATAGGGGTTAGCCAGCTTGGTCGTGCTCGACGATCCCTTCCTTATCGGCCTGGGATGAATCATCAACCGTGAAGCTTTTTCTCCATTTCTTTTAAAGGCTTGTTTCTGGTGGTTCTTTGTGTGCCGGAAGGCTAGCTAATGTTTTTCAAGGCATGCGCTACACAATTCCGCTGGCTTTTTTGCAAACCGTTCGAATGACGAAGCCTAAACGCTTCGATTTTCGAACAGCCCGATTGCCTCTCGTACTGCTACCAGGATAGATCTAAATTATTGATCAAGGACAGACAACGGCTGAGCTACACAGCACGTAGAACCGTCTAAAATGTCCTAGTCCTGCGCGTTTTTCACTTTTTAGATACCACTTTGGTATACCGTTTTTGGAATGTGAACGAGTGTAATTTCAAAATTAAACAAAGCATAATAAACTATCAAGCTGGTCTTCTGGGTGAGTGAAATACGCGCAAGCACTTGGACCAACCAGAACACGACGTGAAATGAATACCCGACGGGGGTAACAGGGCTAATTATGGCTTAATATTAATTATCCAATTAGCACCGACTACCCCGTCGCGACATCAACTCGCCGAGTCCTACGCGACACAAACAGGCCAGTGTCGCAAACAGCATAAAAAATACTCATCGCTAAGTTAGATAAGATACAGACTAAATATACCAAATTTTGGTAGGAATTTTGTTTTTCTTTTTAAAAGATATTTTTTCGAAAGGATAATAATGGCTGGTAGGTAATGGACTACTCCTGCGGGCAAGTACTCTCTCTTGGTAGGCAATTAGGGAATAAGGTTATTACGTAATTACGGTTTTACAAATAGATGGTGGTAAAGGTAAGAAAAATACAAGGGGGATACACAAAGAGGTTAGCTACCAGTTTTAAACAACTACTTTATTGGCAATTTTTCTAGGCATCAACCTAAACTAATTTATGTTCTTGTCATATAAGACGTGTAAGTAACGGGGTTCCCTTTCCACATATCATTTCACACACGATCATTTCTTTCTCTCTTCCTCTCAATCTCTTTCTCTCTTTTTCTCCCCCATATCTTCATACACCTCTTTTTTTATTACCACAGTGTACGTACATTAGACGCGTCCACGTCCCACGTACGTATCAACATGTTAATTACGTATGTCAGCGTGTATGATGGTCGCGTCTCTCTCTATGGCCAACACAATACGTTCGAAAGTTGTATTATCCGAAAAGGATAAAAATAAAAGCAAAAACAATTAATAACGAGAGAGAGACAGAGAAAAAAAGAAAGAAATTTTTACCACGTCACGGTATACCGACCAATCGAGAAAGAATGACGATCATGAAAATTTGGAAAAAAAAATTTTCATTTTAAACTACAGTATACCGCGATACCAAGATACTCGTAGCCATTTGCACGAGAAAGAGTCGCCCTGTTTCTTTTCTCTAAGTTCGTGCGAACTTATAGAAGAAGAAAAAGGACGAGAAAAAAACGATCCAAAGTGTGACTACAGTGTTAACCAAATAAAAACTAGGAGAGGGAACAAAAAAAGAAAAATGACCAGAAGAAAATTATTGATAAACGAAAAAAAAAAATGTGAACAACTAATTAATAGCCCCGCGCAATTAAAGTCTTATAGCCGGTAGAGATACACAACGAACAGACAGGTCTACTGTGGCTGAATGTACTTACGGATTTTTTCTCTCGTAGCTCGGATACAGCAGCCACTAGCGGCTGCTGCAGGAAACACGCCACGCCTCAAATATGGACACCGACTTTTACATTAGCAGCAAAACTACATACTTTACTTTTTTACTTTACTGTACTTTACGTTACGTATTGGGTTCTTGGGAGAATAGGAGAAAGGTACGTTGGTGGCTAAGTCGTTGGCAATGTGGATCATACGAGTCAAGATTTTCTACCTGGTACTATGTTATCATTACGAGAAATTACGTTGGGCGAGAAAAAAAAGACGAAAATGAAAAAAAAATTTCTAATATACAGGCGTGCTTCCTTGCCAGCCGCTAGAAGCTCTTACGATCGTGTATCATCCTAAGCGTTGGGCAAGGACATAGCCCCGGCTAAGCCCGGTCGAATTTCTATTTGATAAAATTTTCAAACTTTTTTTATACGAATATACTATATAGATATACGTATACGCATAACAGGAATGGGTATACGTATATCTATGAAGGTACTTGTCTGTACTTTTTTTTCAATACAAGTGGTCTTGTTCGTGTAACGTGTGCGGGGTGGAGAGGGGGGTGTTTTTCGTGCGTAAGGGATGGTCGGACGTAACGAAGACGTCGCGACGGAAGTTGGCGCGAATATAAAAACCGGCGTGCGCGACGGCGTCTTCCATGCTGGATAATTTAATTTTTTAATAATAGTGATATAGTATAATAGCGACAATTAATATAGTAAACGAATAATAATAATAATACGTTCTTGAGTATTGATTACATAATAGGTGGGGACGTGCCTAAGAATACTCGCGGCATCGAAGAGCACAAAGGCAGTTTTTTTTTTTCTTTATCTTTTCGTTCGTTCCATTTTCTCTCTTTCCTTCTGCAATTTCTCTCGCGAACAATTGTCTTTCTCTTTCTTGGTTAGACTGGATACGGAGAGTAACGTTAATCGGATGAGCCCAAGGCTAATCGATTATTGATAACGGTTCGATTTTTTTTTATTGGCGAAAGTCATTAGACATCGAGTTGGTATCAAAAAGAAGACGGGTACCGATATAATTATTGCAAGAAATATATATGTAAAAAGAATGGACGAGTGAAAGAGAAAAAAATAAAATAAAACGCGTTAGATCAAGAGGCGAAGTTCGTGAATGGAAAAAGGGCAAGCAAATTTTTTTTTAAAATCGACTAACGACTTCGGCATATTTGCGTAGAAAAAGAAAATTTTTTTGGCTAATAAGAAATTAGTATAATCACAAACAAGACCGATAACGATATAACGCAACGTGACGCACGCATCATAATCGCAACGATGAACAGATTGTTGTTGTGACAGTTGAGAGATGTGATCGCAACTATATAAATAATAATACTAACAATAATAATAATATATAGCTCAACCAGCATGCGTTTACATAATTTAACGATACTCAACTAATGGATGTTTGGTTAGCGATATCAACAAATCTACGCATTACTTGTCTCATTCGCATAGAAGATCAACAGGATTATTAGTACAGAGAAGATGACGTTGATGGCTGTGCGACGATAATAATAATAATGGTGATGATGATTGCCAGTGGTACGCTAATGGTGAATAGAAAAGAAACAAATCAAGGATGATGATGAATAATAATTAGAATTACAGTTTTCTAATGCAACGTCAAATCCCAATGAAAAGAAAAAAAAAGGATACAGATGAAGGAAACGTGACATCTACGCTGCCAACACGTGCGTCCCACGTGACAAGCTACTATAAGTATACTCGAATTAATAAGTTTCTTCCTATGATACATCAGAGACAGACATACTCGCCACTATAATAACATCTATCAGTCGTACATTATCATTTTGAGTTACGTTTGGATAGAGTTCTGGATAGGCGAGTAAAAAGAGTTTCAAAGCTTGAGGATCATTTGTTGTAAAGAGGGTCCAATAGGATAAGGGTCAGTATGGTGAAGTGAGAAAAAAATTGGTTCAAATTTGTAGTCCAGGTCTACGTGTACGAAATCATATGGTGAAGTCAGAGGAAGTTGTGACGAAAGTGAAAATAGGCCTGATAAGAGTTTGAGGTACGAGGTGGAACATTTTAAAACTGAAGGGAGGACCTTGGACCTTCAAATCCTCCCTTGGAAGATCTAACAAGACCCCTCTGATTTCCGGCCACAAATTCTTGACTATGACTCTGGCCCTTTTAGCTCAGTTTTAGAAAACAATAGCTTTTAATCTTCTGACGCCAACCTATATCCGTTCTCAAGGGCAATTGTGAAAATTTGACTTGGGCATCCAGCGAGCAAGGTACTGGGTCCAAAATTTCTTATTGAAGACACGCACTCTTCGACCCTCTACCCTTATCGATAGCCCTACCCCCTAATCGTCCTGAACAAATAGATCATGGAAAATAAAAATATACCAAGTGATTATGAAGGAAATAATGGATGATAATGCATACCGTTCCGTTTACAACGTATTCGGCACTTGTACTACGAGGTACTGTTTTCTGGCCTAGACTCTGTCTCTCTTTCTCTCCTATACTCCATTCTTACCCTAGACTCTCTCGCTCGCGATAATCTCATTCAGTCACCCTTATCATTTCTTCCCACTTCCATTCGCGTATAACAACCACTATTCTTATCTACCCTTAGTCCAATCTAACGATCCTCGCCTATATTCTCTTTCTCTTCTCTATTTTTTTTACCCTCCAAACAAAATTCCACCCCCTTGGAGCCTGACGTCGAACAGTTCAGTAAACGACTCCGACACGCCGAGAGACAGGCTATAGCCAACGCCAAAGAGAAAGAGAAAAAGAAATATAGCGTATCCTCGAAGAATTGACAAAACTATCAAGATGGTGTTACAAATAAAATACAAAGACAAGGCTGACTTTCACCCTCTTCGCTCGCAATCCTATAAACAATATTCCTATGCGCCCTTATACATATGCCGTGTACGTTGTGTCTGTTCCATGTAAGCAAAATACGTGAATACGAGTATATATATATGGTGGGTGTGTCCATCTCGATGGTTTATCCTGCGAGTATGCCTCCATGCTAATTCATATTTAAATTAATAATACTCCTGGGTCTTCGCGAATTACAATTTGCAAAATAATACATCAACATTCTATTCCCACATCGCGCTCGGTTTATCATTATTATTTGTTCTTGCTCTTTTTCCTGTCTCTCGTTCTCTCTCTCTCTCTCTCTCTCTCTCGTTTGTCTCTTTGTTCCGTATTATCTTTTAAGTAACAGGTATTGTTATT
This sequence comes from Trachelus troglodyta, assembly GCA_030142635.1. Classification (NCBI taxonomy): domain Eukaryota; kingdom Metazoa; phylum Arthropoda; class Insecta; order Hymenoptera; family Cephidae; genus Trachelus; species Trachelus troglodyta. Next base: position 360,916 of record JARQTJ010000659.1, on the reverse strand, counting down.
ATTATTATTGTTATTATTATTATTATTATTATTATATGTAATATATATATACAGTGTACGCATGCTCACGTGTTCTATGTTTTTTTTATGTACCTGCATGCAGTGTATATCACTAGAGCACGTTATCAGTATCCGTCTGTGTAATGTACTCGTTATCACTAGGTAATATTATTACTTATCGCTTAGAAAGGATATCGTCTTTCGTCTCTTTTACAATTTTCTCAATTTTCGTTTTTCTTTTTCATTTCTCTCTCACTCCCTCCTTTCCTCTCTTGATTCATCGTCGATTCTCTATACTCGTCACGAGCGCCTTCCATTCGATTCTTGTACGCTTTTTTCTTTTTCTTCTCTTTAATCTCTCTCTCTCTTATTATTCTTTTCCTTCCTATTTCTCATGCCGCTTCCACGCGAACATTAAGCGATATATTTATTAAGTTACTATTGTTATCATTACTATGTATCCCTCGTACGGATATATATATTATACATATTCAATCTTGTATAATGTATATACTTGTACACGCCTATACGTAGTTTATATCGTTAAGTATAGTTGAGTAATCACTTATTGCTCGAAATTTCTCACATCCTTCGTTATCGAGGTTCGTTTTCTTTTTTCTTTTTTTTTCGAATTATCATCGCGTACGTCGCTCAATATTTTCTCACGTTATCCGTTCAAACCAAATCTTGTTCTCCTCCTTCTTTTTATGCTCTCTCGCACTTACTTTTCTTATTTGTTTTTTTCTCTATATTGTTTTATCCATTCCCTGTTTTTTTCTCTCTCCCTCTACCTACGACACTCTTCGATTTATTACTTCGCATCTCTCTCTAATCGACTATCATTGCCGCACGTAAAATCCATTTGTCCAAATTACACACCTTGATCGAACTCGTGTCGATTGATCGCAGAATCGATTTTGATCCTCATTCTGGATCGCGTCTCGACTTTCTACACTAATAATAATAATATCCATAAAATTATCCTCATTCTTTCCTCATTTAAATATAATGCGTGCGCGCGCACGCGCCTTTATGTATACGTACGTACCGTATTATCAGAATAGATTAATTAACGCGTTTATGTATAAGTTAATTAACGACTTATTTCACTTAAATTTAACCTTATTCTTACTGAGCTAAATCTTAAGTTCTCCCTTTCCTCGTCACTTTTTTTTTGTTTAATATATATATAATATATATATATCGTTCCTCACGTCGCGTGTCGTCACTTAAGTATCTCATTTCAAAGTATTTAAGTACCATCAGGGCGTTTTCTAAATCGATAAGATAAACAGTCCTCGCTGGCTCGTGGACAGTTCTGTTCTTTTTGGCCAAGAAAAAAATTATGAAGAAAATATGACGACGGTGCCAAAGTGACAGAAAAAATAAATAAAACGTATCTATCTCTCGTGACCATACCGCGGTCATCGCTTCCTCGTGCTTTTTCTTTTTGTTTCCTTTTCTTACTCTGCTTTCATCTTTTTCCTTCTCATTTCTCTTTCTTTTTCACTCTCTCGCATACCCCGACCGACCCAGGACACGCGACACGCGATAACGCAGGTTCGGTCGCGTGACGAACGACGACGAGTCGCGCGCAGCGTTTACAACGTATGTATATATTTATATTTAACGAAGTTCTAGTCCTTACGCGATGGAGAGCAGAGAATATTGTCTTCGATAACACGAAAATGGCTAGGTGATAAGAGGTACGGTTCTCTTGGTTTCTTTTTCCTTCTCTCTACTTGTCATTCAGTTCTCTCTTGAAAAGGGAGGATCGAGATTTTTCTTGCTTAACTTGGGATTAGGTTAATGGAAGGGTTGTAGGGTAAGTTAGGGTTGGTCGTTGGATGATGTGGAACTTTTGTTTTTTTTTCTTTCGATATTCTTTTTCTTTTCTGTCTCTTCACTTTAGATAGTAATTCGACTCGTAGTTTTTTCCCTATGTATCAATAATATCGGCGAACGACAACAGGTCGAATACGACAACATGGCGCATTTAAATTTCGCGAAACTCGCCTATCAGTTATTAGTAAAGTAGTATTGCTTCGAAAGTGCTTCCTTCTCTTTTTTCTTTCCTCTTCTTTTGTATTATTAACGGCCGCACCGAATTTTCAACGAAACCGCATCGCGCGGTCATAATCGAACGTTGCTTAATGAGTTTCGTTTGTTTCTTTTCTGTTTTTTTTTTGTATTTTTCTTTTATCGGTGCGCCTAAAGAATACTTGTCCATCGTTTTACCTTTTTCGCCATTTCGTTTTCCTCGTTCACTCGGAAATCAAATGACGAGAGAGGTCAGCGAATAGGATGATTGCTCGAAATTATTTTGGCGAAAAAAAAGAAAATTGAGAAACACGATAAAGCTCAAAAATGAGAATGAAAACGATTGAGTAATATAATAAAATTAAGTCGCGTTGCCAACCACGCGCTTTTTCTCATCTTAACTAGGAACCGAATGTGCTAAACGCAACGACTAAATTACAAAATAGAATTAATACAAGACTCGACAATAAGTTATAATTAACGAGTAGCGTTTTGGTGGGGAATTTTGTGAATAGGGGTAGGATATCTCGCAAGGAATTAGGATTTGGAATTGATATAAAGAGGAGGGAGGAAGACAGGATGATTCCGTCGGATATAATGTAGGAATTTCATACAAGTCTCTAGGAATTTTGTATATCCGCATTGATCGATATGATACACGCGAACGTCTCAGACTTAACGTCTCCTATGCGCATCGCTTTGTCTTTCTTCCAATTGTTTCCCGTCGTCTCTTCGAGCTCCGTTTCGCTTCGATCGAGGATCGATGCCATTGATCATGCTTATCGCAGACTTGTGACTCGCTATGAGATCATTTTAATCGCGTTTACAGTGGAATCGGAAAATCGTAACACTCGACGCATCGTACCCTAATAATACATTTCAAAAGTTTAAATCGCTTTCGATATTCGCGCGCTTTCACAAGATGCTCTCTCTCTCCCCTGAATTCTCGTGTGTCGCACTAAAATAACGAGTCGCCGTGACTACTCGCAATTATTAAACGAGTCTCATGATAATCACCGAGGTTGTAGAATTTGCGCGATTTAATTAAATAATTCCCGCAAGATCCATTCCTCGATCACGTCGCACTCCTCGTTGTTTCGACGAAGAGTAACAATAGAATAAGTAGTCATAGATAGTGGAGTAGCGGTAGTCAAAGTAGTATCAGTAACGGTAGTAGCAGTAGTGACAGTATTAGTGGGTAGAGTAGTAGCAATAGTATTAGATAGTTGTATCGGCTGAGAAGTAGTAGTAGGGTCTACCTCGCGTTGGGAATATCGCAAATACAGAGAGTACAGGGTTCTTCCTAAGGATACTCTCTCTAGACGTACATCCCCATGCCATACATGGAGCCCCAATCGACACCCTGGAAGCTGGACATGTCGACGTTGGTCAGGGAGTATCCTTGATAGGGATTACCAGGAGCGGCAGCGGTCGCAGGGTTAGCTGGTGGTGCTGGTGCTGGTGCTGGGGCGGCTGCAACCGCAGCAGGAATCGGATACGGGGCGTATCTGTAGGCTGAGAGGGCAGGATAGCTGCCAAAGAGTTTTCCATAGCCGGCTACGGCGTTCTGCACCTGCGCCGCAGCAGCTGCAGCTGCGGCAGCCTGCACCTGCGCCTGCGCCTGGGCCGCTACTATCTGTGAGGCAACTGGCAGCGGTGGCTGAGGGGCCAGTCGGACCCCCAACGTGCTAAGGACGACCCTCTTGCCCAGTGCGAGTGCACCAGGTTGCACAGCCTCCTTCGGCTGGGCCTTCTTGCACTCGACCTTCTTGTTCTTGATCGTGTGAAAGTGGATCTCGCACACGCGGTCCACGACGTCCTCGTTCTCGAAGGTGACGAACCCGAAGCCACGATGTCTCTTTGTCTGCTGGTCCATCAGCATCACCGTCTCTTCGACCTTTCCAAACTGATTGAAGTAGGCCTTGACCTCGTCGCTGCTCGTATCCTGACTGACGCCTCCTACGAAGATCTTCTTGGTACGGTTTGCCTGCTTCGCACGGTTCTTCGGGGTCGCGTGCTTTGGGTCGATCTTCTTCCCGTCCAGGGTGTGAATCGGACACTTGAGGACCTTGTCGACGCTGCCGGGCTCGGCGAAGGTGATGAAGCCGAAGCCACGGCTGCGCTGTAACATTCAACGAAGCAAGAGCGTGATGCCGTGGGCCTCGTTGCTTCAAGGAGAACCCGGAAACACACACACACTCTCTCTCTCACGCACACATTCATTCGCTCACTCTCTTTCTCACTCTCCTAAAACGAAGCTCGTGTGTTCCGGCGCTTAGCGGATGATTAATTTTACCTCGGGAATGGAGTTTTATTCAGCAGAGAGTAACGAAGAAAATTCAAGGACATTGAAAGCTCTCTACGCCAACTCTAAAGCTCTACGAAAAGTCTCTTTCTCTGTCTCTAATTATTTTCTTTTCTCTTTTGTTCTTTTTTTTTGTACTCCGTAACCAACCTGTGTAACTGGATCCTTCATTATGAGTACGTCCGTGACGGTGCCGAACATCCCAAAGTATTCTCGCAGCTTCTCGCTGCTTGTCTGCCAGGAAAGCCCGCCGACGAAGAGCTTTCCTGGTGCCGGGTCACCACCGTTGGGTGTGCTCCTTCCGGAGCTTCCCGAGTGGCTGCCATTTATTGGCACTAGGGCGTTGTGGAAGTCGTGGTCAATCGCGCCGTTCGCTTCCATGCCAGCGCTGAAACAAATCATTCTAATTGACGATCGGAATGCTTTACTTAAACAAAAAATATTAAATCGTTAAAAAATTATACGATATTCGATACATTTTCTTTTTATCTTTTACAGCTGATCCCTCTGGTAGCGCTTAACTGTCTGATATTCACAGCCATACCTCTTATCGCCTGGCACAGGACCTTCGTGACTACTATCGACGTACAGTAAGTATCACGAACTAACGATTTAATCGTTTAAAGATCAAAGCCACATATCCTTAGCGTACAAACGAATACCCCGGTGGGTTATCGTCGAAATTTGAATATATTATGTAAAATCCACTTAAATCAAAATTACCCTGATTCCCAGCAACAAGCCAAAATCATGTTTCTCCCGGATTTTGGATTCACGCGAGAAGTTACCGTGAAATTGAAAATTTCATCGATCAATCTCAATTTCGGCTTTAGTCTAAATTCAATGAAAATCAAGTAACAATCGAAGCTACTGATAACGCCAGACATAAAAAATATCTAAAATTTCTTTTTCAGACTCGGTAATTATCAGCGTTGGGAGATACCGACGATCCCGCGGTTCTTTGACCTACGTAATCCTCGCAACCTTAAGGTGAGGTTACAAACGTACAGTAAACCAAGTACTTTCTACTATACTAAGTGTACACACATATACACCCATATATTGCACTAAACAATTCGCATGTGCCCGTCCTAAGGCATAAAGAATAGATTCCCTAGCCGGGACACTGCTGGCATCCCAATGGTACAGTGAAGGGGTGGTAGAGATACAGGAGGAGAGTATCCTCCTGGACTTCAGGATATTCGGTAAGAAGCAGCATCTCCTCAGGATTGTAATATATCCCAGCGTCGGAGAGTGGGATGAGTGAACTAAGCCAGGAGAGAAAGTATATGACATAGGAAGGATGAGAGTAGGCGAGAGGGGAAGAGGGAGTGTAGTAGATGTTCCAGGAGAGATGATGCTGTGCCCATCTCTCTCTTTCTCGTGATCACGTACCCGAGCGCACTCTACTTTTCTCATTCTCTCCACCGTACTCTCGACATCCCTGAAATCATCTCCCCGTGGCTCGACGGGGTCTCTCTCTCTTTCTACCCTGCATCCAATAGTCCCATCTCTCTCTGTACCAGTGGGTACACCGGACTCGGTCTCGCGAGTTCAGGAGGGTCGCGAAGGTCTGAGGGACGGAACGAAGGAAGAGATGGGAAAAGACGCTACGTTACTCGAGTATGCGGGGTTGGAGGGTAGGGGATGAAAATGGTGAGGGTGCAAGAGAAGGATATGGAGTCCCTAGCAAAGGGGGGTTGAAGGTACGAAGGCCCGCGGCAATGAGGATGGTGTGGGTTTAGGGTACGGGTGGGGGCCTGTAGGAAAGGGGTGAAGGAACGCGAGGGGCAAGGAGGAGGGTGGTGTATCTGTGTACGTGGAAAAGAGAAGGAGGGTGGATGGGTGGGTGAGCCGGCTGGATGCTTGGGAAGGGGGTGGTGGGTGGGTGGATGAGAAGCGCGCAGCTGGTGGATCAATAGTCCCCTAACCCTCAGTGGCCGTACGGGGGTGTCGCGCGCGTTTCTCTCTAGCCTCATCGGCAACTACCCTCCTGCCTTCCCAACCCCCCGACGGTTCGCGGCACCCCCACTGCCGACCGAGGAGCCCGGCAACCTCAGGGTTGAGGGGGAACAGGGTGCGGAGGCGCCGTCGCGCGACCGACGCAGTGCCGTCGGGACGCTCGACCGAGTCGCTACCGCCTTTTCACCGAGATAACCTCCATTGTCGTCAACGACCTCCACTCCTGTCGGCGACCATCAGCATTTAAAGAAAAATATTCATCAACGACCAACGCGTTCGACCAGCCAGAAATATCAATCGCACAGGCCGCCGCCGCCGCCACGTTCTTCCGATCTATGGGTTCGCCCAGTGAGTTGAAAATTCTTGCGGATCCGCGCGTCGATGTTTCAAGCTCTACGTAGTAGCACGTCTACCTCGGGCAACGTCTTCCTCGAGGAGGTATAAATATACCTGGGAGGCTCGGTACGTGGAGGAGGACCGAAGGAGTTTACTGGACCAAGAGGATGAAGAAGGCAGCACAGCAGCCCCTGTCGGGAATATTGTCCTGTCACAGCAGTACGCCTTTTAAGAGTTACTGGTGTGATGGGACATTGTCCTCGACACGGTGCCAATCCTCATACTCCGAAACGTAGTAACGATCGGAGGGAAACAAAATATTACGATTATTCATTTTAACGTGAACCGATACGTCTTTAAGGGTTGAGATTATTCGGGTGTAAGGGTGAGATTGATTATAACTGTGAGAGAGCCGGGTCATAATAGGCAAAGATAAATGCGCGCTCGACGTGTCCTGCCGGTCCCGACGTACCGACGTTCTGGCCTGTTCGTTTGTGCTTATGCTCTCTCTCTCTCTCTCTATCTCTCTTTCTCTGTATCTTTCTAACTCTGTCTAACCAACTCCCTACCCCTTCGGACAGTTTACTAAGTATTTGCGTGCTGTACGGATTCGCGAAGACCGCCAAGTGTGCCACCCGTCATTTCTTTACATTCCTTTCGTACACTTCTCTTTAATCCTCGGCAAACAAGACTTTTTCGTCGTCGCAACAGATTTGTCCGAGTGTTCAAACGAAACAATGAAAACAAGCTTGAGAGACAATGCTCTGAAATTGTATACGATCTCCCTCGTCGCGCCACGGAAGATTACACAAGACCAGTTCGAGCGTAGAATGGAATTAAGGCTGCTTTTCACGTAACGGCTTTCTACAGTGCGTATAGGAAAATTGATGTTGATTAAAAGGAACAAAAAAAAATCAATAAAATTAATTTATCCATAAAAGAAAAATTCTATGGACAGAGCGACGGTTATAATTGTGTGAAAAAAGTAATTCAAGGGTGAAAATGCCATCCGATGAACGAGGGGATGAAATTTCGAACCAGCGACCAAGAGCGCCGAACGGAAATAGGAAAGAGAATCCTCGAGTACAAGAAGATGAATTGTCTCGTGTGTCCCAAGAAGGTAGAAAATCCAGGCTAACGTGGACGCTCGAGGCGAAACCGTTTCCGGTCGATAAAGGGGCACCTTCCGGTCGATAGAGGCGCGACTGCCCACCTGGTGGTCGGATTGATCAACCTCTTGTTACTTAAATTTCCTTAGCACAGTCGGTGCCGGTCTAATGCCAACCAATGACCCCATGGGCAATGGTCCACTTTGTGATGATCGACCTTACCCGAGCGTCCGTTTCCTGGACGACGGACTCCTGTCTTCCTGAATAATGAAGTATCCTTTGTATTTCGTGTCACGAGGAGGAGAATTAATTAGAAGAAAAACCGGAAACGTGACAAAGACAAAAGAATGACCCTCCGAAACCTTTTCTATTGGATGACAAAATTTCAACCAACCCTCGGCCACCGTCTATTGTTCGCTGGACTCAAGGATCCAGTGGTCTGCGAAAAGACTGTAAAAGAGAAAAAAAAATGACCAAAGAACTGAATTCAAAAAAAAATAAAGGGACTCGAAAAGGGAACTTTCTCGAGGACACACGTGCGCTTTAGTAATTATCAACGGCACGCGACCCTCGTTATGCCTTCTCGATGTCGCCCTTATAACGTACCCTACCTATCACGAGCTGACGTACCAACATCACGAAGACACTGAGGATACAGAAAGACGTCGATTCCGTGTTAAATGCCTATAAGGTTTTGATTTACATTGCGCGATCCACTGAACGAAGTCGGTCCTCGTGCAGATCGTGTGAATCGATAATATATATCGAAGTGCATTATTCAATTATATCGATTAATTGAAAACCTAATAAAAGGCGTGACTTCGTATCGATAATCGTCCACCGGGTGATTGTGTCGTGTTCCATATATATTTCATATAAAACTGAACTCGGACACGTGTGATTAAAAGATTTGTCAATTAATCAAAGTTTAGTTATTCGATTGAATAATGACGTAATTCATTTCTTTCTTATCACTACAACAAACTACCCCCGCCGTATCTAAAGCCAGAAGTGAGCCATAACGAGAGATAGACGTGGATAAAGAAGAGGAATTAACTAAAGAGAAATAGAAAGAGAATTGATTAGTCGCGAATTAGTGGGTGCGGCACGTCTCGCAGTGAGAGCCTGATTCCGAGGAGAATGGGAAAAAGAAGTAGATAGATATATAGTTACGAGGGTGGATACAGAGGAGAAGGGGTGTGGGGCAGGAGGGAAGTTGGGAGCAACCCCACCAACGGTGTTAGAGGGCACGGTCGCCAGATGGCGACACTAGCGTCGCACTCAGCACTAGTACCGGCTGGCCGCCGTAGAGTGGCGACACGGTCGTGGCCTCGAGCAATGCGATGGAAACTGCCAAAAACGCTGGCAACATTTCCGAATCAATATTGTGCGATATCAGAGGAGAGGCGTACGCAAAGCAGACACAGCTGGCAAATTGTGGATCGAAGTGAGACTAGACGCGAGCAAGAGAGACGGATGAGTAACGGATAACGGGAAGAGCGACGGGGACAGAGAGAATTAACGAATTCTAGAAGAAACCACCAGCGATGGACTCGAGGAAGCAGGAGATGCTGTGACAAATTCACTGGAAAGCGGCCGAGAGAGGTCTTCGGAAGATATCCAGGATGAAATCGAGTGAGACAAGGGAAATGACGTTAGATGTGTAGAAAGAAAAAAAACAGTAGTGAAAAAAAGCATATACGGAAATAGATATATATGTATATATTATTTATACTGTAACCGGGAAATAGAAAAGTCCCTAGACGTACGCATTAGATTACTTGGTGTATAAAGCCTCGTCGAGATATATAAATATATATACATATACACGATATATATATCTATATATCAGTTATCGTAGTAGATGGCAAAAGTATTCACGAAAATAGCATATAAATTGTGTATACTAGTCAAAGAGATCACAACCTCTAGTAATTCACGTAGCAGTAAAATAAGTAGTTTAGAAAGAAAAAAAAATCTTGTTAACCAGTATCTATCCACTGTAATAAATGGTAACTCCGGCTTGTTGCTGCACAGTAAAATAGTAGTCAGTGTATACATATATATGAGTGGTAATCACGTGCACCCCCAACATCCTCACTTAGAATTAGGGGGTAAGGGGGAGATATTCGTATCTCTCGAGTCTCGTAATTTGTTAGCAAACTGTTGCTCGTCGCCATTTTCTTTTTCGTCACCGACGAACACACGGGTATCTCGTTACCCACCACAGAGACCACGCGGTGGGTTAACCGAGGGTTCAGCGCAACTTCGGATTCTCCATTTAAAGTGCGACAAATTAAAAAGTTCCCTTAACGAGCGGCTACGAGCACGTTGATCTTAAAATCCTTAACTGCACTTTTTCAACCCCCTTTTAGCGGCGTCTCCAAGCCAACGGGAGCTTCAGCCTCGCATATCCCTGGGAGGCGCAGAGCGCGCGGATGTCCGTCTTCGCGCGACTTGTCTCAATTTATTTTAATTTGGAAAATATTAGTTTTAATTAAGCATACAATTAACGCGGAACACGTAGTCGGGATCAACGGCTGGAAATAAACGTGGCGCGTGTCGTGTTACGAAACCGGTAGTTAAGACGGTAAGCGGCGAAGCCCTGAAAGGGAGGAAAGAGAGTAGAGTGACAGGAAGAGGGCTGGCGAGCAAGGTCAGAAAGTTAGGGGTTGTTTCAACCACGTGAAAATGACGGATACATCCGACACATCGTGTTCAATTAAAGAAGTTGTTGCTAAGTGGGCGAATTTAATACAGAGCTAGGGGTTGAGATTGGACGGAGGATTGGATTATGGGGGGAGATAGGGGATGACTTCTGGCAGTTTTGATTTCTCGTGGTAAACTTGACTCTGCGCTTACCAAGGGTTGTGACGGCACTTACACCGAAATCGACGGTCGAATCGTACATCCTCTTTGAGAATAAGGGTTGCTTCTCTCTCGACGCGTTATCCGATCAATACTCCAGGCTCCGATTAATCTACGGGGTGGGTACTATCCTGGAGTGAAACTACCCTCGGCAGATGGCCAGTAGAGAACATTGGACCCTCCCTCTGTCCACCCCCTCCTATACAGTGTGGCCGGTGTACACACTACCCCTTGTCACACATCCACGAATAGAATCGTATTAATTCCTCTCGATTCTAGTGGATAGGGGTTGCTCGAGGGTTTGGTTAATATTATTTAAAAAATATTGCCCGGACTTTACGTAATTCTTATTGGGGACAGGTTCGAGTGTCATTTTTGCACATCGACCACCCAGGGTGAAAGCACGGGAGAGAATGAGTGTAAATCTTGGAGGTATTCGTGTACAAGGCACTTGGAGGGTCCGTGTGGGGGTTGATAAAATTATTTTCCCGTATCCAGAAGTATTCCGGCAGGGGGTTGGTTCACCAGGTTCATTTGTTGGGGGATATAATTCACGTGGCCTTGAGGCATCTGCGATGGGCCTAGCTACGTATGCCCGAGGGTGGTCTCGCTGTTCATGCTGGGGATGAAATGAGCTGTTCTTATGGAGGGATGATGCTGGATATGGGGGTTGTGTATAAGAGGAGACTTGGGATTAGCGGCGATTGTCTTCACCAGCCACCCCCATTACTCAACTGTCGAAGATCAGAAAACATTTTTTTTTCTGTCGCAGTGTGCCAATTTTCGTATAGGGTACTCCGATTGTATAACGGGTGCTCATAATGGGATCCGCCATTATTTCTTCGTTATCTAGGTCACCCTTATTATTTGCCGCAGATACTACCCCTCCTTTTGCCATCTCACTGATAGCAACCTCTCTTATTGTTCTCCTGCCGGTACGTTTCGACTCCGTTTCCGTGCGCAGATAACGAGCGTCCTCGAATCGAGACAGTGAAACGCATCCGGTACTACTAAACCCACCCCCGGGTTTCAACCCTCGTAAAATTACTTCGCTGTGGCTACTGTTGTTGCCACGCGCGACCCAGAATTTCCATCCCTCCTTGCCTCTATGATTCCTCGGCATGGATGCTCGCCACGCTATGGTCACTGCCAAAACGACAAAGAATACAAAGACAGAGGGGGTGGCTGAAAAAAGATGAAGCTTTCAGGGGGAGAACACGCTGAACTCTAATGGAGAAGAGTCGCGGAAATGCTGGACGCTTTTATACGATCAGCCCCCGTCTAGACAGAGTCGATAATAACCCTCTCGTATTTATTTAATCACGCAGAGAGAAAATAAGCAACGGACTCCCAGGGTCAATTGTTTAGCCGGCAGCTCCGCTACTGAATACGTTTTGCTTGGATACCGAGAGTCAACTTACCATCCGAAATCTTTTGTCCGGTTAAGCAACGAGAACGGTGGAACGCGCGTTATGCGCGGACAAAAAAATTATGGAGACTCACTGTTCGCCGGTGAAAGTTGCCTTTCTTGGATCAACCGCAAAATTATAATTGAGCTATGGTCACCGATATTACATTTCTTTTATATTCGCTTGCCTCTTGTGAATCAGACCAAAAAATCTTCAAGCTGAATCGGGACTGACATTTTCTTCCGAGCAAAAGAGCAGCGCGCTTGATGCGGTTTCAGGTGGGAAAGTTAGGTACTAGTTGCGACAGACGTGACAATAGCTGAAAGTTTACTCGAACAAAAAACAGATGTCAGCACGAGAGAAGTCTGCGGGCGACGGTGGCGTACTCTTGAAACTCCGACGGTCGGTATATGCAGAGGGGTTAGTTCTACCATACCGACCGATACGAAAAGAAAGGAAACCGCATCTTCTTTTCCCGCTAGGGGGTTATTCCAATCCTAATTTTGTCAGATCCAACCCCTATTTCACCTCCCTATAGATACATAGAATACATATAACTAAAGCATTAAGTCATGTGTGAATGCACCCCATACGTGCATCGAACCCCTGACTGAACGTCGTAGGATTTATTTCCTATGACGCATACTTCCTTAAAAAAAACCACCCTAGGAGACAAATCCAATGAATTCAGAAAATCCATCTTTTCCCTCGTCGCGAAAAAAATTTAATTCTCTGATCAGTTTACCCCGATAACTCTTGGATATAGATTTTCTTTAAATTTCCTGAAATATGCGTCTCTCATCTCTCCCGTTCTCCAATTTTCCATTTCTTTTTCGCAACCCCATTTTCCAACTTCCCTATACATACCAGGGTGTTTCACCCCGTGCTTCCACGACGTGCTTTCCTTCACTTTTTCATATACATAAGTCTTCTAAAGATTATTTAAAAATACACGCCAAGAGCATTAAGGACACATTCCCATAAATAAATAAGGTATATATATACCAACCCCTGAAATACTTGGAACCAAATCAATTTTCCTATAAAGCCAGCATTGCTTGTATTTCCCCGCACAGCAGGCACAGGCATTATAGATGCGGTCCGATCGATCGATCGTGGCTGGATGCCGAACGGGGCATCCAGCCAGTTATACCAAGCGAGACCAGTGAGAATTCATCAAGAAGGAAAGAGACAGAGTGAGCACGATAGCAGCCAGAGAGGAAGTTCGTTTGAGCTTTAACTGGGAAAGTTGCACTGCTCGCTGTGTATCGTCGTTTGACGTAGTACAAGCCAACGAGTGAAAAGGGTCCGAGAGGGTTGCCAGGAATCGATCAGTCCCTTTCGTTATACACGATTTCCGTATACACACTGTATAAACCAACGTATACACACATCGTCGTACGAGGGTCACGCAGTCAGTCAACCGTACACGCACCACCCCCTATAGTACTTGCTATCCAGTATCCTGTACCACGTGCCCTTCCCACCCCCTCATGGTTGGCATGTAGGAACCCCCATTGAAAATACGATCAGATTGTGTAGCGAAGTAGCTTGATGCTAGAGGAACAAAAAAGAACTGACCGGGATCATTAGTGCTGCTAGGGGTGAGTTTGCAGTAGCGCAAAAGAGCTTTGTCATCGGATACCCAGAAATTCTCTAAGGGAGGAAACGAGGGAGTGAATAGGGTACGGTAAAGGTTACTAGAGAAAATTCGAACGAATAACCCTCCCTTATTTTCTCCGTGAAAAAAAATTGTTTTTTTCTTATTAGGGATAGAACGAGGGAGTAAAGGGAATTTGCCGATAACTAATTCAGCTTTTACAAAACAAGAATTTTAAGTCATTCTGGGTGGTTAGGGATTAGGGGTTGTTTTACGTAAATCCATGATTAAATCTAATTCTCTAAATTCTGCTCGTTTTAATCTCAAACTTTTCTTTGGGATTTCCTTAATTTTTTTTCCACGTTTTACCCCACATCTCGCAAGGGATGATTTTCGGATTTACGTGTAACAACGTACATAACCGGTTCCTCGCCCGACAGTCGGATTAACGTTATCTCTAAAATAAAGACGGATTAGAATCGCTTGAATTATGTTTTCGGAGGGGGATGATTTTAGTAAGTCGCAAGGGTTGTATTTCTTTTTCTTTATATAGACGCAAGAAGACTGACTGACATTAGGACAAGGACAAATTACGGAATCGAGTAACGACGAAATATCCTGGATATTCAAAATATGCGTAGGAAACCAAAAACTCTTGAAAATCCAAACTCACAGCGATGAATATTAATGTTCCGGTTGTTCTCCCTGTACGTTGAAACAGCAATAGGGGTGGTTTTACACCACCCTAACGTGCAACCCTGGTGTCTGGAACTCGGTAGTACCGAGTCAGGAAGAAACAACCGTGTGTCTTGCTTCTTGTCAACTATACTAAAATGTGTAGACTTCCTTGTTTGTTACGTGAAAGACACCCTTTGTTTTGCGATGAATTAAATCCCCTTCCCTGTTCAACCACCGATAACCACCCCCTCTGGTTGAGAACACTGAAAAATGAGACCACCGGCCAGGAACTTCAACGCCCTAGGGAGGTTGGCAAGGTAATCTATAATAATTCTTCATGGAAACTGACTTAAGGGTATATATACGTGGAAAAGTTGCAAGGGGTATTACAGAAAGCAACGTGACGTAGATAAGGGTGCAATTTTATTTATATATTTCAATATTATATATACCGTGTATACCTGCGGATATACCCGTGTATCGGCTGTGGAGATTGGGGATGAAAATTAAATTCCAACATTGGGAATGAAAAAGAAAGGAAGGGGTTAAAAATTTTTCCTCGCTTTATTCATCCCTCTGAATATTTCTGAAATGGATGGGTGCAAGGCTAAGGGTTGCTGACGAGGATAGGTTCGTCCTTCCGATAGGATTACTCGAGGGTCTTTCGACAGGCCTTAAGGGGCTGGTTATTTCCATTGGAACGCCGGCTAGAATATTCGGCCGCGAATTAACAGATTTTATCAGGAATGGGATTCTACAGGTCTCGAAAGTCTGCTTACAAAGGGCGTACAGTGGATGGTTGGTATGCCCAATCAGGAATCTCGTAGAATTTAAGGGTTGCTTTTATTCGAGAATTCTTTGACTTATCGCGTCGATCGCTCCTGGTATTGAGTGTCTTTTAATTTTTTTACACTCTTTTTTTGTATTACAGCCAATAGGTACGAAATCTTGAAAATGTATTTATTCCCATTGTTAAACACCAGACTGATAAGATTCTAGGATAGACGGCATCCCTTAGCATAGGATACGATAATAGGGTTGGGATAGAGATTTACTGATTTATCGATGGATATATCCATATTATTATCATTCGGAGAAGTAGCTCTTTTCATAATTCACGGTCGAAGCTTGTTAGGGAAAAAAATCTAAATAGGGAAAAAGTCAGTGTATTCCGTTCTCAGTCACAGGAGAGTGACGTTATCGCGATTATCGAATCGATAACGTCAGTCAGCGTTACGTTTCGGAGAAAGAAGATTTCTAGTAGAATATTCAATCATATCCGAATTAACCATAAGCCGCATAGATCCTTGTCACGCGATTCTCCTTAGAGTTTATTACCATGCACGAAGAGTATCGGTGACGATCTACAATTACCGAAGAAATCGGCCGTGACGTAACGACAGTGATACCACCAACACAGTGAGGTCCATCGTATAAATGAATAAATTCAGAAGACGATTTCCCCACGGAAAACTCCAATTAAACGAAAGCACCCTTAAATCTCGGAACAAGCTTTAGGAGTGCTGTTATGGTTGAGATTGAGAAAGACGAGAGTGTTTAAAAAAAAATGAATAGTAAGCTAAAAACGAAAAAAAATATATTCCCAAAAAAAAACAGCCCCCTCCGATGGCATAAAAAAATTTACATCCAAAGAATCGATCGGAAGATTTTCAAAATCTAACACCGCCAGACCAAAAAAAGCATCTTTCGACATCCACCCTTCAGAATAATAACTGTTGCACGTTTCCAAAATTTGTACCGAAGGTCAGGAGAGCTTCCGAGTTTTACATGGTAACAACCCCCCGTATCTCAAAGATGGCGCAACACCCAAGTGGGTCGTATCCTTTAAAATTTTCATGGAATCTCATTAATCCACGGCACGAGGGGTGATTACTAAATGGAAGCTGCAATGGTTGCCAACCTAAGAAACCATCCAAGGGGTAAGAAGTCTGATTCCCGGGACACGTAATCCACGACTGCCAACTTACGACTAATTAGTTTAAACAATTATCACAATGGAGATATATACAGGATGGTCCAAACCACCCTACTCCCCGACCTGGTCCAGACGAACCGAAGGGGTTGCCAGATATAAGGGTAGATTCTGCGTATTTCTGTACACTAAAAGTAATTAATGGGATGCCGGGCATTAAGAGAAAAGATTGAAGGATTGGGAAATCCGTCGAGAAACGAGAGATAAGTCTGACGGCTCCTCCCCCCTACCCCCCCCCCAACTACTGCCCGTCGGGATTTTGATTGCGGTAAATTAATTAATTCACTCGCTCGAAAATCTTAAAGTCAAATCTCAAGAGACTCGTTCGCTTCGTTACCTTAAGATCGCTGGACCCTAATACACGGATGACTTCAGCAGGTAAATCCTCCAGGTCCACCAACCTTCGACCTCCCCTCTCTTCCCTTCGTCCTGATAAAACCAGCTTCCCTCCTTCGCCAAACTAGACGATCGTTTCCCAAACTTAAAAAGGGGAAAGGACGACGACCCGCCGTTTCCTTCCTCTTTCGCGATCCTCTTGAGTCAAGGGTGAAAAAATCATTGCAGACCCGGGTAAAACTCTAGTGGAATCCCGAAAATCAATAACAACCCCATACGCGAGTTACGTCGATGTGTGCAAACGTTGAGGAATAATATCAGCGGCATACAAGACGTTGGTTCGTTAGTTAATTTTTTTAATTAACAATCTGAAAGAAATTCCTGCCACCCAACCCATATACTTATACGCGTATAGCCTACGACTATCGTTATCATAAGGGATGCTGGTATCGATCGAATGAAATTAATTATGGAACAATTAGCGTCTACTTGATTAAATTCAGAGCTGGAACTAAGTATTATTAACTGGAGCTAAATATTATTGTATGTGAATTTAGTTGAATTTAAAATTTCAATAAAGTTCGAACTGTTCGATGTAGATATAGATATACATACACATTCCCGTTTCGAGCACTGTATTATAGTTTATTTTCCCCCCAGGCAAGTTTGACAAGTAAAACCATCTTTTGAGAAACGAATCAACTTCCCCGTTTCACTCGGTGAAATATATTAAAATGAAATACGAAAAGATCTGGAATTTAAAAAATAAATGTTTCGGAAAGCCGTTCCCAAGAGTAGATTCCTTTGATCCGTTAACCGTTACCATGAGTCTCGCAGCATCTTTGAAATATAGATCAGCCCCAGTACCCACGTTAGACCTAGTTAAGGCTTGATGAAAATTGAATTAGGACATTAGCATCGATAAGTCACTTTGAAGCGATAGTCAATTATTGATCAATCAGTCCGAAATCAATAGGGGATAGAGAGATAAAGGGAAAATCAGGGGACTTAAAGTTCAACTAATACAGGAACTAAAAGCCAAGGGTAGAAAAGCAAGTTAGCATCCCCTATTCTCTATGGTGATAGAATTCAGACTCGTATACATCGACTGGGAGACGCAGGGCATGACGTAGGCCATGTAAAACGAAGTCTCGCATCCAACCCCCGACTCGAAGTTAGGCCTGATTCAATGTTAAACAGTATCAGGTGCTAGTAAAATGTCCCACCCGGTATATACTCGATACACGTGTAAGCCACGTAAACAAGATAAAATGAATAATAAATTAAAAGCAAAGTTAGTCGAAATGGGGTATACGAACTTTCTCATTGCAATGCTAATGGTATTTCAGCGTATACGCAATCGCTTACAATTACCTGCTATGCTAACGAGCAGAGTCTCGTGATAGACAGTTAATAGTTGCGTTAAAGTAGTAAAAAAAAAGTAATCATCAATCGACGATATAAATCAAATCAGTGATAATTAAACAAAATAAAATTTCATACAAATCAACAAGGGGTGGGTGTTACGTATTGAAGGAATTTTCACTGGGTAATAGGTAAAATCGATGATCCACCCTGTACATAACATACTGATAGTACGAATCTGCACTAGCAGTGGCGGAATAACGATTACAGTTATAGCTAACGAATCAATATAAAGTGACGAGGGTGAGAAATAGGGGAGGGTAGGAACGGGGAAAGAGGGGAGGTAGCAGGTACGTCAGCTGGATAAATAATACCCGACATTTTGTCTATCGGGTTTTAGGACGGCGACCGCCCGCGATCGCGCGATGACGTCATCGGGGGGTCAAAGTAAAAAAAAATGACGTAACCATTAAAAAATCGTGAAGACAGGAGGATAGGGGTGTATCGAAGAAACGGGATCCACTTAATGAAATTTCGTAGTACGAGACCAACGAAAGGGGATGAACGGAGATAATGGGCTGAGGTGCACGAGGGATAGTGCGTTTAAGAGATAATAATAGATAAGGGCGAAAAACAATGCAAACGCGTGTAGAAGGGGGGGAGGAGGGATTTAACGGAGAAGGAGAATATAATCTAAGAGAGTCCCTCTCTTTGCTACTGGATTTTAACGCGACAGGTTGGAATTCTACTTGTGTTAATTCTAAGAGCAACGAATCCCCGACGCTCTTTCGCGTCTCTTTATTAGACACCCTGTATACACAGGCGTTTACAATTACGCGTGTATATACATATATATATACACACTGTACGCAGGCATACAAAGACAGATATATATCTATATAGATTCTTTATACGAGAGTACCGTTTTATATATTATTATTATTATATTTTATCCTTATCATATACTCGCGGATTCTCGTCACCTTCTTCGTCCTGTTCTTCGTGTTCTTTCAAATGCATATCTACATATATATATACATTTTTACTTTTCTTCATCAACCTTTTTCTGCCGCCGTTCCTACTTTGCTTGCGCCATTATTCTTTACCTGCAGAGAGGTTGCGTATTAGGGACTCTGTGTCTCGTCGTTGTGTCCGGCAGGTATCGTATCCTAGCACGATGGTCCATTGGCATTATAGCAGCTCGATCGATCAGCGGTTAGAGATCCTGCGTCCTTGAAAAAAAGAGAGACAGAACGAGGAGGACGGACGATGAGAGGAAAAGAAAAGCATATAGGGCTTCCGGACCGAGATGGCGAGAAGCTTTACGTACGTAAGGGACGACGAAGACGAGGGGGTTTTATTTTCTTTTACGGGCAATTCCCTTAATAAACCTCTCTCTCTCTCTCGTGTTGTTTCACTCAACGGAAGGAAGAGAAAAAAAACGGAAAATGAAGCTCGGGGAGTAAAGCGTGCCGCGTGTAAGAAAGAAAAAGAAAAAATATTCGCGGAAAAGTGTAGGAGCGAAGATAATCGAAGGAAGCGGACGCGGTGGTCTTGCTCGATCGAAATTGGATTAGCGAGCCCTAGGAAGAGGATGATAAATATTTATAGAGAGCAAATGGATAGGGATAGCATGAAAAAAGATAAGGTAAAAGAAAAAGATAAAGAGAAGGGGGGGAGAGAAAATTACAAAGAAAAAAAAACAGTGGATGGGGCAGAGGTAGGGAGTGAGGGGGACTGAACAAGGAACAAGAGAAGGGTTGATGAAGGGTGGCTAAGGGGGGTAAGAGGGAAATTCAAGAGAAAGAATACGAAGAGTGTGAAAGGTACACAAAGAGAGCAGAGTGAAAGGTGTGTTCAATGAGTCAGACAACAAGAGAGAATTTCTTTCGAGGCTCCATCCCCTATTCTTATCCTCTTCTTTCGCATCGTTTTCCATCCTCCAAGCGAGAGAGCCCCTCACTTTTTAATTCTCCTTCTCTCGCCATCCGCCTCCACCTTTTCCTATTTTCGTAATCTTTACCCGTTCCTCTCTTATCGTTCGCCCTCCTCTGCCTGCCTGTACTTCCATTTCACTCTTTCCTTCTTCCATTTACTTCTCCTCTCGCTCCTTCTCATTATCTCCGTCATTCCTTCCTTCGTTCTCTTTATTCCCTTACGTACGCGCAGCCGAGGAAGTAGTACGCAGCGCGCCCCCACAGATAGCGCTATCGATCGATTTGCTTTCTCGCAATAGGTAGCGCTCTCTGTGCACTCGGGTACTCGCGCAGCCCATTTTAAATTTCGCGCCATATCCACGAATCGGGCCGACGTGTTTCCCGCGTCCTGGAAAATGAAGGTCACGTAGGTTAATTTATTGGGAGTCCCGGAACCGACGGAGAAGCCGTATCCGAGAAGCCCGTGGAGTCCAGGATTCCAAATCCCAGAGCCGATTGGATCGGCACGAGCTTTTACTGCTTCCGAATATAGGTACAACCCGGTATAATACAATGCGCGCCAGAAGATACCTACCTATATACTATTGTCAATTATTACGCTAATTATTTCAGTGTACGATTAATGTTATATAATAATTTTTAATTAATAACTAATAACGATAATTAACTATAATCACTGTATCTAGAGGATTAGTCTATTACCTAATTTTACACTAGTACGTAATTTTATACTTATGTGTATCTACGTATATATCACTATATCAAATGATACGTCATCGCCACACTCGTAGTACCTTATACATCGTATAGTAATATTATATAATAAATATATCATCAATCTGCTCACTCTAACAGTATACAGACAAATTTTTATTTCTTTTTTTTAACTGTAACGGAGAGCTCGTGCCGATCCGGTTTCGCGCAACCTGGACGCCTCCACCAACGGCACATATACCGCTTTTCCGTTTTCTCTCGTCTTCGAAGCTACTACATGAAGAAAGAGGAGATAACGCAGATAAACAAATTGCGTGAAAGTTATAGACAGAGACAGATAAAGATAATACGAGAAAATAATTGTTAAATAAAAGTATGCGACAAAATTCCAAAAAAGAAAAAACCGATCAGAGCTCTAGCTACGGTGCGTTACGTGTCTCGTTCCCTATACACAGTGCACTCAGCGCCGTGCTTATTATCGTTTACTCGAAAAAAATAAAAAAAATATATATTCAAAAATTAACTTTCTTTTACGAGTTCGTATACATCTACTGGTACGTGAGTATGTAATTTTTCGTGTAAAAAAAATCTACCAGACCCAGAGTGCACTGTATTATTTTCTTAAGGCTGTATGTATATATATATTTTTGTTTTTTTTTTCAAAATATTTCTTCACCTCATTGCAATTAGTGTCTAGTATACGTAAACGAGCTTCACTACTTAATTACACGTATATTTGAAACTTTATTAATTATATATATATATATATATATATTGCTCATTGGCCTAGTGTATCGACAAGTGAGCAGAGGCAACTATAAAACGTATGTATTTTTTTTACGCATACGTTCGTACACGTGAGCGTAAAAGAAAAAAATGAACGAAATATCAAGTGTATACGTAATTTTGTGTCTATATAAGAAATACATATAAGACATAGGTACATATATGCCAGTCAATATTTTATATGGCTGTTTACTGTATGTGAACATGGTGGTGCACACTTGACACACATGGCTCGTGTATATTAAAGTTCTACTACGTCGATTACATATGTATAAGAGTACACAGGTAAATTTTTTCATACATATACATATGCAGTGTATATACATACGTATGAAATGATTATGCAATGTGCTGTAACGATATTATATGTAAATCTATATAATATATGTATACATATATGTACCTAGTAGGGCACGACCAAATAAACAATCAGGATGCTCTCTGCTGACTGGTATAAGTAGCATCTTCTCTAGAGTTCTAGATATGCTGTGGCCACGTACTTTTATATATACACTACGTGCTCTATATGAGGATTATAGAACGGTAAAAGGGTATTTTTGGATTAAATTTCAACAAAAAAATTTTTTAATTTTGGACGATACGGGTGTGTTGCTGATTAACACAAAGAGATGGAATGAGTAGGATTTAAAAGAAAAAGTGATGAAAAATAAAATTACAGAAAAAAAAATTAAAGAAACAGTTGCTTCATCTACTTCTAAACATCGAGACTGTTTTTCTTATAGTGTAAGATACTGAGGACTACATTTTTTCTTTCTCCTGACCAGTTCAACTCCCCCCTCCCATTCCACCCCCGCAACCATTAACATGGACATCCCTTAGCGTTACGAACAACTGTGAGGATATTGTCACTGAAGATTTTTTGGTTAAAGAAAAAAATTCTTTACTGATTTTCATTAGGATAATTACGTTGTCTGCGGTCTAATGGGCGTGGAAATCGCTTAACTGATATGACGCGAGGAGAATAGCGGGGGGCGGGGAGGGGGTCTAATGAATAAATTTTCAAGGGCGATCACGAGAGCGAGAGAGAGAGAGAGAGGAAGGGGATGGCGGAGAAGGAAAAACATAAAAATTATCGCGCTTTGTAATTAAAAAAATGTAAAAAAAAATCGAAAAACGTTAGGTAGAAATAATACGTGCAAACTGTATACGAAAATACGATCGATCAACGTGCCACTCCCGTCGTTACTGACTTAACTATATAAACGTGGCTAATTGTTTGATTAACGATCGAAACGTACCGCGATAAAGGCGGCCATTATTAATGCGATACGTGATACGGGATTATGGGAAAACGATCCAACGTAACGTTGCTCGAGTACGTGTATACACGAAACATGTACGAAATTAGGATAAGTGGTTAAACTTCCTGTAGTATTATTAGACCGAATAAAAAGAAGAAAACAAAAATTGAAATTTTTACCATTTTCGAAATACCTATTTATAAACGCATTTGCGTGTGATCGGTGAACGAAGGGTAGTGTTCGATTTTCATTCGAAGAGAATGAAAAATATAGAAAAGTTAATATACAGAGTTCAAGTTGAGAACCCTTGTGCCGTCTGATCTCGTACCGCCATCATCTCCTTGGCATTTCCAGCATCCCTCTTGAAACCCACCCCTCGCGCAGAATGACAACCCTCGAGAAACGTTTGGTGTCTAATGCCTTCGTTTAACGACCCCGTTTCAGGAATAGGGGTTGAGAACCTCTGCTCCCGTTCTGCATATAGGGGCTAGAGAGGGGGAGGGATACCTTAATGCGTACTGCGTATTTAACGTATGTGCGTTTAACGAACGTCGAATTCTCTCGGTCCGATTTCCCCTAAACTACCCCTAGGCCAGTGCGTCGGCCCACCCCCAGGCAGGCTGCCAGCCACCCCCTCGTTCAGTCAGTCTGTATGGACTAGATCTGAAACTTTGAGGTTGAGAACCCCACGGTGAAGCGTCTGATCTCATACCCCGAACGTACCATCCCCTTTCAGCTTCGGTCCCTCAGCAGTCCAAGCAGTTTTCAACCCCCACAGCCCTGACACCGCGAAAGGGAGGAAGGGGGGACGCACGCTGCAACCTACGAGGGTGCGCGGAGGGTGTATTGTGGATTTGTAGCAACCCCTCAAGCCCGGACGCTTCCTCCGGAGCTACCCCTAGACTACATCCTCCCCGTCTTCCTGCCACCCTTAGGCACACGCACACATACACGCATGCTCACGCGCCACCCCTTCGTCGCTCTGACACCTTTCCTCTACCTAACTTTCGATTTTCCTTCGATACCTTTTTCGCCATCTACTACCCCCCACGACCGTCGCTACCCTGGGTCAACAACCCTGTGGAGGATGAAAAAAAAAGCATTAGGTCGAACGGAAGTAAGGGGTGCTGATCATTGTGGCATCTTAATTAAGCTTTCCAGACGATCTTGAGGGAAGATAAAATAAAATGACACCCCTTTCGAATTTGCCACCGGGTATGCAATGCTACTCTTACACGAAGCTCTAGTAGGGACGGGGATGAGGATTGTCGATTAGGGTGAGGTGTTAAGGGATGCCCAAATACAGAAATCTCATGGATCCGGTGGTCCAAAGAGAAAATACGATCGATAGACCTGGGTACCCCTCTTCCTTCATGGGGGATGAAAGAGAGGCCACGCTGAGAAAAGGGTTGAAAAGAGAGCCCAGAGCGTGCGAGAGGTCGTGCCTCGCTCATAAGGGTGTATTTCGGGCAGCTGCCAATCAAAAGGAAATGAATTTTACAAGAGGGACGATATGCTTTGCTCTGGCGTGCGCGTTCCGTGCTAGACGCACTGGAACCCTATGAGAATTTCAAGGGGTCTCTCGGGTAGCAGACTGTGGTGCCATCTGTGGAGTTTGGCGGGAACTTTGTCTTAAAAATCATCCCCCAGATCAATACTCTGCGCGGCCAGACAGAGCCTGCAAAATGCAAGGGTGCTCAGGGCCGCCTTTAATTTTCCCACGGGCGCAGAGACATTAAGCTCTCCTAACTATCTGCCATTATGTATCTCTTATTCTTAATGTTAAGCATCCCCATCCCCTGTTTTCCCACCCTTACGAGTTTCCATCAATTCTTACTGCCGCGAAACAATATTTCAGAGACTCGAGAATATAAAACTATTTAAATCCAATAAAACTGAATGTTTTCGAAACTCGTTAAAGAATTTTCAAAACTCTCGAAAAGCATCCCTCGCAACTTTTAAGGGTAGTTTCATTCACTACTACTTCCTTCTCCTATACTCCTTACTCGGAGTCGCTATTTTTAACCTTGAAAATGCTGGACCCTCCGCAATGTCTGACACTTGTTCCCCCCTGTAGCTTCGACGACTAGAATACAACCCCTAGTACGAGGGGTTGGTTCTATTACATAGATTCTCAGCTACCTTCACAAAAAGGGGTAGTATGTACTACCGAGGCCGCGAAGTATATCCTTGATGAAGAGAAAGCTAAAAAAAATATCCCAAAGACACACCCCTGTAGGAATGCCTCTCTCCTGCTGCAAAGAGGCAGTAAAGAAGCCTCGTAAAAGCAGTCCCAGAAAACAGCTGAAGACCTTCGAATCCGGGTCATAGATACGATAGACAAGTAGGGGATGAAGTGAACCTTGGGAGGTTTCAGCCGAGCTAAAAAAAATAGGGGAGGGCCAGTTCCACTCTGTGGCTTCTAATAACATAATTAGATTTACGATGCTAAGGTTCACCCCTCCTTACGTACCAGCGACTTACGACACAATTACCTAAGTATAAAATTCCAATCCCATTTTCATCCCCTAAAATCTTTACCAACTCCTCGATACCATATCGGTCAACCGGTGCTGGATTCGCACGACAGGTCTAGGTAATTTCGCAAATTTATCAGGTCCCAGAGGAAATTTTTTCCGGAGGGTCCCGGACACGTGGTACAGGACGATGGAGGAGATAGGGGTAGGTTCCAGGAGAGAACCTATCCAAAAGGGAAAGTAAAAGCGTAACGATTCCTTATCCGACGAACCAGAGAGCGAAGCAAGGTGGGCCATTCGTCTCCGTCGTATTTTCGGTAGCCGAAGCTCGATTTAATATTGACAGGTACGAGGGGTGGTAAATTTGTAAGGGCAGTGACTGGCAGGGATAGCTATAGCTGTATGGACGGGGTAGGTAGCTACCGGTTGGAGTAGGGCTAAAAGGGGTGGGTGGTCGGGGGGGCCGGAAGAGCAAGGGGGTGAACCGAAGGTAAGCGGCTTATTGTGGGCAGCAACGTTAGCAGGCAGCGTTCGTCCAATTCCGACAACGTCGACCGACGCCCGACGTCGAGGTCGACGTCGGGGGACGCTGATATTTTAATAACCTCCCACCCCCAAGTACTCCACGAGTAACTGGCGAGTAAAAACCCTTTAACCGCAGCTCTTAACTTTCATCCCCACAACTAGGATAAGGAAAAAAAAAAGTGTTAACCGCATATACTAGGAGAAAGTTACTAGATATATCATCCCCCACGAAGACCAAGGGATGAAAAAAAACTGCTTGCTATACAATCGCCGTTGGATCACCGTAAATTCGTGTTACGGGAAAAAAACATTAAAATCCGTCGATCAATTTTTTAATTTATTTTTTTTATTTCTCCGAATCATCCCCCGTTCGGAATATCCAACTGGAGATCGCGACGCCGAGAATCCGTAGGATGAAATGATAAGGGAGAACCTGGGTATAAATAAGACTGGAATAGGGGTTGTATACGTTGGCCGCGCATACTTCAGAATATTGAAGGAACTTTTTTATCCTCCCCAAAGATCAGTCTACGCCGATGAGATTTTAATATTAACCGAATCTCCGAATCGTAAATATTCGAATTTGATTTATACACAGAGATATTGGAGTACAGTCCATTCCCCTCGTGTACTATATAAATATTTTTTTCATTCCACACAATATTTTCTTATCACGACTATAAAGTACAGGAAAAACAGAATCTATTCCCATAAACTTTTCAGATGCTAAGTACCCATTACCTAAAGGGCTATAAAAAAAGTAAATCAATTTGTTTTCTTTTTCTAAAATTTGAATTACCGTTCACGCGATTTCCCTTCATTTTTTTTTCAGCTGGTTAACACGCACAACTGGAAACCAGCTTATCACCTGGACAATCGGTATCGTCTCATGCGTAACGAGCCTATGCTGGACGCCCAGGGTAACGAAACGGACGAGATCGGCGAAGACGACACAGCTGGTTACATAGAGGCGTCTACCACGTGACCAGGAAGACTTCCAGAAATTACCATCAAGTGATCAATTAAATTTATAAAATTTCTGTAATCCGTCATACACCCCCAAATAATTATATCAACAAGTAACACGTTAATTGATTAAATCCAAAAGCTCCATCCCTCGGCAAATTGATCAAACGTGCCCTGGGGACCCTAGAAAATATCTACCGCCAAATTTTAACAAGCTAAACAAAATACATAAAATTTCTTGTTTAACGTAAAACATAAATTTTTACAAGTCCTTTAACATCAATAAATAGTGTATCGGTATATATAAAAAAAAAAATTAAAGCTACGCTGCCTGTCGAGAACCTCTATGAAATTTGCGGCTAAACTCCAAGAGCAGCACCGAAGAGGAAAGCAGGTATATACGAAGGGTAAATATAGTAAAAGTTGACCACCCTGTAGTTAAACAGCAGTGGTTAGGTTAGGTTAGATCGAACCGTAGAGGCAAAGGAAAATATCCCGGTAGAAGCGAAGAGGGTAACTTCCCGAAGAGAAGTACCAGGAGTTACCACCAGGAGTATTAGTAGTAGCGGTAGAAGGACTACAAGGTGGTAAGAAAGTTCTTCTAAGCAATTAGAACGGAAGCTGATGATGACCGCGGAAAGGGGAGGTAAGGGGTGGATGATGAGAATCGATAAACGAAACTCGAAGTCTATAACTTTATCCCGATACACCCGTTACATACGAAATGGCATATAGGAGGTAAACATACATAAGGGTCACGGACCTGAGGAAGAACAGTGGCTGCCTTGTCCAGTGATTCTTAGGGCTCCAAGAGAAATAGCAACAATTTTTCAGCATGCATATACATATATATTTATAAAGCCCCAAGAGTCGCCATTTGACAAGGGTGCCGTGACTTTTCTGCAGGCGCGTCAGGAACACAGATTCTGCTTGAGGACTGGAGCGAGAAAATGGATAGAATGAGGTAAAAAGAGAGTCTCCTACATTAGCAGATTAAAGGCGGTCGAGGACCGGGAAGCCTTTTTGCTCCAGCTCAGTTGAATCGCAGTTAGTGTTATATATCTAGGTCGCACTTCTGACGCACCGACCACACACGCGTGAGTGGGTAAGCGAACGAGCGAGTGCTAAAGAGAGAGATGAAGGAGAAAAAAAGCATAAAGGAAAAAATGGCGGCGAAGAGAGACGAAACGAGTATGAATCGCGGGGTAGATTCAAAAAGAAAAGAGAAAAAGAAAAGTGAAAAGAATAAATTCTCGGAAAGTACAAGTATACCTGTTACAATATACAGGACACCCTAAAAGTGGAGTCTGAAAAATACTCCTATACAAGAGTGCCCAGCGTTACGTTCTCGAAAAGATACGAATTCTAAGGGTTGATATACGATCATCAGCTTTTATATGGTCTTACAATTAGAAACCGCCCCCGCCCCCCAAGGGTCATGGATCATTCTGACTCGCATAGAGTCATTGAAAAATTAGCAAGTAAACCGTTACAGGGAGAAAGAAAATTTCAAAAATTACCCAGTGACTCTCAACCCTCAATTAGGCTGTAAAGGGTTAGCAATAGGGGGGTCGGACTTGAATTATCATCGTTTAGAATATTCATGGGGTAGAGAAGCAATTATTGCGTAAGGGTGTTATCGAATCCAGCCGATAGCACAGGGTCGACCTGTGTGAACCTGAATTTGTATACATATATATACAGGCTTATTCAGGTCGAACTTACCAAGTCTAATTGAAGCGAGCATTCGATTTCCCTGAATACAGATAAATTCAGTCGATTCCTCCAGTATGAATCGTCATGTATTTGATGTAGCTAATCCACTTACGTCATCGATCCCACTAAATTTTGATGATTCCCGTATTGGACTAATCGTGTATACCGACTGACATACCCAGTTTCGTTGTAGAGAACATTCGAGAACTGGAGATACTAGCGAAACCGGCAGAGCCGCCAGGTGGTCAGGTCGCCGAAGTGGGCCTTATGTTAGGTGCGGACCAGCTGCTTAGTGAGTACGAAGGCAAGAGGGGTGTTTCGATGGGGAAGAAGTGGGGGGGTTAGAGGGGAAAGAGGGTGAAACCAGGTGCCGGTACAAAGCCCATTGAACAATGGACAATGGGTCCTGGTACAGTTCCCGCCTGTAGCCGGCTATAACCAATGGAAAACAATGGCTGCTTTCGGTACACAGAGAATCGATATGGCTTTTGATTTCGCGGAATGCCAAATTCGCCGGTACTATCGTAACCATTGTTATCGGTAATATCAGTAGGGATTATCGCTATCGGTCCAGGAGATGCTTGATCAAGGGAATATTTTTTCTTTCTTTCTTCTCCTTCCGTCGACTTAATTTCAGGAAGTCCGGAAAATCCACGAGTCTGCAGCCGTTGTCAGATCACGTGATAATGAAGTGGCGAAGAAAAGAATGAGAAAACCAGGATGAAAAGGGGGAAAAAAAGGTACGAAAAAAAGGTGACTGACTAAAAGACGCCGAAAGAAAAGTGAGCCCAAGGTAGTGAGGACGTTGTCGAGGGTGTCAATGTGGACGTCGACGTCGTCAACGAGCACGGCGATGAAGTGACGTCACTCAGCGTCCCGAGGTAAAAACGCGAAGCGTCGCGTAGAAAAAAGTTAAACGGGTTCATGAGCGTACCGGAAGCCGTCCTTGATACTCAAAATAAGACCCAGTGAACCAGATTGCCCGAGAATAGGAGAAAAAGAAATATGGATTCCAGTGGGATTGAAAGTTTCGACAGTTTCAGAAGCGATTGATCGTCTTAATCCCCCGAGAGGGACTATAGAGGGTGGTACGGTTGGTATAGAGAAAGTGAGGGCGTCGGGGCGCTCAACCACAGACAGACCATTGAGAACCACTGGCCGACAGCAATTTAGCAAAGCGGTCGTTCGTTGTGCAGGGCAGAGCGGGGAGGACTTGGGTTCCGTAAGGAAAGGGAGAATTGCGTAGGGAAAAAAGGGAAAAAGGGAGAGAGGGGTGAGGGGGACCGAAAAGAGAGTCGCTTTAGAAAGAGATAGAGACAAAAGTTCGAGAAATACCAGCTGACCCTGTGTCGTCTCCTCTCAGCGTCCCGCGTTGTTAAAGCAACCCCGTAAAACTAAAGAGAGAATAAAGAATCCAAAGAAAAACATAGAAACTGCTTTCATTCCTTGTTACTATACGAAATCCACTATTCGCTGCTGTATGTATACGCCCTTCATCAATCTCTGTCTCTCTCCCTCTCTCTCTCTCTCTCTCTCTCTCTCTCTCTCTCTCTCTCTCTCTTACTCCTCTCCATACCAACTATCCAGTTTCCCTTCTCTCCCAACTTCATACACGCATTCGAAGAGGACAGTCCACTCGAGAAGAGCTCGACTATCGCTGGGTCTGGTTTCGGGCTGCGCTTCGTCTTGCAGAAGTGGCCACTCCTGGCGGCAGCAGCGGCGGCGCTCTTTTTCTTTCAGGAGAAGAAGAGAGGAAGGACAAGTACGTAAGATCGAGAGAGAAGGACTGATCAGGAGAAAGGGAGTATAATAGAAAGAGGGTGTGGTGCTCCTTCATGGTGTTTCATGGCCGACCTCTCCAGTGACGTATGACTACTAGTGGGCAAAACGGGCCTGCCACTCCGGTTACACACGAGGCGATCACGAAGCAAAGTTGATAAACTGGTAATCCAATTTTTGTGCATTTTTCAACCCCATTGACTGTTACGCCCCAACGAGCAGGATATTCGTAGGGCTAGGTAGCAGGGGACTGGTTTTTTGGAATAAGCAGAAAATCAGACAGAAATTCTGAACGGATGTAAGAGGCACCAGGTCGGGTTAAGGGGTGACCAGAAGGGTGAAAGGGACACGCAACGAGGTGGAAATTTCGCGACTTCCGGTTTTACAGTTTCTCTCCTGCCGACGATAGCTGGAGGAAAATAGGGGCTGCGATGCTAGAGGGTTCAGAGTATTATAGGGAAGTCGCAGCAGCTGCCAGCACCTGGCTGATCTTCGGCAACGATGTAGAACCACCCCGGGACCTTACCGGGGGACCAGGTATCAGGAATTCCTCTCAAAGCCACTTCGCGGCAGGCCGGAACCTTTTATCCATAGGGTAGAGAGAAACTTCCCTAGGAGCCTGACGCTTTAGACTTCGCTATATACGTATATATTATATATGTACGTATATATATAAATACGCTTGGTTTATTTTTTTTTCTTCTATATCTCCACTTATTTTATTCCCTTAATTCCTCTTCGTGCCAAATATCTTTGTCTTAATTTTGTGTCCCGTTGCAGATTCAATTGTACGTACAGGACGGTATACTAATCCGCTTGGAGAAAGTTGTCACATCCGGAGACTTGGACATGTCACTTTCTGGGAGAATTCCAACTAGATATGTGTTTTAAGTGTACACAGAGTACATAGAGAAATACAAATTTACGTTAAGCGGTTGCGAAAGCGTTAAGGGATTCGTCCACTATTTTCTTTATTTGAGTAACAACAAAGCACCTTTATACTCTCGTACTGAATTTCATTGTGGTCGATGTTCTCTGCTCCGGGAGCAGAGACACGCTCTGGGCAGCGTAGACGACGAAACGAGGAGGGAGTGAAAAAGAGAGGAAGAAAAGAAAAAAAAAAGAAAGGAGTAAAAATCGCGAGAGGTAAACGAATGCCTGGCCTTGGAGTCGGCCGGTCTCCAGACTCCTGCACAGCTTCGCCACCTGTCGGCTGAAAAATGCAGCGACACGGAGAGGACAGAGAATATCGAAGAAAATCGGGGAATCCCCGAAAGCAAACAAATACAAGTTAAGAAAAGGGAAACGTGTACGATAAGTGGTTAAATACAAATTAACAGTAAAGAGAACTTTTCTAATCGCAGAGAAGTGTAACGCGGAGCTCACTGAACTAAATACTGCCCTGACCTGACGGATCTAGAAGAATGCCCAAGCGAATCCGGAGCGGGAAAAGAAAGGGAAAAACAAATAGAAGAAAAAAAAGTGAAAAATAAGATAACAAAGAAAAGGGTCAAAGAAGAGGATAAAATTTCGAAACCGTTAGGCACGACAGAAAATATTCACAAAGCCCTACTTTCCATTTTATTATGTTGGTACCTGTTACCACGCACGAATGCCTCTCAATTTTTAGTCTTCTGGAAAGGATCTTTTCAGCCTTATGGAAAGTGGCCGAAACGGTCACGATCCGATCGAAGACGGCGAGAGGCCGATTGGGAAAAACACGAGAGCAACGAGAAAAGGTGGGAGGGACAAAGATACGTGCAGAGTGAAAAAAAAGGAGGCAAAAAAGTTTTCAATCTCAACGGAGAAGCAGCACGATTCTCCGGTACACATACATAATCCATGAGCTCGCATAACGTCGACATTGCGGTCGCATTTTCAAGGGAAGTTTCCAGGTAGAAAAACC
Source organism: Trachelus troglodyta (assembly GCA_030142635.1). Lineage (NCBI taxonomy): Eukaryota > Metazoa > Arthropoda > Insecta > Hymenoptera > Cephidae > Trachelus > Trachelus troglodyta. The sequence goes on along the minus strand of JARQTJ010000659.1, from coordinate 328,847 downwards.
TTCGAAAAAAGCCATTAGAGCGACTCGCGTAAGGCGGATAATTGTCACGCGGTTGCACAACCGGCCGCATGATGTGCCATCGCGAGAGTATACGGGAAAGAGAGAAAGGGGACGATGCCCGTTGAAGGAGGACGGAAGAAAGACAAAAAAAACAGCAAGAGAAACATTCGTTGCATAAGACTAGGTTATAATCTAACACGGAAAAGAAGTTTGATCGAATCACGTTTCCACGACAGTTACGCAAGGGTCGTCGTAGCAGCGACACATAAAGTGAACGCGTCAACAATTCCGTCGTTTGAATTGGCCCCTTTGATCCCACGACTCTTTCCATGAACAAGCTAATATCTCAAGAGCAACCATTACAAAAAAGAAAAATAACAAAAAATAGCCCAAACCATTGTCAGGAGTTGATTATCTACAAACTCTAAGAAAAAAATCATTACCGGATCAGCACTAATAAATTTCCAATTACGTAGCAAATTACTGAAAAAAAAATACCATAACCTCCTTTCTCCATTAAACGACACTGTGTACCAACTACTTGCAATATAAAAAAAATGCATAGTCAATTCATGAAAACTCGAAAAAGGAAATGCCACGAGGATCTCATTGGTTAAGAGTTATCAAGAGCGTGACGGACAATTTTTTTTTCTCGACCTCGAACCATCCTGGGAATCGACTTGACCAAGCAATTCCACGATTGAAACGATCTGGTGGATGGATTCACGCATGATCGAGGTCCGTGAGCCGGTTTGACAGTTCTCTCAGTCGAGATCGCATGGCCGAGACTGTTCAGGAATAGAGGGGAGGTGGAAACCCTATGGAGAAGAAAAAGGACTACTACTGCTTCGGCTCGCCAGATGGCAGTGGAGTCTGGGACAGAGCGAGAGGAAGAAACGCTCGAGCGAGAATGAGAGAGAACCGAGAGAGCTCCTGGCGGGGAAAATCGGAATGAAAAGTAGGCAGACGAAGGAGAGAGAGAGAGGGAACAGTAGAAATGATATTGAGAGCGAGGGAGTGAGAGAGACGAAGAGTGTCTGACAGGGGCCACACCACGTGCATCGACCGCGTTACCGAAAGTCTTTGTCAGGCTGAACTCTTTTGAAGCTCTTGGCTGCTGGGAGAATTTTATTAAGAACCATTTTTTTTCCTCGTTACGACAACGTCATTTTTTAGAATAAAACTGAGTACACGTAATTCAAATAGTCGACTCTGATGAATTATAAATATTAACATAGCAAAGAAACACAGAGCCGACTACGGTTACTGTATATTAGATCAAAAAAAAAGGTAAATCGACCCCGTTTCCTTTGTAGCGGGAAATTCAAAGCTCGATACAAACAAGAATTTCCTCGTTCTGTCTATTGATTTGATTTGCCCGTGTAAAGACAATCTATGACAAAAGGGAAGCGCTGCAAATAGTGTGCCCGTTCGGTGTACATAAGAATCGCGTTATTCGTTTGTGAACTCCTAAAGGCGAGTCGAGTCGTCCATCGATCGTTCCCGTGAAGACTCGGCAGTAGCCGATGCGCTATAAGTTTACGATCGTAATTTACTGATAAACTGCTGCGATAACGACGACGCGATGTCTTCGCGTTTCTCCCTAGAATTTTGGCGAATAAATTGGCAGCGTCTTACCACGTAAATATTTTCTTCGCTTCTCTCTCCCCCCATTTTTCCCACCACTCAACTCAGTCTCTTTTTACCAGTCATGGGCACCGATAAATTAATTCATTACAATAAAAAAAAAAGCTCTCGATCCCACCTAGTGCCCTATTAGCAGACTATGGATATAGGCAGATCCTCTACACCCCCTTGAGTATCTAGGACCGATTTCCGAAACTAGACTAGCTTGAATAATGACTAGAAGTCAGCCAAGATTCCTCCTAGATCTACAGTCTAAATCTACATAGATTCACTCCTATCCGATTCTGTCTTCCAGCCAACCCATCTATCTATATACACCAGGTAAACTGCGCGTTTGGCGTTTCCAGTTCAACTCATCGACATCGAGAGAGAGAAAATGACGAGTCGAATAAACAGACAGGATCGAGAGTAGCTCCTCTCTCTCTCTGTCAGGTACTCGATAGCCATACTGAAAACACAATTGAACGGTGCCGCTAGTTGGCGGCTTCGCAATTGTTCCGGGATCCCGGTATAATCGCGCGACCATTTTGGTCGCGTCCCGAGGACGCCATTAAACACGTCCCTCCGTGCCTGCGTGCCAGCGAGCGGTAACCCAAGGGCCTAAAGGCTATAAAATCCTAAAACCAGAAGTGCCAACCAGACAACGGTTTCTCGCGGTTGGCAAGACTAGGGGAGGGAAACAAAATAAAATAGAAGCCAATAAAAATATCGATCATTATTCCAAGCATCGTCAATCCAATTCAAGTACCGTCAAATAACCATCGGAATCGAAAGGGACTAAAACACTGCCACGAGACCTTTCCTCCATTTTGTTTTGGTTTGTTATTGCGCCCGCAGGGACCTCGAACCTGTCCCAAGGACAGACAAGACTTCGAATGGGAAAACAATGGCAGCGCATCGCAGGCGTACACCTTTACCGTGAGCATTCCACGAATTATTTTCAAACACAAAGGACAAAATCCTGGTATAAACTTTCGACGAACGGATACTCGACGATGCGTGTAAAAGAGACCGTTCTCATATTCCACGGGAAAGTAAAAAGAGAATTCGAGAATCGATGCACACGTTGCAACCATGATTTCATAAGGTTGCGCTAGGTTAGGTTGAGTCATCGCAACGAGAGAGGCTTTGGACGCGATTTTTTTTTGTTCAATCCGTAAATTGGTACTACCGTACTGTTACGATTAGGTTAACCACTATAGTATCCCGTAGATTTTCATGGTCATATAACACCGTGTTTGGAGCTACCTAGTTTCATCGTAACCGTAACCTAACCTAACTATACTCAGGAAGAGAAAGAGAGAGAGAGAGTCGTCACCCTTGTGCTTCTCTTTTACGTGGCTTCTCTTCACTACCTCTCCCCTTGCCGATTCCCCTTCTCCGCAATCACCAGGCTTGACTACAGCCCTCTGTCGCCACGAGGCGTTGCCATGGAAACAAAGAAAGCATCGTGGAAGACGATATACGAGGAACGAGCCCATCGCCGAGGCTACGCGAAAAGAAAAAAAATATAAAAGAAAACCATCATCAGGAGTCCGAGTAACAGTCCTCCCGAAGTGCTTGTGTGTATAGCGAACCGCGGCAAACGCCCAATGCTCCAATAAGAGTAGCGGAAGCGGTAACCGAAAACGATTCTTCCCGGTTTCCATGACTACGACAGTTGCCCCGGCAGAAAAAATTCGCATTCCGACGTTAAGTCGGCCAAACGTAGTCTCCAGCTAGATAGTTAAATAGGATAGGTCGGTACACATATACACATACAGAGATACCGTACCATGAGTGCGTGAAGGATGCACATACACGTGGGGTGGCAAAACGAATGCGAGAGACTGGAGTGAGAGAAGAAAAAATCGTAGAGCAAGAGAGAAGCGCAGTGAACGAGTGTGTCGAAGAGAGACGTAGATGCTCGGCGATATTAAATGGTGGGGTGGGTGAGGGGGCAGGAAAGGGAAGGTTCGAACAAAGCGGCCAGTACGACGAATCCCGTACGCACGCACCACGTCCTACCATACATTGTATATAAATACGTACGGCTTGTATACCACGAGAATGCAGCGTGCACAGAAAGGAGCCGGCTAGCGCGAGCATGACACTGACAACAAACAACCAACGAACCAACCAGACTAATATATGTAAATATATAATGTGTATAACGTAATATATACGTATATATATATAACAACGAGTGTATAACGAGAACGCCGCGTGGAAACAACCTGATTGTATGAGACCTAATGGGTCCAGGGACAGAGGCGACCCGTTACGAATACGACGGTGTGTCCTGGGACAGCGATCGCCATAATAAGAAGAGTTTACGTCGCAAGGGATAAATGGACGCCACTCGTTGTTAATACTAAGGATGTCACGGAGTGTGTGTACTTGTATCTTACCCGACTGCCGGAAAAGTTGTATACGGAAACATCTCGCGTCACGTTCACTTCCAGGTTACTTGCCGTGCTTCGCGGATGCCGCCGCGTCCTGGTCCTGTGCACTCGTGCTAGACTACAGATACGAAGCTTGGTTTCCACCTTCGGGAACGCGATATCCACCACCTCCTTGTAAAGTCTTAAGCCGCGAAGGCTTCCTCTATACTCTGGTTATCCTTCTCCAGTTACCGCGTGCTTCGGGCACCTGTCCTTTATCACGAGGAGCCACACTCTTATCGAGCCAGCAGGTACACGAAACGGCCGATCACTAAAAGCACCACGATGCGATACGTGGGGGTTATGGAACAACACCGGATACTCCTGGAGACACTGACACTATCAAGTTCAAGGTCGCACAGAGGGCACAACTAGTAGGCAACACCACCGTACGAAATTCTCTCTCTCCCCGTGACTCTTTCTTCTCTCTTCCTTGACAACTTTCCTTCCTCGGGGACTCTATCGGTCCCTCGTACTTCTAAGGTACGGCCAGGGCACACCGGGACGATCCTACTCCTGGTAACTCACGTTAATGCCACCGTCGGGAGTTACGAATCATCCACAGGAACTTGTAGTCGCGTAAACACTAGGTACAGGATCAGCCAGTATCACAGAGGAGAGAAATCGCGGGTTTGTATTTACCGTGATAAAAATGTGTCTCTGTCCGCTCGGTCTACGTTCGTGTGTATATATGTATATGTTTGTATGTTCCTGAACGTATGTATATATATGTTGCGATGTGTAGGTGTGTGCGCGCGCGTGTCTATGTACCTCTGTATACACGACAAATGTACCTACGGAATTTTAACGGAGGTAAGAGTCCGTCGGGAGGACAGGAACGGAATACAGAGACGGCGGCGTCGCTGCGCGTCTCCTGCTCGCGTTGGCTGGCAGCTGTGCGCTCGTCGAATCTATTGAAGTGGGGATATACCGGCTGGGTGCGGGGTAGGGGAAGCCACGAGTCACGCGGTCCTTCGATGGTGGGGAGACGGGGACGCCCCCGTACGCCCTGCGGACGAGAAACGTACTAGTCGAGGATCCCTTCGGGGGGGCTTCACGCACACGCTCCTTACAGGGGTTCTCAACCCTTGTTCACTTTTTTTGGGGCTTATGGCCAATTTTGTATTCCTCTCGTTTTTACCATTCGACTTTACTTATGTAATATAGTTTTCTTTGCACTGTTTACCCACCTAACTTCATTCTCGTAACAGCGAACGACGTCGTGGTGAATTTGTAGTCTGGCTTCAGGCGATCGTGCTCTGAAGTGGTTCGGCACTGCTGGGGCTGGTTAACCTGATGAAATTGGTGACTCCGTGGTGAATTTAGACGATGAAAAAGGTACTAATTTTAGTCCGAGATACTCCTTTATGCGGACTTAATTTACGTTGATCCTGGCAGGACGCTGACCTCGGACAGCGGTATTCCTTTTGTAGTACGTGCGATGACGTTTGCGGGGAAATCGATTTTTATTGAGCTGGAGTGTACCGCGTTCTTTCTACGTATCTATATTGTGATTGGATTCGGCGTAGCGAGATATACGAGGAACAGAGACGTTCTTTTAAATATTTCATTGCCTGTTGGTAGAGGAAACCGTGTAATTTTTTTCTTCGAACCAGTCAAGATGGCTAATATCGTGATAGGAGTACGAGCAATAAGGGTTCGGTAAAAATGGAATGGAAAAAAAAAACAATTTTTAAATATATTAAGTCGTGGAAACGGTAGATGGTAAATCCAGTGGAATACGAAACTAGGTAGGTACTCTCCAATGGCGTTGGCCGTGTTCGCGACTTATCTGGATAATTTTTTTATGCATTTTTTTCTCTCTTTCTCTCTGAGAGTCCATGCAAAACCGGATGTGTGTCCCAGGACAAAGGGACGTGGGCTAGAGAAGCAGGAAAGTGCCCGGGACCCGGTTTGCAGCGTGGATTATGCAACGTGATCAGAGAGGGAGCCAGTCGCGGAGATACGAGACGGCGACCAACAAGGACAGTCAAGCAGAAAGGATATTATATAGCGCCAAGGAGTTTCCAATGGAGGCGAGCCTTTATTGGGTACATACAAGAGGCGTGGGCGAGTAGGCAAAGTCTTCCGCCATTTTTCTTTCTCGGAGGAAGAAACAAAAGTCTCCAGCTTTTGTCTCGGTTCGATTCTCATTCTGCGAGCTTGCGAAAATCTGTCGCCCGTTGAAAATTCACGTGAATTCTCGAGCCGACGTGAATGAGCTACGGAAGACATGACGAACAATGACTAAGTCGATGAGTGGATGTTGATTAAAAAAAAAGATTGATAACCAACAGTTAACTGCCATCTTACTCGGTCCTTGCCACGCTACTTCGCTCGTCTAGTTAGCAATGACGTTGAGCAAACAGTTTGAAGTTGGGTTATGAACTGACATTAAGGTAGACGAGGCTCAAAATTACCAAGAGTGTAATTGCAGAGTGTTCTCTCGTATTTCCTTTTTCGTTTTTCTTCTCTTTTCGGCCAGTTTTATTTCTCGTTTCTTTTTCCTTTTTTTTTCTTGCCGCACAAGAGCGCGCAGTGAAATATCAAGCAAACAGGCCTGTGGATCGACGTAGCTGGCGAGACTCCAAATCATCAAGCAGATTCTAGTCGTTTGCTTGCGCGTGCACTCTCTCTCTCTCTCTCTCTCTCTCTCTCTCTCTCTCTCTCTCTCTCTCTCTCTCTCTCTCTCTCTCTCTCTCT
>JARQTJ010000659.1:259497-313365 GCA_030142635.1 Trachelus troglodyta | reverse complement strand
GAGAGAGAGAGAGGGAGAGAGGGAGAGAGGGAGAGAGGGAGAGAGGGAGAGAGGGAGAGAGGGAGAGAGGGAGAGAGAAGGGCTCTGGAAGAACTTTGACATTGGTGTTTTTCTTGTTTATAACTAAAAGAATTGCGTAATACTCAATGAATTTGCAATGGCACTGCAACTATGTCAAGGCATTATGCAATGACTTTGAAACGGAGTCTGCAGAATGCGATAATCACTGGAATTGGCACGATTCGCGGAATTTCATGGACTTCTAAGATCTACCGAAATACGCTAATGCACATATATATATATATATACATATATATGCTTCTGTGCAAACCGCTCACAGTATTTGCTCGTTTTTATAATTCAGAACAATGTGGCATTCTATATCGATTACTGTGGTTTTGCGCACTCACCACGGATGCCTGTATGTGAATCATTGAATTTTGGCAAATAACACCAAAAAATGTAAAAGTTTCAAAATCCCCAAATTTTCCAATGAACCTCGTCGACTGGCAAGAGATAAAGTAAAAAAAAATATCTAACATTTCGAGATCTCACAAGAATAATCATAACACCGAGGTCCCAGGAGGTTTGCATCGAGGATAAGGGTAGAAAATCAGGGCGTAAAAAAACGCTTTAAAAAAAAAACATCACAAGGGTGGACAACCCCTGAAGCGCAATGCCACTCTCACGGCATCGGAATCCGAGGGATCCGCAACACGCGAGGGATGAAAATAGCCGCGGAGTTTACATAGGCGGCACGAATAAGGGCGAGGCGCATTTAAAGGGTAGCAGCCAAAGGGAGGGGGCGACGGCAGGGGAGTTGGTTAGTTGGCAGCGAGCTATTTTAATTGGCGCGATAGGGGCTTAAAGTGTTTGGCGAAGGGGGTTGGGAATTCCGCGAGACTGCCGGAAGTGGCTTATCACGAGGCGGGTAGAGGAGGAACGGCGGGGGGAGGGGTAGTAGATAGAGCTGATTGGGGATGAGACGATAGGCCAGATACCAGAGGCTGCTGCCAGCGGAGAGTAGAAGAGGTTATAGTTATTTTAATGAGAAATTTAACCCAGTTGCGATAATAACACGCAATATTTTTTTTTTTTCAGGGACTCGAGCGTTGGGGTAGGTCGCGCACGGATTAGGGGTCGACTCGAGATAGTCCAAGTGGGGATTACGGTTTGGTACGGGAAACCGACGATTCTCCATTTTCCACCTCAATTTTCTCTGGCAAAATTGACCGCCAAATGTAGCCTGAAAATCGACCCCCCCGAACCAGCAAACTCACACACACACACATTGTTTGCCCTCTCGATAACGGTTACTTAAACCCTTGTCCATTATCACCCTTCAGCACGTAGATAATCGTACACAGTGATATCAAGTTCCAAGGATCTGGCAAATTTGACAGCTGTCATAAAACGCTTTCCAATGTTCATTGGCAACCTGTACTCGAGGAAAAACGCAGAAACAGATACGAGCCGAAAGTATCGCCCTATAAAAGAAATTACGACTTTTCTATGCTTGTAGCGAGTGCGAGAGAGACCCAGATACCCCAGACCCGAAAGTTTATACATCGTCACTCTCAGATCAAATTTTCTACTCTCTTCACTGTGTACAGGTACAGTAAAAACTTTTTCGACGATTTATCGTTAAAATTGTATGACTTTAAAATGATTTTGATCGCGCTACCATTTTCTCCCCTGCGAAGTATACATCGCTACGACTACTCTTGGAACTACAGATAATCCTGATGGACCCAGCGTCGACGTAACGAACGAATACGTGTATTTTCGCAGTTGCGTCTATGGAGATGCGGATGAATTAGGCAAATCAGCGTTAAAAAAAGGCGCGTCCACGATCTCGTGTAGAGCAGCTACCGAGTACGAGGTAACAATGGCGGATGAGCTGCTAACACGGATGAGAAAGGTAGACGGGGTCTGAAGGGGCGAGAGTGGGGTTGGTACAGGACCAGTACCCATAAGGGCTTGTGCACATGTAAGCGACGTTATACACGACCACGCGCACTGTGATGAAGTGAAACGCGACTAGCCGTTTTCCCATCGTTTTTCTTAACCCAGGAAATTCTTATTTCCCGGTTGACTGAGAAAATAAGAACGATACACGGAGACGTTCTAGTCGCTCGGGTATAGCAATTTCTCGGTAAGCTTCGTCCGCGCTGGAATATAACCATCCCCCTGGACTAAGCCAGAGAGAGCTCAACCCCGTGACAACCCTTATGGCCCCCCGTCGCTCTTGAACTCGTTCTAAGCCGTAGTCCAGCGGAGTAGATACGCACGTATCCCGATATACGTATAACCACCCTTAGGAGAAGCAAAAAAAAAGTGATCCGGCTGTCTAAGAACAGGGGATGACGTAGGCGAGAGCCGAACAAGGGAGTTTTTTGCACCCCCAACCCCCTTCCAGATAAGGATATGATCACGAGGAAAATTCTTGGAAAAGAAAAAAAAAGTCTAATTCTCTCGTCCCATCCCCTATCTGCTTCGTAAATTCATCCCTTAAACGGCAAGGATCCCATTCGTTAACTGGTTCCAGGACGACGAACCCGATGAGAAGGTTAAATTTGTATCGGCGTGAGCGTTGAAATTAATATTCGCTACTGCTGCGACCCCTATGAACGATCTTCGTGCCAATCCCGACAGATGGCACTGGGAAGGGGTCAAAGTTCTATTCGCGAGGTCGCAGGGCTGTCAAATTAATCCGTACGATTTCGCGTTTCAAGGAGTCGATAGAGCATACGTGACGTCATACCGGAGAATGGAGAACGAAATGATAAAGAGTTACTATCGTCGTTATCATTCGAATAGGACATTTATGCCTGTGTCTATGACCTATGAAATCAACTACTGGCATTCACCCCTGACAGTGAACCACATCCTTAATGAATGTGGGTGCCTAAGCAACAACTATGTATACATAGGTATGTTATATCGATCTCACGCACTCACACGCTATCATCAAGGACTCTAATCCATGATCAACGCCATGTATATATACATATACATCAGTGGACTATTATGGCTTTTAAAACAAATGGCGTATATATATATATATATGCCAGTCTACTGTTTACGTAATTATACCGTATGATAAATATCAAGTACGTAAGATTACATAGTAGGTATTACTATGAATAAGGTTTTAGGTACTTTTAAAACGTATACGAAATATATGATCGTATTGGTATATATTTATATATAAATAGATAGAGAGAGAGCAATTTTTTACCATGCCGCTATATAGTTATATACTACGTGTTACGGGTTCGACGAACTCTTCAATATAACTGCTGGATTACCTATATGTACTTTAACGTGTATTTATTTATATGATAATATACGTATGGTATAGTATATATATATACTTCCTAGGTAGAACCCACTAGACTTGTGTCTATATGTCAAAACTGTATATATATGTACAAAAGTCATAGTAGACGGAGAGGGGGGAGGGGTGGTTGGAGCATATTTATAGGCATTGTACAGGATTTAAAGAATTTTAGATAATAGGTAAACCTGATAGTGTACTCCCATCACGCCTTTCAGCCAGAAGAAAATTGAGAAAAAAAAATTTATTAATTCATATCATACAGACAATTCGGACTTGGTATACGAATAGCGTGACGAAATAATTTCTCGGCGAAGAATCGCAGTGGCTGAAAGGTTTGCGGGTGACCGAGGGGGAGGGAGGTGAAGGGTAGGAGGGCGCAGGGGTGGCTAGGAAAAAATTCGTGTCGTAAAAAAGTTTAAAGATCGATATTAAAAAATGGCGTCTTACTCACCAATTCTCGATGACGCCGACGTTCGCGAAGTTCGGGGGAAAGCTCGCGGCCGCCATCGGTCCTGACGTAAGAAGTCTGCCGGGCGCCCCGTCACTTCCGCTATTGGGCAGGGCGGCTGACGTCACTGGAACCCAAAGTAAGAGAATACATTGTTACCGAGTGAAGGTATGGGAATGAAATTCGAAAGACGCTCGTAAACAATAGGCCAAGTGGTGGAGGGGGCGGAGGGGCTCGGAAATAAGGAAGGCGCCATTGTCCGGACGGCTGAGGAAACAAGGAATGAATAGGGGATGATGTATTCATCCCTTAAATTACCTAGAACCGGAATCCTGATATTTTCCAGCACGCACGTATCTCTTGGTGGCTGAGATAAAACGGCAATTCTCGTGACGCCGGGGACGCCGGGCGTCGGTGTATCGGGACGGTACCCGTGCGTCCCTGATTATTCGCGCTGGAAATCTTTGTGCTTTTGGCGTGCCGGCTGTATCGGTAATGAAGAATCTATTGTGACTGTCCCGGCGACCGGTCGCGGGGTGGTGGGGGGTGTAGGATGCGTAGGTTGATAACAGTGGCTGAGCTATCAGCAGTAGGAGCCATTGAAATGGTTGGGAGAACGAGGATATGGAAGGAAAGAAAAAGAAGTGATAGGGGATGAAAAAGACACTCGTTAATGGAGAAAAACTTTACATCGCTCTGTCTCTCTCCCCCCGCCCTCTCTCTCTCTCTCTCTCTCTCTCTCTCTCTTTCCCTTAGCCATATACACTGCACCCTCTCTACTCTGCTGTCTTTATACACTCGGTATATCTCTGTCGCAGTCATACTCTCATCTACCTTATATACCATCGTGCCGTCTGTTACTCTCGAACAGGTATAACAACTGGCAACGTCAGAATGCACATTGAGGATACGTGCACTTTGGAGGCGTCTGACAGACCGTGACTTTAGCTTGTAACAAAAGTCTAGGCCTGCGATAGAAAGGAAATCATGAGAATGTCCATTGGTGGGTCATTGCCTTTTTTTTTTATTTTCTCTCTGAAAAGCACGAAAATGTATGTATGAGGCGTGTAGGTAAATGAAACAAAAAATAAAGCGACAGAACACGAGGCATAGATGGGTTCAATGGTAGAAAGCGGCAAGTAATATTTACACTGGAGACTGATTGGCGCCGGTGAGTGCAGTGATTGGTAAGTGCAGATTTAAAAAAATAGAGTAAAGAGGTAGGTCAGGTTAGGCTGTATTCGCGCGACTCTGAAATTCGTCATTGTAACGGACGTTGACGAGAATCCGTTAATTAGTGCGCGAGGCTAATGAGGATACGAGACAGGGATTCAATGGGATAGATAATTGATAGAGTGAGAGAGAGGGAGAGAGGAAAGAGGGCGGCACGCGATACCACAGATATAGATAGGTGAGATTGAAATAAAGTGAAAATCCATTGCCGATCCGTTGTCGTTATCAGTGATTCCGCTCGCTGATAAGAGGCAGTAGGGCCAATGGCCTCGCGGAGGTTCACAGGAACCCTCTATCTGTATATCTGTCTCTCTCCTGCACCTACGATTCGCCATCGAGTCTCTCTCTCTCTCTCTCTCTCTCTCTCTCACACAGTTTATATCCTTATCCAACAGCACCCCTTCCCCTTCGCGGCCCCACACAATTTAAGCGACAAAGTCCCCGCGGCTTTTCCAGAGTTTCCCGTCCCGACGAGGAGGACGAGGATGACGACACGCCGGGCTAATTAGCATCGAGAGCCAAGACGAATTAATTGCAGAGACCCTCCAGAGTCGGAAGGGTCGCCACTAGGAGGGAATCGAGTAGGGGTGAAAATATGAGGTTTACGTATTCGTGGAACGTGAAAATCTCAATGGAACCTCCACGTGGGTGTCAAGTGCATGATTATCGTGATCAATGACGATGACGTAACTTTTAACATATCCACCTCATTATCATTGTTATTATCAGAAAAGCTCGCGACATAAATCAAATCGATATCTCAGTCCGAGATATATTTCGCATTTGAAACAGAGTTATCGGGACTCGTCGGGCTAAAGAATTTCTATTTCGATTTTTTCCTATGTAACACGGGCTTTCGTTAAATGACCGACCCCCGTGTTTATTGTATCCATAGAGCCGTCCTTTTAGTGCGTGACAGGCTTCGGCGTTACACCAGCAGCCAAAATCCCTACAAAAACACATGTCCAAACGTCTTTACGAGGTTATGAGATATCCCGAAGAGGATTTACCAAGGCAAACCCCAACGGTCCAGAAAATTTCTTCAAAAATTTACGGCAGCATCTTCCGCATCGGCCATTACGAGTATACCAGCATATAATATGTACGAGTTATGCAGCCGGTACAAACACATTTTCAGAGATGCTGGACTAAAGGAGAAAGGGGTGGTTGCTGAGAAGTCATCCTAACCCAGCCGTGCGAATAGCTCGTAACGCACTGTATCCGTGAAATAACTCCCAAGACTCGATCCGATTTGTCCGTCGAATTCAACGTGCAAAGGAGAAATAAGGAAGACAAGCATCTTGTGGGTATCGGGCGAACGTCGTGATCGTGACCGGAAATGAGTATTTCTACGTGATCGGTGGTACATAAAGAAATTAAATTCTAAATAGATAAAAAAGACAGAGAAAGAAAGGAGGATCCAAAAGACAAAGACAAGAGCCAAAAAAATTAAATAAAGGAGAATGACAGAGAAACAGGAGCACTGCGGTTCGTTCGAAAGAGAAGCAGAGAGAGCAACAGCGCCGTGGCGTCTGGCGTCGTATCGACGTCCCCACAGTTCCCGGGGGCGTCCCGACGCCCACGAAAACCTCCTCCCCTCCCCGTCGCCCCCCTGCCCTCCAACGGTTTCCTCAACTACCGAGAAACCAGCACACTCACATTCAGCCACCCTCCTACATCCCTCCCCCCACCCACCGAGCACCCCCCTCAACCCCCCAGTTAGGGGCTGCGAATGAGCACTCGCCAGAAACCCAGCGCAGCTCTACTTGTTACCTACCAACCTACCAACCTACCAACCTAGGTACCAACCTCCTGTGTGTACCTGCCCCCCTCCACAACACTACCACCCCAGTGTTAGCAAATGGTGCCAACTACACAGCTCCTGTCCACTCCGAATTATGCACAAAGTATCTACCCACCGCATGTGTCCAGTCTATAGTGTTGGCAATGGCTGGTACACACTGTACGTATAATCATAGCGGAGCTAACTGGCAGTGACCATAGAAAGCGGAGGGCGGCGTTACCAGCCCTTACGATAATAATGCACTTTGGAAATAGCAGCTGGTAAAACTTGCCGGCACTCGACGAACTTAATAAACGAGAATCTCTCGTCGTTCAATTTTCCCAAACTGTTTCGCGTTTATCGACAGCAAATTTATTCGAGCATCCCCAGCCCCTTCGTTTCTCGGTGAACGCCCCCCCCCCCCCCCGGTAGACCACCCTCCACCATTTGATTTTCTCGAGACAGAGTGGAACAAGTAGGAATAAAAAAAATAAATTGAACAATAATTTTCACCTTCGTAAGAGGCTTCTCTCCCGATACTTTTTACGGTATTGCTTGGGGCTTTAGGTCGCGTGACATGTATAGGATAACGTATGGGAGTTGCGTATAGGCGATTAGAAGACGGTTCGATTTGTCGCGCGACGCTTTTAAGTTTAGTTTTGAACGCGTCTGCCAAGTTTTTAGAGGCTTTAAAAAGTCGGGAGAGACCGTGACGAGAAGTACATATATGTATATTTGCACAGTGTCGTTTTTATATCTAGGCAGTATTATATGGCGCGTATAGGTACGCAGATAAAAATATGTATATATAGTAGGTTTTATCAGTAGGTTCATAGGTAGGGGTCGAGGCTCTGGGGAGAGTGGATAAAAAAATTCCTTCCGGGAGGGTTAGTGCCCGAATACTGGAGTTTCCGGTTTCGACCGGAACTTCCCCCTGCTTCCTTCCTCTTTCGTTTTTTCTCATTCTCTCAGGACTTATTAAATGGGAACTGGCGGCGCCCCGGTGGCTGTTACATCCCTTGGCTCTTGGTAAGCTTCCAAGCTCGGCGAAGACCCCGAAGCACCCCCTTGGCCTCCGAGCGTTAAGGCGCGTACACACCGAGGGCTCCCTACTTGCGAGTGTATAATCTGTAATCCACCCGTCGTGTAGGTTGGAGGGGATGAGCGATTTTTTGCTAAGACACACCCTCAGGACGTGAACCTGGAAAACTATAGGAAAGTTAAGGGATTTCTGTACCACCCTATATACTGTAAAGTATTATTTTTCTTAGCTCGATACCGATAGAGAAAAATCCGAGAACGATCTTCGAGAATCGACCTACGTCACTTTCGGCCGTTCACCCTTCGCTCGTGCATCCCCAAAGCCAGGCGGGCGCCAGCTAATGTATTTTCTAACGGGAACTAACGAGCCGGTATGAACTGGAAGTTGAGATCGAACAGACCCAACTCGACCTCAACTGAACAATATAAAATCTTTCGAGAGCATTGGCGTAACTATACGAATCAACCCGAGAGCGTAGCTTCCGAGCAGGGTGGCGACCCGAAGGGAACCAGATATCAAGAACGTTATCTAAATCGGCAGCCGGAGTCGCCTTGTGACCATGAATTGAAAAATTACGTCACAATACTCAAGAGACTTATTCTATATGTATAATTGAACTATAATCTACTGGACATATGTTGATTGCATTGAAACAGTCGAAAGCTGTATAGCGCTTAAAGACACGAGTAGCAATTTACCTTAAAAGAAGCTTTATTTTATCTCGCCTGACTCAAGCAACTCCATCTCCACTTTTGGCTGCTCAAACGAGTAGCCGAGCAGCCAAAAGTCCCAAACTTCGCTGCCAGCAGCGAACAGACATTCCAGCAAGTTGGTCGCAGTGGCTCGAGCGCTTTGCTCTCCAATTCGGATTATTCAAATCCGAGTGACGTTCTCGGCCAAACTTTTTGGCTTTATATTTTAACATAAAATAGTGCACGAGGCTGCTCCACGCGATTACCCATAAAGTCCTAGGGTTTAGTAGAAAGACGTCAAATTCTCGACGCACCGTAAGATATTCCACGGGAAAAATCCAGTCGGATCCGAGTTGATCCACTCTTGGGATTTGACTGAAGTTTATTGGGGGGCGAGGGGGACGAGACGAGAGGACGGACGTAAAAATAAAGGGAAAACATGGGAATTCCAAGAAAAATCTATAAACAAACAGTAGGACGAATTCGTAAGCAAAAATAAAATGATACGGAAGCCGGGTGGGGCCCGTAGTCGTGAATTCGAAACAATCAGAGGACAATCCTCTCATCTCGAGTTCGGCTTCTTAATTGCGTCAATTAATTCGAGGCGTAATCCAGTTAACGAAGCACGGAATTAATAGAGTTACTTCGAAAGTTCGACCTCCATGGAGTAATTTGAATTTTATAACGTCCGATTCGAACTGTCGTAGTATATAACCCATATACCAGACCCAACCACCCACCCTTATCTAGTTACCAACCCATCCATTAAGCTAAATGTATATACGGAAACCCCTCATATTTTTCCATATTTCCCATTCAAGGGTAGTTAAACTTTATCGTGTTTTCTCTAACGACTGTAACGACTCGGAAAGAAAAAATCAATAAATCACTAAAAATTAATACATCGTACTGGCGTACATTTGGCTCGCAGTTGTCCATATCTGCAAGACTTTAAGGTCAAAATTATAAAAAAAAAAAAAAGATAAAACCTAGAAAGCAGTCTTCAAGTGTCACGTCAATTTTCCTGCGACCCACGGAAGCGAATACGAGAGGAGAGTGCTCGGGGTTTTGCTAGGGGATGTTTCGCATAATTCGTAAAATCTGGGTTACTGGAGAAGTGCTTTTCCATCCTTACCAAACCACTCCCCCTCTTACCCCCCTCTAAACAAGAGAGCGAGAGAGAGAGAGAAACTACAGAAAAAAAGTTAGAACGAACGAGGCGAATTTTCAAGAAAGTTCATGTCGCTACGTCCAGACCTATTCTTGTTTTAATCTATTCAAGCGACGAGCTCTCAAAGTCTCGTGATAGATTTCCATGACCGCTGTTGGCTTACCCACAGAGATAAATAAGCCTGCAAGGTCAAAGGTCAACACTGATAAGAATCAGCCACCACGAAAGACAAAACAAACTCAAGTAGCAGAGGGCATAGCCAACAGCCAGCAGATACTTAGAAACGATATTGAAAACCCAGAGGAAAAAAAAAGGTATTGCCTAGTAAACCTGGAAACCTTAAGCCCGGTTTCCACGTATAGCAATGGCGGTTACCACGTGTACATACCCTAAACTCGATCTACCCACGGTTCCTTGCGCATCCGACATAACTTTTTCACGTACTCGACCAAAGAGCTTTGCGAGTATCTGCAGCCGTTAAAGCTTTTAATTCGACGTCGGGTTTCCATAGAGCGACCGCCGGCCCCCTCATAAGCGACCAAACGCGTAGACGTCGCCCTGCGGCCGATCCACACCTCCTGCCAGCGACAGTAAATATAGAAGTCCGTCGGAAAAGTAAACATCCTCGGGAACTGTCGTCGTCGTCATCACGTAACATCTCCGATACATCGATAATACACGTGTGTGTGTATACACATATATATACAAACACAATATGGATAAAAGTGCAGGTTTGACCTATATGATTACAACCCACTATATACATATATATACCATATACATACACAATACATATACGACAAACACGTAACCCTATGAACTAACGATTACGTCAGCGACTTCCGGTACGTATAAAGCTCAAGAAGGGGTCAAACGTCCTCGACAAGGACTTTCTGCCAGACAAGAGAAATATCTAAGGTCCCCAAACACGTTCCTTCCCCAGAGATTCCTGTATGAGAGGGACCCCGCTGGAACTTGCGTATATCCAGTAAACACTATAGTTTTCACAGACTATAGCTTATAATCTAGAGTATAGGTTGGATGGGTCCGAAGGCGAATGCTTGGAGATAATGGCGAAGACAATAGAACGTTGGAAAAGGGATCTGGCGAAGGGGGGCTGAACGCCGCCCACCTACCACCTATAACCATACGGGGCTGGTTCCTCTGTTCGGGCGTCTCTTTCCACGGAACTTGAGGAGACAATGCTACTGTCTAGAGAGAGCTAACTGAAGTGGACGAGGAGCGAGACGAACGAAGAAAGAAGAAGACACAGACGCTCTCGGGTTCGCGTCTACGTTGCCGTCGGATCCCGAAACTGCATAATCCAGAATTGTCTGAATATTTCACCGGGTGCCAGAGGTACGTACGGAAGCGTCGATCCTGAGTCCAGTGAGATTTCCTGCTGTTATATTAAGAGGATTCTCAGTGCTGGATATGGGATGGAAAATGTTTGTCTGACACCGGTGACGTCATTCTTGTCTATATCCGGTACGATATAATTTTGTGATATCCTGGATGCTCGATTGGATGGAAGTACGCGTTGGTTAATCAAGTAGTTTTTGGTTAGACTCGAGTGTTGGGATCGACGGTAAGTTCACTGGTTCTGTTGAGGAACTTATTCAGGTTGCTGCTGGGTGTTATTGCTTGGATAGCATAGCTTGTAGTTGTACTTAGTTGCTAGTCGAGTATTTGGATTGGGACTTACTTTCTCTATGTGGTTTGGCTAGGAAGTCGTAAATCCTCGCCATTTACGGTCCAGGACGCAGACCAGTCGACATCACATGGTACACGTCAAACTGGGTATATGGATTTCCAGAGTGTGTGAGAATGCAGTATAGAATTTACGGGGTGCGAGAATAACGTTTAACGTACGACAATGGACACGTGAGATTGCACGATAAATATTACCTACTGACACGCATGTCGGTTTTCAAGGTTAACTTGGGACACGAGTCAGAGATGCTTCGATAAAAAGACAGCCAAAGGGGTTTTGAGAGGGAAAATTAAAAATAAGGAGAATCATTTGTCGCGAGAATTGGATCAATTATGTATACACTTGATAAAAATTATCATTTTTATGACGATCGTAGCGACTTGATATTGGAAATTTGTTTACAAAAATAGTTTCCAGTGACGTCGCTAGGGGGCGTTTCGCAATTTTTCCTAAGAATCGATTCGCGACAATCATTCTTCGGATGACGTGTTACCGATCCACTGACTTTATATTCGCATAGTATTATTTTTGTATAATAAAAAAAGAGGATTCACAGTACGTGGGAACAGACCAAAAATGGTATCCGTCAAAAATAAACGACCCGGTAATATGAGAAGACAGTAAATTTATCGTCGTGTCATTGAATTAATCCATTAACGCGATTCGTCTTGACGCGAATACATTGACTTGGACTTTCTTCCTTTTTCTCACGAACTTGTAAGAGGCGACCGGAAAAGGGGAAAAAGTGAATCCGTGTCAGCCTGAACCAGACCTGAGATACACGAGACACCCATATATATGTTTTCTAGAAGCCGTAGAAGTAACTCTAGGTGGTACGTAGATGAGAGAGGGGTAAGCCCAGAGTCAGTTTACCAAAGCAGCTCATCCAATTGAATCGGCCCCATCGTCAGTTGGCTTCAAAGGCGAGAAACGCATTCACGGCTGAGGTCCTTCCCCATCGAGCCCCAACGAATGACACCCTACCCTAATAGTATCAGGTAATTAGCAATAGGTTGTTGATCTTCACTATACCAACTGTAACGTCTCGAACTGTACCAAATTGAACTCCGATTCACATGCGCGTGCCATACGCGAGTACGTATGAGCCACTGCTCCACGTGTAAGTAAATACACGATAGATATACGATGTACGATTATAGAAATATATTAGACGCGTGAGTAACACGCGATTGGTACGAGTCTCGAGACGCCAAGCGAAATCAGCTTCACTCTCGATTCGAGGTCGAACGTGGGTAGCGTCGATTGCGATACTAAAACAAATTAGTCCGTTAGAAGTCGACCGAGGCGCCACTTGCGGCCATTCTAATAACTCGTCTCTCTTCTATCCTCGAGCCAATTTCTAATCGACTACCAATTTGGTCGAGTTGCAAAACTTATTTTATCAAACGTTTGTGCCCATTCGATCCAAAATAATTTTTTTTTTCATCACTCCTACCAAAAATATTAGACAGTGGATTCTGGGTAATCCAGTCGAGTGCTCGGAGACTGTCGTTCGATCGGTCGCGACCGAGCGACTACCCACGTAATCCACACAAAGCGACTCGAGCTACTTTCTAAATCAGCCCAAGAGCGTACTTTAATCCATAGTCGCAAACACAGCGGTAACATATGGAAGGACTTAATCGTTTCATGGAAACAGACAACGTCGCCTAAAAAAATTAAAAGGACGCCCACCGGCTGGCGTTAACGACACTGTCAGATTCCATCTTAGATTGGCTGTACGTTAAACTGGACTGACGTTTCTGGAATATATAATGGTTTCGAGTCCAATCGATGGAATTGCCTTTAGTTTGATTAAACGCTTCGGGCGTATTCGCAATGTACGACTAGTCGATTCGTCCAACGGCAGCTCGACAGTCCCGACTGTTTTCTTCGTGTTTTCAATGATTTATGGAGTTTTCGATACTTGTAATAAAATATCAGAAGACAATCAGCACTCCCGTGGGATAGAGCAGCCCCCTTTGGGAATATTCGGGAGTGGTTTATCGATTTTGGTAGTAGGTCGGGGACGGTTGGAAATCGCCGGGGACACCCGGTAGATCGTTAGGAGTCGACCCTCCCTACCCCTTTTCTCCTTCGTCTAGGATGTAGATTCGTGCCAGGTAGACGTTAAGATTAAGAATGATTAAGTCGGAGAGCTTAATGGATCTCTTAAGCACCTTCGTATCGGGTTGTCTCTGCAAATTGGGTTAGCTTAGCCACCATCCTTACCTTACAGCCTACAACCTTTTTACTTATACAAGCTTCATCCCCTGTTGGAACGGATTCGCATCTCCCGAGACACCGAGTGGATAGGAAAGGTTGGGATAAGTGGGAAAAAAAAAATATGAACGAGACAGTAAAGAATGAAAATGCACGAGGAGGGTTCAAATCGAAGGAGTGCCAAGAGTCAAGGGTTGGAAAAAAAAAATTGAAAGATCAGCAAATTTCATGAAGAATTTTCTTTGAAAAGCGATACTGCTTATCTCGATTGCTGGTATCCCAGCGTATCGTCTCTCTGACGAAAATACTAAAAGGCAATGTACCGATCCGTTGTGAATGGACCCTTACATAAAAAGAGAGAGAGAGGCACGCACTCTCCGGAATCCATCGTTCCGTAGGAATTTCTAGGGTACATCCCGCTCCCAACCCCATCTTCCCCGTCCTCTCCAAGAGGCAGACGACTGTGTCGCAAATGGATTTCAAGTAGCAGCCGAGTGTTTTCGCGAGTTTTAAAACTACCAGGTGCAGCCTCGGAAGGTCATTAGAGTTACGACGTCAACGTCGACGAAAACGAGGACATCGGGGAACAGCGACTTCAAAAGAGAAAGAGCGATAGAATGGTTAAGTTCCAATTTTTACGAAAGCCTATCCGTCAAATTTTGCCAACGTCGAGGAGAAAAAATTTTTCAAAATGGGAGCTTTCCTATTTTACTCTTATTTTTTCTTCACTCGTTTCAGCACCTTGGATCAGTCACTATAAAATACTTCGAGAGTGTGCTTTGAGAATGGCAGCCCTGCGCGATACACTCGTGCCAATTCAGTACGGCTGTACCGAATAAAAAAATTTTTGCGTCACTATAATCTATCTCGATAAAGTTTCGGATTAAATATACCCACATATATATGCATATATACCTAAAATCTAGTTACTTCGTTCGAGGCAGCCGTATAACGGAATTTTCGATTTATTTCCAGATTTCCTAGGGTGATTTTCGCGTGTTACCAGCCGGTGCACATACGTCCTACATAACGCGGTACACGTACAGCATACAGAGGGTAAGTAATAACAGAAAGTAAAGTGGAGGACGAGAGGAGGCTGGGGACGGCGAATAAAAAGGAAAATACGATATTCCCCGGCAACATATTCCGAAAGTTGGTAACACTGTTGAGCTACGGAATATTGAATCCCAAGGAGCAACTCCTGTTTTCCTCGGTTGTTCATTTAAAAGTAAATTTACTCCTGCTGTTCCATCCTGCAATAGGAAGGCGAAGAGCCGAGCTACCATCCCTCTCCTTACAGCCACCCAACCCTCCCTCCCTCCACCTCAACGCTATCAACATCGCGCTCATCTTCACGAGATCCTCGAACAAACGACACTAGCGCCATCTCTGTCCTGGACAGTCCTTCGAGTGGCTTTATAAACTTCCTCGCTCTCTCATCCTTTGTCACTTTACATCCCTCCTGTCGCCATCTTCCTAGACCCCCCCTCCGCCCACCCAACGAGCCCCTTAGCGAACACTGGATAAATATTTGCCGGATCTTCTCGCAACCTCCCCCCCCTCCCCCCACCCCCGGGGGAATAATACCCCTACCAAGAGGCGGAGGCTACTCCCACAGGAGAGGGTTGGTAATTTTTTAAGGGGTTGACGACAAGGGGGATCTCAAAGATATCTCAAAAGGGTTAATAACACTGAAGATACGCGTTCATTAAGCCAGTAGCGTAGCCGAGTAACAATTTCACGTGAACCGTTGTAAAATTAGCGAGGAACCGGCTGAGGGGTGGTAGGTGCAAATCAGGGTGGAAAAGAGGAGTGGAAAAGAGGGGTAGAAACCGTGACCGACTCACTGACCTGAATGGTCCACTGTAAAGAAAAAAAAAAAGAGTCTGTGACCAATACTGAATCGAGGTTGGTGTGCACAAAGGACGCAAGGTAAAGAGCTAAGGGTGCAGGAGAGAGAGAGAGAGAGAGAGAGAGAGAGATAGAGAATGAAAAAAAGAAAAACAAGAAAAAAAAGGGACAAGAGGGTGTTGCTCTCTATCTAAATAATAAGAAAATAAAAAAAAAGAGAGAAGAGGATGAAGGCAGTGGTTGCGGTACGCCAGGGATAACAAAGCGGGGCGAATGGCGGCCGTGTTTTCATTTGCCAGAGGGAAGCACCGGCGCGTGCCGTCGTGCCAACCTAACCCGCGAACACTCGCACAGCCCATTCCGACCTAACCCTCGCCTAACGTTGCCATGACAGAGCCTATCCACCGACACAGCCCACAGCAGGAATCAAATCTATGGCACGTAAATTGGAGAATTGATACGGATCATTCGGTATTGGATATTACCCGAGTGCCTACGCCAATGGCTCTATTCAATTTTCACCGGTGCGCAACGCGTATATCTATACACGATAATCCCATTGACTTACCGAACGCGACCAGACGAAATTTTTCAGCCTAATACTCCAAGGGGTGACGTCTACCCCCCTCCCCCTCTCAAGTCCCCGCACGGAAGTTCACAACGTTAACGCGAATTGCTTGTAAAAAAGTTTACTATGAATTTTCCCGGTCCGCGATCCAACGTTATTATTTATTAGCAGAGCTTTCCCAAGTGTCCTTTCGTTACGAGAGGACAAATGGCCGCCACCCGCAAGCCCACTACCACGTCGTTTCTCTTGATTATACTCCAAGGATTTTCACTTTGCTATCCCCCTAGTACTTATTCATCTAACCCAACCCGACCCTAAAGTATCCATATAGCACTGAGTCTTGCTTCCGCCTCATCCGCGCAATACCTTTCATCCGGGTAACTGATCGGAACCGCCAAGGGAATAATTAGCTTCCGGGACTGAAATTCTGCCGGAAGTCTCTGCCTTGTCTCTCGTAATAAAGTATTCACGCGGTTCCAGCAAGGTATTTCCTGAGGTTCTGCGATACCTGTATGCAAGTAATACCGGAAATCATTCGATACCAACGAGGTTATCAATCAGTAGAATCTCGCTTGGGAATATATATACACATACACATCCACTCACATCAAAGACCTAATCCGGGTATAGTAATGACTAGACTAAAATGCATCGCCAATTAAGAACGTCCAGCATTTCCCGAGTGGACGTCATAGAAGCCCCGGAGCGTGGTCGCAGCTGTCGTCGCGACGCCAAATGCTGCGTTCGCCGTTCAATTAGAGAATACACGAGACGTTGCCCAGCGAAGAGACACGGGCGATATAGCGTAACCCGTCTTCCAGACGTCCTCTCCTGAGTCTCCACCGCTTACGTCACTCTGCCAACGAATGATCCCGAAAACAGCCGAAAGATCCCGAGCGCGCCATTGCACGCTTCGCGAGTAATTTCCTATATCGAAACTGATAACTGCAATCATCCCCGAGCACCCTTAAGTCCCCTCGGTGCCCCAATCACTCGCAGCAACATTTTCCCACCGTCCACCAACCGTATCCTCCCGGCAGCATTCGATTTCAAGGATACGCGAGTCACGAAAATCCATCTGTGACGTCATCGCGACGAAATACCCGTTCATCCGTCGGTATTTTGACGAACGAAGATAAGGACGAATTAGGACGAGTAGCAATGGTTACCTAACCCATAAATACAGACAACACGAGGGTAGTCTGACGTCAGGTTGAGCAACAGCCTCTCGGTCTGAGCATTTTTCAGTGTACAGGATCGATCGACTCGTTAAACTTGACTCCGGAGGATGACGGTACTCCTCCCCCTCCCCACCCCCCTCCTCCCAACCAGGATCGGTCGTCGTACCATATATTCTCCTGGTGAAAAGTTCGACGCCGGAGGTCGAGAACGAGCACTAGGGTGACTATGGATAATTTCTTTAGCCCCGGGCAGTGCTTTGTAAACCGTCGAGTTACGTGTACACGGCTGATGCGTTTTGTCCTTCTCTCCTTTACTTTATCCTCATTCGTACCGTCTCTCTCTATCTCGATCCGCGTGCGCTCTTTCTCTCTTTCCTCTGCAGTCTCTCTTACTCTCTCTCTACCACGTACCCGCATTCCAAACCGCTTTTCCCTATCCGCGTACCACGTACCGGGTGTTGGATAGTGTAAGTACGTGTTCCTGGATATGTGCAGCAAAAGTGCACATACCAAAGCTTTATTGTATTTTCCCTATATGAGCTTTCAGCGAAGACCCCCGGATAGACGAGGAGTCCGACTCATTTTTCAACGCGAACCATATTCAACGACGAGTCGGGGAGCCTTCAGCCAGCCGACGTGGAACCACCTCCTGCTACATCGTAGCGACTGGGCTCCTATGCCTACTAGAAGCGACGAGGAGGTTAAAAGGGAAGCTCGTCGGGAGCCATCTTGGCACGTTTCACTTTGCCTTTACTTGTCCGCCCATTTGCACTAACAATTTTTGTCCCTTCATTCGATTCTACGTGTGTACGGGGCTTAACCCTCGGCGTCACGTTATACGTAGACCGGGCTGTGAGTCTCTAGGGTCGGTATATGCGGACAGTTATTCGCTCTTGAATTAAGGTCGAAGGTCGACCTACGTAAGTGGTCTTACGTCAGAGCAGAGAAAGGGAGGAAGAGGCGGAGAGCGCTCTATGCAGAAAGAGGAAACGTTAAGCTTTAGGACGACGTTGTCGCATGGGCGCGCAGACGGGAGAATTTAAGGATGGCAGAAACAAACGGAAAACGTCAGCTCTGAGGAACGAGCTGGGCAGCCCCACCTCCCGCCCCCTGCCCCGTGACAACCCCTGGAGCCGCGAAGACTAACGGTTGCCCGGGGTACCGGGAAAACTTCTTCACGACCCAGACACGGGTTACACGCAAATAGAACGTCAGAGGGAAAATATTTCTAGGAAGTACTTTCTTTAATTTGTATTATTCCATTGTATATACCATCCAGGGATAGTTTTTCTTCTATGTTGCTCATTCTCTGATTTTTTCTAAGGGTAGTTTTTATTTCCTTCGACTACCCACTCTGCTCGTAGATATAGATATACGAGGCGATATGATCGCAGTGCCAAGTTCTTTTTGCTTTCGACTATATATATATATTACGTAAGGGTGGAATTACTGATCGATGAAAATTCAACCCCCCTTTTTCTCCCTTATTTCTTTCTTTCAAGGTCATTTATCATTAGCAGAATCAACTGGGACAAAGTGCGAGAAAGATGTGACTGTCGTAGCCGAGAAATTTCACAAATCGCAACGATCCACTTGGCACAGCTTCTCGTGGGTAAGGGGTGGCTCTGCTGGGGGTTCTTGGGAAGTTTCAGGGTTTCGAGTTACCCCGGTTATAGTCGGAGGGTGAGAAATATGAGGGTATAGATAAAGTAAAGCAGCGGACTCGACGGGGTGGAAATAAAAAGCAAAGTAAATGTGGTAAACCGTCCTATTCCGTCGGGGTTCTCGTTCTCAAGATGCTCGGTTTCGACCCCCACCCACCCACAATTCCCTACGTGGGCGCGGCGTCCTCTCGTGCAATTTCTTTCTAGTATACATGTACATATGTGCGTATTACACAGAGAAAACATAGATATCGGTCGTAGAGACGCGAAACTCTACGAAAATTCTACAGGAACATTTTCCGATGTCTTTTGCCCCACCCTTTGACAGCGAAGCTTGCTGGAGGATTTTTGTGTCTCTCGGCATACATATTTTTCCCCTTACGTATTCGTCGGCAACGGGACACAATGCCGCTGCGCGATATCGGAATCCGCGATATTTTACAGAGCCGCGGGAAATTCCGAGAGAGAAGAGAAGGTACGTTGCGAGGAAGGACGATGAAAAGAGGACCGGGGGGAGGGAGGTAGAAATGAAAAAAAAAAAAATACGCCCACACAGCCACACGCGTACACAAAGGACCCGGCGTTGCGCCATCGCCGACAATA
This sequence comes from Trachelus troglodyta, assembly GCA_030142635.1. Taxonomy (NCBI): domain Eukaryota; kingdom Metazoa; phylum Arthropoda; class Insecta; order Hymenoptera; family Cephidae; genus Trachelus; species Trachelus troglodyta. The sequence continues at coordinate 293,849 of JARQTJ010000659.1, read as the reverse complement.
AATGGCGTAGCGCGTTATGTGCTTTGAGTAAGCTTGGACAGATGCGTGTCAATACTATTGTGTCTGGCCTACATTGATCGAAAATCCCATTTGGAGATACATAGCCGCGTGTTTGTGGGAGAATGAAAATTTGCATTTAAAAAATTGATACGATTGAAAAGACGGAGAAAAAAAAGTTATCCAAGTACAATTATCATGCTGGGATCGGGAGTTTGAATTTTTCTTTGAAACAAAAAAAAATATATGACTGGGACTAAATGCGTGGCGACTGGATTTGAAAGTTAAATAACTACCCCTCTGCGACCGCCTTCAGGCAAGGTGGGGAGTTAAAATAAGGGAGGGGGAGATGGGGAATTTCATGAAAAGTGTCGAATATGATTAGACTTTTTTTTATTATATGGCTATACACTTCCGACCCTACCGTGTTTCTCAGTTACTATCTAAATGGCAAAAAAAAATTTTTACCAAGTACAAGATGTAACTTCGTGCTGCTAAAGTTCACAATGATACCGTAATACTCGTTCTGGCTGTAGTTATACGGGTAATGCGAGCTCGTCATGACGAAAAAGCCAGGAAAACAACAAGATCCCACGTAGCCGACTAATGAACGCGAATGAAAATGCTACCTCGATGGAAAAAACAAGTGGATTACCGATGACGCGCGGCCAGCGTTATTATTTCAGAATGTTAATGGGGGGCCGATGAGATACGGTATGAAAATGAAAAATTGTGAAAAATACAAATTTTTATAATTTTACGCAGACAGAAATATTTACGAAAAAGAAAAATATATTACAACACAATACGAGTCGTACGTGTTATCCATCGAGGAAAATAATTTGTCAGCGTCAAACAAAAGCCCGAGGATAAAACGTGTGGATTCGCCCTTAGACGTTGAACTCCTGGCGACATATCACAGAACGAGGGTTCGTTTTCGCTGAGACGGCTTGTCCAATCGAAATTAAGGATAACAGGAGCGCTGAGCAAAAACGGGGTAGAATCGAATCGCGTTTTGAAAATTAAAATATTTTTGAGTCGGATCCCAGGTTCGCATAAGTGCCCTCCCTCGTGCAATGAAAATACGTAAGGGTGGTACCAAATAAATATTCACCACCTCAGTGACATCTGACGGACGTAAAAAGTACTACAGTTTTTAAAGTACAACCCCTGTCAACCAGATCGAAACGCAACCCCATGCTTTACTTCTGAAAATTTAATCGGTCCCAAAATTTCCACCCCCTTCGTTCGTCACACGGGATAATACATTTTTTTTCTCACACGCATCCCTCGTCACCAACCCCTGTTTCCAGCTTCTCCACTTGAACTTCAAATCTGCCCCCCATTAGGTGCACGTGCGATCCGTCACCACCCACCCCCCTCGAATTTCCTAAACTACTTGACGTATCGTCGTGCATCTCCTTCTTCGAGAAATTCGCACGATTTCGCGAACATTCCTCGGCCATTCGCCAATGGGAACGCGAAACGCGGAAGGGAAATGCGAATAACGAGAAAGAATAAAAGAAGAAAAAAATCATGACGTACGATCCAACAGAGCTAATCCACCATTTCCGTGGGCTACGTGGCGGTGCACTAATATTAAACCGAGGAAGTTACCCTAACGTGTCGTAGCAGCTGTTATGCACTGGACGGTATACGATTCGGTGAAAATGCACAGAAAAATTTTCCATCTCGGTTCAAATAAATGAAAACAATTTATAAATGGACAAGAAATTTAATTTGAAAAATCTTCAGCAAGGTGTTGGATTAGATCGTTATATCGAATCGAGTGAAAATTTTCGTGATATATGCACATCAGGCTATATTTACTATAGATATGACAGTGTGATAAGCAATTCAATCGTATATTGTTCTCACGCCCATTTTTATATCCAGGGTATCAACGATTTTTCATCATCGCACTTTTCGTCTCTCTCGCACTCGTGTAAATCCCCATGGCTCCGTCTCTCTCGCACTCGCACTTGGTATAGGGACAGTTCGAAATCCGAAGGGTTTCAAATAAAGTTCTCCGAACAACGGAAACTAAGGAAATGGCATATGGGAGGCTAAGCCACAAGTGCTCTCGTGCCGATTTAACCGGCCGATTAAGATCGTATTAGAAATTGCGTGACGGATAAAAAAAAATTAGCAAAATTTTTAATGCTCCAATTATTATGGAGAAACACGCTGTAACCGAAAAGCAATAAGTTTCTAGATTTTTTGGTAGTTCGGTCGAGGAATTCTCAATGGATGGAAATAAAAAGAAAAACTCTGGTACGAAGGGCTAATGTCGCCTACAGGGTGAATGCGTCGTTGACAGAAACAGTTGTTGCAGCTACGGCCTGAATTACATCCAGCAATTTTTGGAGGTTGGTATTACTGAGCATCTGTTCGTTATTATCTCTGCCTTCTTCTCTTATTTTCTCCCTCTCCCACCCTCCCCTTGCCTCCCCACTATCACTCTCTCTGTCTTTCTGCATATCCGCACACTACCCTCTGGCTAATGTTCAAAGCTAATCTTCAAAAAAAAAACAGCTTCATCTGAATGTACCACGGATGCACCCTCTCTTTTTTTTATTTTCCTTTACCCCTTTCCAAAAGGAAAATCGGCGAGTTGGTGAACCAACCCCTTCTCGTCGTCCCGCGTACTCCAACTCGAATCGAAGCTCCCGACCGGTCTCGAAATTCCTCTTATTCCCTTTTCATCCCTTGCGTTATCATCCCCTTTCGCGATGCTACAGATAAAAAAAAAGAAAGCCGTGAGTTCATTTTTCCGAGCAGTCACGAAGCGGGTGAAAAGGGTCGTGACGTCTCCAGGATTTTTGGAGCAATAAAAGAAAATCGTTAAGCCCCCCTGACGAGAGGGGTGAATAAAAAAAAATGAACCAAAAAGATATATAAAGACAAACATGATTAAGGACGACAAAATAATGTTAACCCAGCATAGACAATGAAAAACAAATTTTTTTTAATTATCAAATCCTAAAATTCCAATGGGCGTCCCACTGCAAGCATAATAAAATACCTTCGGCTCCAACAGAAAGATCGAAGGTGGCGTCGAAGGGTAGTAACCTAGTCAAGTCACATGGCGAAAGGCCTGGTATTCGTGTAAGCCGGATTGCGGCAAGCGGCTACCTAATTACGTTGGCTGGTACGTGACGTGGGAGGTTCGTCCTATTAACGCCGAGGTCGAACTCGCAATAAGTTGCTGCCACAAGGTTTCACGGTGCTCTGGATTAAGGTAGTAGGGTGAAGAATAAATATGGAGTAGCAGTGGGGGAGGGAAAGGGGTGGTGGTAACCAGTGTTCTCTACAGCGTTGGTATGACGGAACGATTCCTAGATTGAATTTTCCGAAAATCAGTTAACTCCACAAAAAATTTATCGTTCCCGGTGTATATACAAGGGGATTGAAAATAAGGGTGGATACATGATAATATTGTTTCGGTTAATTAAAATTTTAAGGGTTGGCAGACAGTCGACGATCCGACGTCCTCCCGGTGTTTTAAGAATGAAACGAATACCTGGACCACCCCCGTATATTCCTGATCTGCAGGAATTTACCTCTGGACCCCCATCATCCCTTAACCCAAAATACCCAGTCTCGTTACCACCATTCGTTTCTGTACTAAAAACACAGCATCCCCCTTTTGTGGGATAAATAATTAATACAATTGGTCCGGGGGTAGGGATCAGTTTCTCTGCGGATCTAAAGGGTGTCGCGTAAGTAAAGTCAGGACCACCGCCCAAGATCATGCTACCCCTTATCCGGTACAGGATGACGGGGGCTGCCCTTAACCGACAGCCGCGATACTGAAAAAAAAAATGTTATAGAGAGGACCCGCGGTAAAAGCGTCGCGACGTCGTTTTCCAGGTACGTCGGCTTATAATTATTGCAATTAACCGTGCAGCAACGAGCCCGAGCACTTGTTGCGAAAATTAGCACTTTCCTGGAATTGCTTTGCCGGATCGAGAATTAACTTGCCACCTGGTGTGCATAGCTGCAACCTGCTTGATTTGACTACTAGTCGGCCTGTGATACTAGGTAGTAGTTAGTAGCGAGGTAAGACCTGGTTCAATGGGTATGTACTTGGGGTTCTGTTTTCCTTGGTCCCTTACACCCACCCCCTGGCCACCCCTTTCCCCGTCATCACCTGAGCCACCCTTACATACTCACCCCCTGTAGACTTGAACCAACCCCTTTTTCCCAGTAGAGCAGCAGCACGCGCCTCGTATAATAAATACGCGATTACAGCTGCGGTCTGGGGACGATCGATGGACCAAGGACGTCGTATCGCACGAGGTCCTCCTGGAAATTCCTGCAGGAGGCAAAGCGGCCACCCTGGGAATTTCCAAGGGAAGAGGAAAAACGGTAGACGCAGGAAAGAAATAAGAAGTAAAAGTTTAAGGAAACTAGGGAAATCGTGAAGAACGACAATGCCGTGGATGCTGCGAGAGGCGCTCTGCATTTGAACTTTGGGTTCTCTAAATGGATCTTCTGGAGGATGCTGTGTGTAGTTCTGTATAGTTCTCGAGGAGGTAGCGAGGGGAGTGAGCGACGTGGTTCTTCTTATTCTTGTCTGAAGAAAAACGAAGAGGACTGTGGAAGTTCTATGCATCTCAGAGGATTACAAAGCCAGAAGAGGAAGAAGAAGAAGAAGAAGAAGAGGGAGTAGGAATGTAAGAGAGTGAATTCAGGGCTGGAGAAAGCAAAGAGAAAATTTTTTTTATTATTATTACTATAAGACAAAGTCGTGACTACGAGGAGCGTCGCGGTGCTCGCGTGAAGCAATGACGCCGACCGGCGTCAAAGAACGATTTCCTGGGCCGGATCATCGATGAAGCCCAAAAGACGTAACCAGGCTAACCCGGGCCAAGAAATCCAAAAACAAAAGAGAAACCTCATAAATTAATTTACGGCATCGAGCATATATCGGTCAAATTAAAAAAATGTTCACGTTCAAAAACCAAAAAGCACCTAAATCCATCGTAATTTCTCCAAAGTCTCACGAATTACAAGCATACGAACAAGGTATGGCATAACGAGACCAAACCAATAAAGAACAAAGAATTTTTCCAAAAAAATTCCCAGTCGCATCCCGCTGTCCCAAAAGGCCCGATCGCTTTTACCCAAAAATCAAAAAAAAAACCTAGACATTACAATACACCCCTAACCCACCGTATCCCCCACAACACAGAAGCCTTACTCAGCTTCCTCTTTGGTACCCCTCCCCCTCACCATTCTCAACCCCTCACACCGTGACGCTTTGTAGCGCCGTTTTAGCGACGTCTCCACAATGGGTACGAATTCGAAAAAAAAAGGCAAAAGCAGCCAGAGCGAATAAGACGAATGTGTAGCACGAACACCAGAGTACAGACGAAAAAAGAGTACACGACGTAAAATCCTAGTCCAGAGTCAGATGGTAGAAGCTATATACGGGTACGAGAAGGAGAGACAGAGTCATACAGACACAGAACAAAAAGAGATAGAAACAGTCGTGGATGGGCAAAAACTGTGTCGCCCATTGTCGACCGGTACACATTGCGGAACAATCGCGATAATGAGAAAGCTACGCAGGCAGCCGAAGACTGTTCTGTATCCCTCCCACCACTTCGTCCTTCCTATCTATTCAACCATCTCACTCTATAAAACTCTCTGTCCAACGAAAACGCGCGTACGCGTCTGGTTCGCGTAATTTGGCCGAAATGACGTTGCATGCATAAAGACCAAAGTCGCGATGCATCATGGGTATTTTCTGGGCAGGAGTCGTGCCGAGTACGAGGGATAACAAGAAGGAAATTCCATAAGACGTATGGAGTATAGAGCATTCGTAGGGTAAGGATTAAACGTAAGCAGGAAGCATAGGAGGACACTGTCGTAAAGTATCGTTCATAATAATCAGATACGCCATATGGACAATGGGTATTTCCAACAAGGTTTCTCCGCGGTAGAAACCATAGACGCGGTTCGTGTTTTGTGGTTCGGTAATTACGGTACCCCATAAATCGATGGTTAACAGTTGGCCACGAGGCATACTGTACAATATGGCTAAGGCGATAGCAGTACACGGTATGACCATGATAAACCGCAGCATCTTCCCTAGAGTGGAGAATTTCAGAAGTGGACTGCATTATGCATATAGTGGCCAGGTGCTACGGAACGGAGACAAGATGCGACCGAACTGCCGCCAGATAGCGCTGAGATCGAACGTATCCCGAAGCTAGTGGAAATCGTCGTGTCTCGCGCTGGCAGAACACGACTATCCGAGCAGATGGGGATCGTGTAATGTGTTGCAATTAACCGACCCCGAAATCGATAGTCGTTGCCCGAGGTCGGTATATTATCTTGTCGCTATCAGGTATCAATAAACATCGGGTATAGGCGTAAATTTGAGATTGACAAGATGGAAATAAATACTTATCTGTATACCAGTGCGTTTACGTATATTTTTTCTTTAGTTCACAGTTCCACCGCCACGGTACACCATGGGTGCGCGGTCGTCGCACTCTACACGAACGATATACAGATACTGTGTTGTGCTTTAATAGGAGTACAGAAAGTGTGTGGGGTGAAAATTCGAAATTTGCAATGTTTCGTTTTCACGTTAAAATATCTGGGTGAGAGGGGGAGGTTGAGGTAGTGAATTTTACTCTCCCAATGAATTCCCCATGATATTACATTATATACCGGTGGCTGGTGAAATTTTCTTGGCAGGATATTGAAATAAGTTCTTGAAGATTTCAGCAGAGCGAGGAAGCAAAGTAAACGAAAATCCTTCTCATAAATTCAGAAAGGTTCGGGGGGAAGACGTTCAATGATTCATATTTCTCGTATTCGACGAAGGTTAACCCTGGAGGTAAGGGAGAAAAGAGGTCCTTGGGGGGATGTTGAAACCGAGGTTAATGGTGATGGGTTCGGATAACCAATAGGGTAGTACGGTAGAAACGATGGTGGATTGGTTGAAACGAAGTGAAAGAAAAAAAGGAAGGATAAAAAAAGGTGTGAAAAAAAAGAAAATGGAGAACGAGGTAAACTCTCGACGGGCGTCACCCGAGATTTTATTTACGGCCGTTTGATTGAGAGCCTTTTAAAAAAGGATATCGGAATCGTCCACCTCTCCTGCTATGTACCCCCCCTCGCCCCTCATATCCTTCAACCCCTCCTGCTGTGCAACTCTTCATCCCTTACCCATTCACCGGACGCAATACCCTCGGGCCTCGTAAATTCGTTATCGTCCTTGTCTACAGACACGATTTTCGCGCCATTGCTCAACTGGTCCATCCATTTGCTACTTGCCAATTGCAATTGCTATACCCAGTGTCACGTTCGAAAGTCATTTGAAAATATATTTTTTTTTGTTACGAAATTTCTGAAAACCGATGCGTTAGCTTTTCAAAAAAGTGATCCAAAAAGAAATAACGTCGGTTAATTCCAACGGCACGACCAGAAGCGCTTTTGCAGAAGCAATGAGAATTCGCTTGCGCAAGTAATTTAAATGGAAAAGTCGTTGATCGATGTTAAAATCAAACGGCAGAAAAGCCGAGAGCGCGGATTAAGGGAATGTCAAGCATACACGCTGAAAATGGCTGCTCGTTTCAGGATCGCACAAGAAACTACGACACCAAAAGTGGAAGACCGGTATGAGGTAGAAAAAAAAATTCCAAGTGTATATACTCATCGCTACTGGTTTATGGTACCAGTCGCATGCCTTTAGACTTTATTGGGAAATTTGTTTACCGAACGTTAATTTCCTTGAGCTATTATTAATCCGTCTCACTAAATCTCAGATACGTATGCTGGTGGCGCATAGGGACTTGTAGAACGTACGTGTACGTGGTACGTAAGAGCGAGGGAGATGACGCGATCGTAAACAGTAAAGCGTGGAGTTGGGTAGCAAAGAAAGATTGAGAGCACTGATAAGTAAAAAGTACTAAGGAATTGATTGGTAAAATCCTAAGAAGCCAACGGATTAACTGGGAAATGGACGAGCTGTCAGAATTTTTTTGATTTATTAATCTCGTTAAGTGATAACGCAGCCGCAAAAGGAAATACAGACAGACAGAAGCGTAACGGAGTTAGTATTAAAAAATATTACATAAGCGACGGTCCCTATGAAAAGATACAACTTGAACGCCTTGGCATATGCATATAAACAAGCAGAAAACATTCAATGTACAGACAGTACAGAAATTCGCTTGGAATAGTAAAATCAATGTTTCCATGGCTAACAACTTTGAAGGAGAATTCCTAATAAAGATAACTTCGAACTGCCCCTAAGTTAACCTACAAGGTTTATCATCCACAAAAAAATAACAATGACACTTAAATATGCTAGAACAGCATATGCTCTTGTCTTCCCCCCGAGAAAAAATGCCGAATTAGGCAAATTTATCAGGTAGGACAGATCCGAGCAAGACAGTAGGTCTAGGGACGCCGAGCGTCGCGACGCCCGAGCGTCACCTGTTACGTTGTCAGCTGACAAGACTTTTGCTTATCCAGATAAGCAAAAGTCAGACACCAGGAGTCTCAGAGTTTGCTCCCAGTGGTTGTCGAGGCTAATAAGTAGCTGCGTGCTGTCACTTAAATGAATTATTAAATCTGTCCAAAATTGGCTCAAGGTTCGACCGTAATGATTTTCAAGGTAATTCGAAGAAATTACGTAACAAGAACCAGTGCGACCTGTTCTCACTTTCATTTTCGAGTAACGACACACGTGGCACGTGAGTGACATAGACATTGGCGCTTGAAGCTGGTTTCAATGTTGTTTGTGTCTTTGAGCAATTTCCTCTCTCTCTTTTCTAATTTACCTTTTTTTTATATTTTTATTACTATCATTATTCGCCTCACGACGATTCCTTTCTAAGCTTTCGAATATAAAGCTGCTACGAGTGGTCTTTGGAATTCACTCTGTGTCTACTTTTGGTTTCAATGGCCGAGCGGAACAACACGGTAAAAACAATTTTTTTTTCTAACGACAGTTCCTGCCATACGAGCCTATAAGGTCCGGTCCATACGTACACACGTGTGCACATGCATGAACGGTGTCGTGGCTCGTGAAACATATACCGAGAACGTAAAGAAGAGTAGCTCACGATATTAATATAGGTTTCCGATAAATAACATATGAAACCCTGTTATTTTTCAATATATAATATATATATATATATATAGTTTTCTTAGAAAATCCATAAGCCAACAATTCCTATATAACAAGTTTCCATAAACGTGCGCACCGTCACCCATTTTCATTGTACGTTGTGTTACGACTTTTAAAATTTCCCATAAGACTACCATCCCACACGCGATACCATAGCAGAACATAGAACACCATGGAAAGATGACCCACCCACCTGTTGACCCTATATCGCATGACTTCGGGATGGGATAAAAAAATGATCCCGTTACAAGTATTACCTCTAATCATTGTAAACGCTGCGCCCGGTCCACGCGGCGGTAACGCCTGAATCGCTGCAGATGTTATTTAAATCCGTACGGGAGAGAGAGAGAGAGGAGTACAGCTTCTGTCACTATGGGCGGATCTTCACGAGAGTAAGCAGTAGCTGTCGACGGTACGTAGCCAGACAAACAGATAGAACTAGACACCGACTTCTCTTTCACTCCTTTTAATACGTCACTTGACCACGTGTCAGTGTTATTCCAGAATTTCATACGGGCGCTCAGTACGAGTAGTCTTACTGGTACACATATGGTATATTGGGCAAAGTTATTAGGCAGAAGGTAGTATTCATTATTTTTCATACGAGCTGCCACGTGTTATAGCCATAAAAGATGAACAACGGGGTGACTGTTTTATATAGAAAAGAAAGTAGTACCCAGGCGAAGACGCCGGTTGCGTTACTTACGTAAGCGAGTTGCCGGCTGTCGTATCCGTGGCGAGATGCGTCGCGACGCCGATCCTGAGTCCTGCTAGTACCCACTCGAGGACGAGAGGAGTTTATGCTAATGCGACGCTTAGAATTCCGTGAGCGTGAGTGCCTTCGCACACTGTCGTCCTCTACCTCGTCGTCGGGGAGCTGCCTCCTAGTGGTTGTGCACTTTGGTACTGGCTCCTGGGAAATTACAGGATTTTCCAGGTACCTTGTATTTCTATTTCTCCCCTCTCTCTCTGTCTCCTTTTCTCTCGTTATGTACTCTTTTCTATTTCTCTCTCTCCTCTTCTTCTTTGGGGCAGATGCCTGGGTCCCCCTTCCGGTTGGAAATACTCTAGACGATTGACAGATACCAGTGACGACACGTGACGTACGTGACCCTTAATCCGTATCCAGTTCAGGTGACGATAGTGACGTCGATGATGGCAACGACGCTTGACAAGGTTGTTCCGATGATTTTGTTTCCTTCTCTCTTCTTGTCCAACCTGGATGAATCCGTGGTTCCAGGTGCACCGGGTTACCGTAGGGTCGTCGGGGTCCTCGTCTTCCGTGAAAAATCTCTGTCGTTTAACGGCGTCTGTTTTCACGAGGCGTGTCGGGCTTTTGAATTTTCATTACGACGACGCTCTTACGCCTTCGATATATGATACAGCAGCACCAGCTTCGTAAAACCGCGAAATCGACTCCCCTCGCTGTATACTCGCGGGTTGCTACTGTATGGTGATTGTATGTTTTGTAGCAGCCAAGTTCGAAGGCTTGACTACGGGATGACAGAGCAGGTCACTATCCGGATACGAAGGACACGGCAGAAGGGATAATGTCTGTACCGAGTGAATAAGTAGTGCGTTGTGTCTTGGACGCAGTAAGAATGGAAGCGGGATGAAGTTACCTCTGATGTAGCAGGCTGTGTGTCAAAATGATCAGGAAGAGGAAATGGTTTGTAGAAGGGATGAAGTGGATTATAATGACAAGGGAGAGGGTCGGTAATAGGGGATGTAGGGGGCGAGAATAGTGGCTTACAGGTGGTTTCAATCCCTAATCACCAGATCGATTCTATTCACTCTGTATATATTTTTGATACCGCACTAATTACCCTGGACCACTTATGCGAGCGAACCTCGTTGATTAGGCATATCGCGTTAATATCCGCGCACTGTATCCCAGACACAGAGAGAGAGAGAGAGAGAGAGAAAGAGAGAGAGAGACAGATGGGAGAAAGAGAGAAAAAGTGAGAGCACACTAAGAGATATATCGCCTGTAAAGAAATGAGAAAAAAAATAAATGCCGGGCGGCTTCTCACCGGCGCGACGGTTTGTCCGCTTTAGCGTTCATAACCGCAAACAGATGTAATAAATCCTGTGAGCACCAAATCTTTATTTGAAACGTACTCTTCTCTCCCCTTCTAATATACCGCCCTTAAAATATCACTCTGTTCGTGGTTCACACTAATCCTTCACTGCGATCGAACTCAATATTCCATTAGAGATATATCACATTGGTATCGTTTGTATTTTTTTTAATCCACGTTCATTAATCCACAACTGTACGAGCTAGTTAATCACTTGTAGTCTTTTATATTTTCTATATTAATCGTCACTAACCGCAACAAGAGAGAGATAGAGACTCGCACGACCGTACGTGTAGATAATCGCGCAATATACGAACGGGGGTAGTTCGGCCGTATCGGTCGGCGTTCGGTTTAGAACTGAGCGTGGCTTTTTAGCGGAGACCTCTCCGCCCCCCACCACATGACCCAAACCAAACCCCCACCACTGAGACTCGTGCACCCCCCACCACTAAGAAAATCCCTCTCCGTATACTCAGCGCTAACCCGTATCCCCACTCCTCGCCACTGATGTCAGTCTCCTCTTTTCTCTTTATCCTCTGTGACGGCTACCGCCGACGCTGCACGCAGCGCGTCCCGACGGCTGCTGCTTGTTCGGCTTCTAGTACCCGGTACCAACTATATATATATATATTGCTCAAAATCCAGAACCACATATGGGATACCTTCGAGTATCATTGGTTGTTTCAGAATTTCATCCTGTCCTTCGTGGCTTCCTTGTGGCTTTTCAATGGTTAACATCGCGTACATGGTTTTGCACTAACCATAATTAGATCATAGGCGGAACGCAGGGCTGACTGAGACTGGTCCCTTCTACTTGGTAGACTATTTCTCATTCCCCGGTTGAGCTATCGTCGTATTTATAGAATAGCCAGATGATTATTAATGACAACGTGGAACCGGTGGCGATCAGTGCCGTTCACGGGTTACTAGATGAACCACTACGCAGTTTATGTATAACGATCTTGGAATAATTATTTAATAATTAGAGGTTACAAGAGTCTTCGTGTCGCACAATAGCACAGTGTAACCAGGTGATTGATAATCACTAATTATTAATGATTAATGTATAAGATGACACTCTGAGGCATTACCTGTTTCCATGTGTATACCTACAAACGTATACATATCGAATTACTCGTACAGTCTCTCTAAGATATCTGACATGTCAAAGACAGTTCACAGAAGCATTACCACTTCAAGCCGTAACCTAGCAGAACAGATCAAAGGACCTTCAAGGTTCCACGAGTCGGGAAAGTTTTGATCCAGGGTCAAGCCCAAGGTACGGAGATTGTGAAAGGTCGTGTTTCTGATTCGCGAACCTAACCAGAGCGAACAGGATACAAGCATAAATCATTTATTAAATATTTTTTTTTCATTTATCCAATTTTTTTTCCCATTCGCATCTCGATATCCCTGTATCGAAGGCAAGATCAATTCGAATCAGCCACGATAAGCTGATATAAGTTGGCAGCACTGAAAAAGATTAATCGTGAAGTGAAAGTGCTCGCGTATAAGATTGGTAATAAAGTCAATAGGACCGGTTATAATTTTTTTCACCGTACAAACCGTATTAAAAAATAAATACAGCTTCTGTACAAGCAGTCGGTAAGTTTAAAATAACTTTGAAAATAATATCGAACAAAAACATGGCAGCCATTATGGTATGTACGTTGTATAGGGTCGTCTGAAGTTTCTCAACAACGTGCCTACCACCACCCCCTCCGCCTCCCCCCTGTCGTGTCACGAGTTCCGATTGCTCGGCTCGCTTACTCACACAGCGCTGAACTTGTTGTGGCTACAACTGGTTTCGCGTTGCACGTCCCTTCTAGGAATAAAGGCCTTAAAGCCTGGCCATAGAGAAGGAGGATGGAGGATGGGCAGATAGGTAGCATCACCCTTAGCGTCGAATTCGAGCCTTCGTAAATGTGAACTTTAATACCGTAAATAATATTTGGTATCTGGAAAAATAATTTATAACTAAAAAGAACGACGAACGATATGAAACCATCCGTATGAAAATACAATATAAGGCAACAAGGAGGTAACGGTTAGATTTCCTATCTCTCTATTGTGAAAGACAATACGGATAATATAGATTTCGAGTCGCGCATCCATTTGCAATGGATAATGTTTACGGTGCGAAGCGCGGCTGAATATACTGATCGGAATTCACGAAGCAACGTGCGAGGGTATACCCACCCACGGTGTATAAATATGACCGTAAGGTTTTGGAAGCCCCTGAAGGAAAATAATTTTATGGATGTACATTGCGACACGAGGAGTAGCCCGAGGTTAATTGTCGTTACGTGCTGGCAATAGAATAGATCGATTTCGAAAGGTCACCCGTTAAAGTTCCTGCTCGTTTCCCGTCGGAAAGATATTACCCAGGAACCTCCTGCGGGGACGTCGACAAGTACGTAAGGCTTCTGGGGCTCCGGGTATAGTATGTACATTGTTGCGCGGATGAATCGTGACGAGCATAAAGAGGCATCCACAAGTGTCTGGACACCGAGAGACAGAAGGAGCACGGAGTCAGCTTCTACTGCTTTGGATGTATCTGTCAAGAAAGTAAGAGTCGGTACTTGAAACACCCTGTACATAGAGCATCAGGATCATCGGCCGACCTGTCTCAAGGTTAAGGAAGCCACAGAGGTTCCATCTGAGCTCAGTAACCAGGCAGAATGGCCAAACCGGACTAGAAATATCGAGGCTGCCAGGTAAGTCTGAGAGTCATTAAAAAATTGTATACGTATACATGAAAGGCGGACAGGAAATAATTGAGAGAGTCAGTAAGTCAATTGTATGTACATATTTAAGTGTGAATTACTAAGAAATAATCAATGAAGGAAATAAGTTTTTGTACCGAAGAGACGATTCGTCGTAACTTCTAAGCGACGCGTTAACGTGGCAATCTACGTAACGTGTGACTTTAGGTTAACCATGAAACGTGCCCGTTTCCTGCGACGTGGTTTTAAAACTGGTTAAATCTTTTAAATATAGTATTAAGATAGGGTAACCAGTGTTTAAACTTCGATTAATGTCGTAGGAAACGAGCGATAGTCCGTTACGGCTAATCGCGCGTTTAGATTGCGACTTAATTATTATGGCTGTTTACGATAACGATTGTAGGTTATTACAACACGTGTATATGTATGTATATGTATTTTGGAGCATCGTCAATGTTTTCTGACTCGTTTAACAAAATACGAGGATGTTGGCTGATCTGTCTGTCCCATTCAAACAGTGTCGTCGTAAAGGTCTAAAACCAAGTTGTCCACGGAGATACTTTCACGTTCGGGGCACGAACGTGGGACGTTCGTCGCTGGGAGGCTATTTACGAGTGGGCGCCTATATAAATTATGCATTGGCTATTCCGGTTGCGCAGGTCAGTTCGTGTTTGTTGAGAAAGTATTAAGACGGCTGCTCATTAGGATCACATTGTCTCGGAAGAATCGGATTATGCGATTGGCACGTAGGTAGACGTATATGCTTATACTACATACGCGAATCTAGTATAGACATACAGTCTGTTTCAGCTTAACGTGCACTCTGGGGCTTTGACCGACGGCTCACGGAATAAAAATTCAAAGCGTTAAGTGGAAACAACCTGCGCACGTTACACGTGCGTTAGAGGATTGCCCGATGGTTACAATTACGTTGATGATTAAACAGCGACAGCCACCCGGCGGACGTCAAGCGTCTCGACGCTCGTTAATTCTCGATTGCGTGTGCAGGTCTGAAAGAGCCGCGAATTCTGAGATTCCACGACGTCCAGGACTTCTCGGTCGTTCTGCCGGCTTGCGAATGGAACGTGACCCCGGGGGGCTCTGGTCGTTTTATAAATCCTCGAACGGAGGCGCCAGGCGGCATTCAGCGTCCCCCTTTTCAGAGACGCCCGGTAGAATCTCGCAGTCCTCGTTCCAAGAAGCAATGGCGTTAAAGGCAACCTGATTTCTGAAGGATATTCACGCGATCAAGAGGTGCTGCGTAGGAGAACAAAGAGACAAGAAAAAAATGCGGCAGACGAGATAAGCAGAAAAGCAAGTGGAGCTTTTATCAAAGACAGAGAACCCCTTTGTGAGGTTAAGGTGCGTCCACATTATATACCAAGAGACACATATTTTATTTCCTCCTATGGCGTTAACTCGCCGTCGTATACGCGTACGTGTATCTGGAAAAAGATTTTATATAGTACATGTCCATAAACGATGCACAGTACTATTACCTGTAGTATATATAATCTTACGAAAGCTCAAGCAAGCTCTGAGAATAATGGCAGTCTCGCACGTGGACCCTATTAATAGCTCAGGATCGTCGGACACGGCCCTGCACTCGTGGGATAAGACAAAAGAGACAATAGTGTTGGCAGCGAGGCATCCGAGAGACAGAGTGAGGTTAGAATAGAGCATCGAGACACTTTTAATTGAATACATGGCCCGACGACGTCTTCGGCACGTTTACCTTCGACTGTTGACTGCTGATTGAGTTCGCGGCAGATACGACGGAAATATCTTCATCTGGTGTATCCAATGAGAGGAGTGGGGCGAAAAGACACTGTAAACTAAGAGAGTGGGGGTTGGGATTGTCCAATAGGATGACAGGTTTAGACTTGGTGGTAGGAGACTCGATACACTATACGGAACTATGGACACGCATGCTGATTTCCAGCATCAGCTGTCCGTTATCGCGTCGCGACGCTACATGCGTGTCCGTCGGCACTGTCGTTGTTTCTAAAACGCGATAAAGATCGTTTACAAATACTATCGCGACGACGCGACTCCTCCCGTAAGAAGCGTTTGACAGTTGGCCAAACACGGCTGGGGTACGGATTCAAAAGGTCTGGGTATTCGCTGCGTAGTTCCTTGATCGGCCGCCAGAGGGACACGACCAAGTCACTCGGCTGTAATTTTCCGTATATTTAGTCTCTCTGTGATTTACATGGGACTCGAATATTATTCGGTCAGGATCGTGATAGAATTATAGAGCATCGTGAATGCATGGACTGCGGGTTTGTTTTGTTTTTCAAAGAGACACACTTGCTCGTTATCGGTTAGAATGCAAATGGCCGCCCGTTCTCGTACGTATACGAATCTCTCTACAGTGGATTAACCAGACTTTTTTGTTTCACATTGAGAATTGAAAATACGAAGCAGACAGGAATACCGAGTATACTACGTCGATAGAGAAAGAGCCATGAGAAATCCATCTAGAACCTGTGTTATAAATATTCCCGAATTCTGGGTCCGCGAGCCGTCGTTGACGTTGCCATCCAGTTTCTTTCCAATCGGCCGTGTTTATTTTTGACTGGACGCCAACGAACGGAAACCACTGACGTGTTTAAAAACTTCCGGAAGTGACTCCGTGAAATTATAAGGATGTACATAAATTTCCACTCGAGAACTCCGGGGTATTGGTCACGATAGCGTGAAAGAAGATACGTTTTACATGAGAGTGCGAAAAGAAACGCTACGAATAAATTGGCCGCGCGCTTAGGAACTGCCCAAATCAATTTATTGGGCTCTAGTGGAAATCCCACAGTTATTTATAATGACGGTCGGATATGGTCGTGCTGAGTTACTTTATCGCGTCGTCCGGGAGCTTCTCGGTATTTCACTTGGACGCAATTGCGTCGTGAAGACTGATTTGGAAATGGCCACTTTTCTAAAGATGCCAAGGCTCTGTATACATATATTATAATATTCTAATTATGTTCTGTTAGAAATATAAATGTTTATTAAGTTCATACAGGACTCTATGTCGTTGCGAACAATTCATTATCATTGAAAATCATATAAATTCAGCGTAACCGTATCACGAAATCATGAATCGCCGACAAGACGTATACATAAAAAAGAAAAAAGATGAACGCAAGGAACAAAACACAATACTTGACTTTTCGCAGTATTCTAATCACATTAACTATTCATATTCTCATTCACGCATACTCATACCGCACTCGTCACATTGGTTAAATATTAAAATTTAAGAAATAAAAACGTGTCGCTCACAAAATGTAGGTAATCATAATTTTATCCAGCTGTATTCCATCCGGGATCGGGAACGAGTGTGTTAATTCAATTATCCAATATCCTCCAGATTAATTCCAATGGTAGAATCTCAGTAAGATGGACAATCGTTCAGTACAGTTGAGACCATGGACGAAGGATATTTTCCATGTTGAAATATATGTATTGCTATCCATAGATATAAAGACCCTATCGTCTGATAATGGTGTAATCTATATCTTTTATTTTGTGAGCGATGGTTCGGCGCGATTAATAGAACAACGGTATCTGGTTGTATGCCGTGCGCTGGTCTTCAGACGAAAGGGACTACAGCGACGCTGCGGTTAAGCACGTAGGCTCGTAGGTGGGCAGCGTGGGAGTCGTCTCTGACAAAAAGCGCCGCAATAGGAATACTAGATATTTAGCGGCCTATATGAAATTCGTTACAATATAAATATGACATATAAATATTTCTTTTCGTAGTTGGACTTTACCGACAGCGCTTATTGCTAGCGGCGATTCGTGTAACGGTATTATTATTCGCTGATTAGAAGCGCCCGTTAAACTGCCATTTATTTATCCCGTTGAAGCTTAACGACTGGCAGTGCGCTTCGACCGTATAATACAACAGGGAGAAGAAACTATACAGTTAACGGAGAAAGTCGGCCTACCGTCAACGTAACAGCACAGCCAACTAATACCACGTTCCACGTATATACCACCAGTAAAAGTAAGATAGCTCCTAATAGTAGCCTTAATGGTTACCAACCACACAGATATAAAACAAGGCAAGATAAACCAAGCGGTACCGAACGGTACCGGAACCGAACGATAGCGGAATGATCCTGATAATCGGGAATGCAGTGTCCAAAAAAAAAAGATCAACTCTTATTCGGACAAGCAGTGATCTAGAAATTGTTACACCCATAACGAGCGATGAAACTGGTACCGTGTATCGGGGTTGATTCATCGGGAGGCTGAAACAAAAAATCTACAAATACCTCGCGGATCGCTGGCGCTGAGATCTATGGGATTGAGGACTGTTAGGGGATGGTTTCGAGGCTTTTTGGTTGGGATAGCAAAAACCAGCCGCTAATGACCAGACAATGACTGCTGGTGTAAGGGGTAGGGGTTGGCAGCTGTTAATGATGCGGCTTTGTGGTTGGTGAATTCAGGGCTCTTGCCAAAAGAGGGAGTGAGAAGGTGTCATCGGGCAGAGGAGTCGATGGGGGGGGAGAGGGGGGGAAGGAGGTAGTAACCGGTAGAGATGCCGAGATAGACGCTTGTGTGTATTAATGGGAGAGCGTGGGGAGGGGGGCCGGGTTTATGTAGTGGAAGAGAGGGATGACGATAGGGGGTAGATTTGTCCTCGGTAAAAGGGCGTTATCATACTTCCACGCAATAACACTCGCACACTGGCTGACGTAAACGGGCGTCCCGACGGCCCGACGTAAACGGCTTATCTGGTTGGCGATGTTTAAATACACACGACCCCCTTTCCCCCACCGTTCCCTTTAAAAGTGACAATAGAGTCTATCTCCCTTTTACTTCCTGTATGTATCTATATGCACGTGGTGGTCCAGAGGAATTTCGTTGTTTAGTAATAAAAAAAAATTAATCTACCCCTTTTCACGATTTTCTCATTCGGATAGAAAATTATCGTCGGTCGGTTCGACAAGCACGTCATACTCGTACAGTACGTACGTGACGAAGGGTGAGTTGTGAAATTGAAAAAAAAAATTAAAAGCCACCCTTGTTGACGGCGTATACGGAGTGTCTGAACTCGTATGAAAATTGCGAGACTGTTCTCTGGCTTATGCGGAATGCGAAATATGGTGAGGTTACGTATTTTTTTTTTTTTGGTCAATTTACGTCAACCCCTTTTCTTTATCAGAATATGACAACCCTCGTTTCGTCGCTACGCTTTTGGTTTCTCTTGTCTATCGTATGGAGGCTGCGACGTTTCGATATTTATGGACCGCCCGTTAGACGAACGAAATGAGGATAAAAATACGAATACGCGAGTACCGTGGGTAAAAGTGGGGAATGGGGCTTGAAGTTCGAAGAAAAAAAGGTAGAAAAAAAAGAGAGAGAGGCGGGTTCAGAATGGCAGACAAAGGGCGTACAATTTACCTGAAAAGTAACAAAAGGCCACCGGCGAGCACGAAGTGAGCAAAATAAAGGATCGTCCTCGCGAGCAGGGTGTTGAACTGTACAACCCGAAATGACGAATTTATCAATAAAAACGAACGCTGCCAGTGTACGCGGAATAAACACGGCAATGGAATATTAATTGTTTCTGTTGATTCAATAAATTAGCTCCCCCCCTCCCCTTCCCCGCCCCCCCACAACCATAACCTGTCTACAACTTAGAATTCCCAAGCAACGTTCCCTTAACGAGCGCAGTATTATTCGCCAAAGTTCCTAACCTAAATATTTATACGACTTCCGGTAGGCGCACTAGCCTTCGAAATTATTAATATCCAGAACAGAACGCAACAAGGTTTGCCTATGCACGCCGTATACCTGCTCGCAACAGGTGTACTTGATTCGAGCCTCTTTACGACGAGTCGGTACATACGTTATCCAACGTGGAGCGAGAAATTCTCCATAAACGCGTAAACCAAAGTGCCCGATAGCAGCAGGCGAGTGTTTTCTCGAGGAAAAAAATTAAAGCGCGAAATAACGCTAGCATAGCACGTGCATTCGGGAACTGCGCGAAGAACCCGTAGATAGAGAATTTTCATTTGTACAGCCCGAGGGGGGAGCGCGATCCGTTACTCAAAAGAGCCACAACAATCATCAAGTACGGTAAAAACGATTTCTACTTTACCGACAGTGAAACGTCCCTTGTACAAGCCAGACCCGCGCTAGTACCTTTTTGCACGAGTATACTCTATACGCGTTAAAGCTGCCAGTCAGCACTATACGAGTCGTATACGTTGCGCGGTGCAGCAAAAGCCAAGTCAAGCCGGAGGTATATACGATTGGCATCGCCGCACGTGTACGGGGTCTGGAAATAGGTGGGCAGGCTACGGGGTAGAAAGTAAAGGGGGGATATGGGGGAAGTATGTAGTATATAGGGGTGGGTATCGATTCCGTGGCGAAATTCCCGGGCGCGGATTAACGTTCTCGGAATAGCGCATAGATCAGACGTATTCTTATGTTAAATGGATAGGCGGCGGCCGCGCGTTCTCGCCTCGCTATCCAAACCCTCCCTCCCGCCCTCCTATCGTCCCCGACACCCTTGCGCATTGTGTCTCTGATTTACGGACCAATTAATTAGCCCCGGAACGGAGATATTCGGTCGGCGTATCCAAACGCAGGTATAGCATATACGTGGACCATCGCGACCGCGACTCTAGCCACCCTTATCAATGCCACGCACCATCCCCTTACGGTCGATTAACCTTAAAGATATTCAATACGAAATTTCATCCCTTAACCACCTACGGGAACGAGCTTATAAAGGATGCTCGAGATTTTCGAGGCAAGACAGGAGTGTTGACAATTTTTCTAAAGGGGATGAACGAAAAAAAATTCCGAATAAAAATAACTTAGGGGATGGCCTGTAACAAGCATATAGGTTCTGGCGGGGTCTCGCGTTAACCATTATGGATGACAGTGTCAGCGACAGACTGGCTCCCAGGCAGACAAGCGCGGTATCATCAGGGGCTAAGGGGGTAAGGGGGTGCACAGTGCAGGAGACACGAAATAATTCATCCCCCAGTATTCGAGGGGTCCGTTTCATGGCTGCCGGGCAGGTCAGAGTCACAGCAGTGTCAAACCTCCCGATGCGGCCATTCCGCGCAGGAAACTGCATCCAAGCGATTTTACGTTTTCGCGAAAATAATGGCGTAAGAAGGGCGAGTAGGAGGGGGGAATAAATTTGAAAAACGTGGAAACGAAAAGGAGCGGGGTGGGAAATTCAAAAATCTCCAAGGATACAAAAATACAAGTAGCTTGGACCGTTGCCCGGGCGTACGAGTGAAAAATTTGCAAATAGGAACGAGGACGCGAAATCCTGGCGAAAAGTGATAGCGACGACGATTCGCATGCGAATTTGACCCAGATCCCAATTCCCAGGGTCTGCGTAACCGCTGTACGGACGTCCAGCTATCCCAGAACTACCGGAAGAGGATACCCAACAGAGGGTCTAACCGTACTCTGTACTTAAGTAGATTAACCATTAGGCCACTAGACCTAACCTAACCTAGTTGACCAAGAGAAAACACAACGATCACTCCAGAATGGATGTTCCCGTAGCGTTTCCAACGTATCCGCCAACGCGTCGAAGATGGACTAAAATTTTTCAAAATTTTCTTCAATAATCACTACCGTAACGTTCAAAGTTATACCCAAAGTAGCTCAAGAGGATACAAAAATAGTTTCTAACCTCAAAAAAATTATTTCTCGTACCGTATCAAATATTCGACAACCAATGATTTTCACTTCGAGTTAATCAATCCATTAACACTAGACCGAAGTTCCGTATAGGAGATAAGGGAATAATCGATGTAACGGGTGGTGACGTTATATCGTTCTATACTATATGTAACCGAGGCGCAGTGGCTAACAGTATCCAGCGCAACCAGCTACCATCCAGGATGATTATTAATCAAGCGCAGGTTGCGCGTGCTACTGTCACCGCGGGTACGCGAAAACGCGGCTACGCGGAATACGCCGAGGGTGCTTGCCAAGCCTGACTAATCGTTTTGTCATTACGGATTAATATACCCACGAAGCGGCACCGTCGTTAGCGAGTTTTATTATGCATTCCTCTGTCCGTATACAGGGGGGTTTTTTTGAAAAAAAAAATAATAGTAACACCCCCGGACGAGATAGTCAATCGCGGGAAAAGAAGTAATAATAATAATAATAATAATAATAATAATAACGCTATAAGGAAAAAATTTCGTTCACCTTTCCTTGTATCAAGCTGTATTTCTAATACGAGGCAGGACAGCCGGGAGAGGCTCAAACGTAAAAATGTGAACGTGGAGGAGGAAGAAGGACGGGAAATAAAGAGTGAAGAACGAAGAGTAATACCCGGTGAACAATCCGAGGCCCTCGGTTGGGATTTTGCCGCAGTTTAGTATCCCTGTAAACCTGGAAATCCTGGCTGGTGGCTTATCCGCCATCCTCTCGACTAATGCAGCAATAAACATGCATCTACATAAAACATGGCTGGTATACATAAAGCGTACGCTAGACAATCTCTCTCGGAATTTCTATATAGATTCTGGAGATGGTGGTGTGTACTGTATGTATGTATACATGTGTCAATGTAAACACGAGGATCGCGTAAGAATGTTGAGGAGCTGAATTTTAGTTCAAAATAATAAATATATGATATACTGATTGAGTGTCAGATTAGTATGGAGACGTATTTTTATCAAATTTTGAAAATTTATATTTTCATATTTCTTGTTAGTCGACTGAAAAAATTTTGCAAATATTTTCGCTCAGCCTCCTGTCGAAGATCAAAGGAAACGACTACAGTATACTCTGTACGTACTAAGTAGTAGAGAATAAGCGGAGTATACCTCGTGGTAATTTCATCCTCTTAACAAGGGGCTGTTAATGGCTCGTAATAATAGTAAAAACGTAATAGCCGCTTTGAAATGCGAAAATGAAAAAAAAAAAGAATGCAGAAAAGCCAAATCTTTAATAACTGTCCGTAGTGGGACGAAGAACAGGAAACAAAAAAATTGAAAGCAGCTACAAGCACGAGTAACTTTCAATGAAGCTGAAACCGCCAGAGTGTAAAATGAAACTAAAATCTATATAAAAATTACAACTTAGGATATTAGGATAGTGATTTCCAAATCTGACTGTTGCATAATTATCAATCACTTAATTAGCTCTTAAATCCTACGCTTTATTTCTTTATGTTCTCGCGATTTAGCACCGCCACATGTTTCGACTAAAACAAGTGGAGCTTCAAAATTTTAATTAGTGTACCCTCAATTAGCTCTTAAATAGCTCCCAATTTTCCAATAAATTTTTTTTCATTTTCCACCGTGACGTTTCGAAATTTACTGCCGCGCATGAGTGGACAAAGAGAATAACAAATTTTTCCTCGAATTCGAATCCCGACTAAGAGGATTGACTCAGCTTTCTAAGATGGCCGCTTCGGAAAATTCACAACTGGACCACCATATATATATATATACGGATTAAGGTAACTTAACAGAGTATTATTGATACCGAGATAGAAAGTAGGTAGAAGGTAGAAAAAAAAAAGGTTCAGAACTTCTTCCTCGGTGAGTTATCCAAAAGAGTCTTCTTTCCGGCAGTCTGCTTTCTGTGAATTACCAGGAACCTTAAGTGCCTAAAGGGAGGCGGATGGGTAGGCTGGGAGTTAGGTTGGTAGGTTGGTAGGTAGACACGCGCTTATTTTAAAAGATTGTCTCTTCTACTCGAAGAGTCCTTCAATCTCGGGATGCACTTCGCTTCCGTCTCGCGGACTCTGAGTTTTCATCGTCGGTTTCCGGACGGCATTTTCAAGACTCAATCTCCCCTCCTTTCGCTGGAGCTATCCCCTCCACTTTTTCTCTCCCCTTTTCCCACTCTCTCTCTCACCGAGTAGAAGACGAGACAGCTACGATATTTCTTCTTACCTACAAAATGGCCGGCTACTACCTATACCTTGTAATCGTCTAACCCAACCCAACCTGTATAATACTCTCCCACGAGTTTCGCGCACGATTTGACCGACTATTAAGCGACAAACGTTACTTTTTCTTTTCCCCTCGATTCTCCCTTATTTCCGCTTTATACTCCCTGTCGAGCATTTCTCTGCTTTTTACAACAGCAAATGACCTCCTGCTACCGACAACCGTGTAATTCAAGATCTAACCCCGCAGGATGTTCACTCTTTTGGAATAAAGAATATTATGGATTTTCCTAGCCCGATCTGTCAAACTGCAAATATTTTTTTTTCTCCTCTATTTTTTTAAATCCGGTCACGTGGTTTCATTCTTGACAGACAAGACTGTGGCTGACGTCTGACATTTCTATTTCAAGGGGCCAGGTACTTACGCGTTACAGCGTATGGAAGTCCCCTGATCCTCAAACTGTGTACTAAAAACTAGAGTAGACTTGACTAGAGATACTAAAGGGTACCACTACCCCTGTTAGCTGTGCGTTATACATCCCAGAATAGAGTCGCTACAGGAGTCGGCCTGTTCGCTGCTCACTAGGTACAGGCAGCGAGAGAAGCCAGGAAGATCGGAATCCCAAAGAAACGTATGTTTGGGGTCCGGGCAGTAAATAGCGAGGTAAATCTCGCAGTATTTTTCCAAAGCAAACAGAAAGCAGCTCGACGCTTTACGATCATCCCCTCGAACCCCTCGACGCTCCATCTTCTTAACCCACCACCCCTCTTTTTTCCCAATACCGACACCTCAACCCCCGTCACGCTCCCACGAAATCGAAATCTGTCCTCGGATTCGACCGGATTTGTCTGTCGTATTACGTGTAACGTGCCACCCGGTAGATGGCTCCCTGAGCCTCTGTCTTGATTATCTTATCCTCTGGAGGGAAATTTCCCGCCCCCCTCATCACCTACGACCCCTTAACAGTCGTCACGTATTGACACGACACTAGATTTGGTAAAACCAACCCCTCATAACTAAAACCGAATAAGAAGAAACAGAAGCAACCAAACCTACGAGACTTAGTAGGGGATGAAAAATGGTAATACTTGAAACAACCCTTACTTAAATGGAAACTATACCCTAATACTCTTTATATCCCAAGTAATATCCCGGTGGCCTTGCGCCATAAATATTTCTTTCCACATTTCCAAAAGGTTCGGCCAACACTCCAGCGACTCTATTGGGAACGGAAAGTGTTAGGGGTTGAAGGTGGGGGGATGAAATGGCTACGAAATAATACGAGAGCCTGTAGAATTAATCTAGCGAAAAGCTTAACCAACGTCCGGTGTATATCCAGTGTCGAGTTAGTTAGGGGTGGACCAGGAAGCCCACCCTCCAGGAGGAACACCTGTGCCCGCAGCCCTTAACGAGATTGGATTTAACTTGGTCCATGGAAATGGCCTTGAGTACTCCACCACTGAAGATATCTAATGTCTGCTACAATCTGGTTTACATGAACGATTAGTCCTGATCTGTCCATAGACCGAACAACCCCAATTCGTACGTCGGAAGACTTCATATATAGTATACACATATACAGGGTGGGATAAACGTATTGGCATCGATGCCATTTACGAATCTGGCCCAAGGGAAGGTAAGAGAAACACCAAATAAAAAAAAAATAAAAAAAAATGATTAAACACGCACGAAAATTTTCATCTGATTTCACACGGCGCAATTAAGGCTGGTCAGCCTGGCAACAGCTGCCACCCCATTTCCATGAAATATTTCAAGTTTTCACGAGCATATTTATAGAGGCGTGTAGGTCGAAAACTCGCAACCCAGTGTCGCAAGCTAACTGCTCCCTCCCTCTGCGCGCTACCCCGACGGCCCCCAGTACTTCCGGTCGAGGATGTGCTCATCGTAACGTATTTTCAATGTGGCATTGAACGTCTTCCAGAAAGACGTTCCAAAGAGTCGCCATCGGACATCCGGTTGGCTAGGTGAAAAATTACGACCTTTATATATAGATTGATCTAACGATATGACCTTTGAACCACGAGGCTTGTAAAAATATTTAAAGAAATTTTTGTTCAATTTATACATATACTCAGGCAGGCATAATACAGGTACGTAGCTATAGTATCGTGCAAAAAAGATCCGAAGATTCCAGAACATTATTTCTGATAAAAAGTTGGTGACCCGTGCCTGCCAAGTCAACGGCAGCCGAGGAGTCACCCTTCCCTTCCTCACTTTATTCTTTTTCCACCCTTTATGGAATCCTCACCCCATTCTACTACGTCTTACCGAGTCCCGTCCCATCAGAGGTCTATATACTACACCCTCTATATCCAACAAGAGTCAACGTGGAGAGAGGCAGCCTCTCTCGATCTTCGGTTATACCCAGTGTTCAAGACTTATCGGTTTTTCCTAACAATTTTTTCCCGTTTCGTGGATTCCCAACGTGCCGCGAGTCGAGCGAACCTTTCGGCAACCTTTTTCGTAGTTCGGAGTCACAGTAACTCTCTCAGCTCCTGACTCTGCCGCTGACGGGACTCCAGCACGGCCGATTAACCTGATACCGAGTTACGAGCCAAAAAAATTGCCGCACGACTTGAACGGGCTGAAACTGCCATATAAAGCACGTAACGCAAACCGCGTATAAATATATATTATATAGGGTGACTCATAAGTTGTATATATACGGGAAATCTAAAAAGTATAATCAATGCTCGAAATTTGAATATGAAACGGATGCCGCGCCCTTAGTAAAGTTTTGAGTGATTTTCAGAGTCCTTGGCTGAGGGAACTCCTTTATTTATTTTTATTATTTTACATAAAGTCTCGTTACGTTCTAACAAAGTCTGTCCTCGTCCTGACCAATGTCGACTTTGACTTTTACTCGAGTGACTCTGGGGAACTCCCTCTTGGGCTGACTAACGACCTTAAGAAATCGGCATTCCCTTACCAGGATATTTCTATTTCGAGTGTAAGTAAAGAAGAAGTCAAGGAGACAGAGAGAGAGAGAGAGAGGGACGAAGATTTCGGGAAAAAAGATAAGACGTTGAATGATTTTCAATTTTCACTGAAGGAACTGGCCGGCTAATGCAAATTTACTGCCTTTTTCTCGAGGCAGACGAAAGTACGAGGAAATTTCTTTTTCACTGGGGTGGGCACGTGTAAAACGGATGCAAAGGGGTAAAAAAGTAGGTAGTAAAGGAAAGGGATGCTCGGTGGTTTCTGAAGATGTGGGTAGTCAAGGAAGTTGAAGAAGGGGGTAGAAGGGGGTGACGCTTGGTTCCAAGAGACCCGACGGTAGCCCGATTGAATAATTCAACAGCTCAAAACGTTCTTAATACAGCTCGTTACGCCGTGGACGATATAATTGATTTTAAATTAATGAAACTAATTATTCCGTCGTTTTTGGGAAAAGTCGAATACGGTGAACGAACCCTCTACCTACCCCGTTAACAAGGTGGAAAATGCCTTTTTTTTTACGGACCAATCGAAACAACCCATCCGTGCTAATTATTTTTGGCCGATTTTTGCCAATTGGAAATACACTGTGCGCATGCGCAGATCACGGACACATTCACGCGTACGTAAAGTCTATTAAAAGAAAATCAAGGAAACGTTATAGTCGGCTATTGCGAGTGCAAATTGAAAAAGAAAAATTTGTTTTTTCAATATCAATCAATCCCGTCTATATCGAATTTGACTGAAAATTAATCACCCTGTATATTAACGTCGGAGGTTAGTACTTTGTAATTAGTTTTAAAATTGATCTCTTGATTAAGAAAAAATAAAAAAAATTGAACCTGACAGCGCGCTGTCATTAAGGCGGTATTAATTAACATCGGCTTTGTCTGTTAATGCACAGGAGTGCATAGGGAGCAAAGAGAGCGGCCATTAACCGACTAGTATTACAACGAGGAACCGATGAAACCAGGCCTGACACGCTACGCTGCTTGAATTACATGAGCCACTTTTGCTTTATGTCACATGTGCACGTAATAGCTGGCTGCGCGTTTGCAGCACGGCCATCGTCGTAATTAGAACAAATATTTGAAATTATTAACAAGCCAGGAGCGACGGAGAATACAGGCGTCCTAGTAGAGCGGAAATCGTCGAGCATCGATGAGTAATATTTGATCGAGTGTTTGACGTGATTTTACTTTTATTCGTTTCCGGTCTCTTATCGCCAATAGGGATAATCAAATGACACGCTGGTATACAGCGAGGGAGTTTTTATTAATATATTGGAAAACAAAAAAAAAAACAAATTCGTCGATATCGTATTTTAGTTAAGTCTCGAAAGCAAATGGCTGGAGGCACTAATTAAATCACGATTTATTCAATGAGCAACGTGACGTGGATTATTTTATTATAAAAGATTAGCGAACTATCCGCAATGATTTTGTCATTAAACATTTACTGTCAATGGATTCGGTTAATCAATGATTTATGCATGCCATATACCCTGGTATGTGCTAAACAAGAGGAGGCACAACACGGCTCGACGGTGCATAACTAAAACAGCTATTTGTAGCGTCAGATTGGAGTCTGCGTACGTTTGATCAAGTGACCCTTTTCCTTGGAACGTTCGAAACATTAAAATTTTGTAATTGGTTTCGAATTAAAAGTGGTGGACTCGAATTGATATTTTGGAAAAATCCAAATTTACCAGCACTAAATACAAAATATAACAAGACGGTTATGGTATTTTTGGAAATCGTTAAATAGTATTGATAGGAATATTTTTTTTTAATCAAAAACTCATCACTTGACTTTTCGAAAGTGGTTTATACCCATCGCTGGAAAAGCACGATAGTCACTGTGCATTGTAGTCGGCTATCTCTCGCAGACTGACCGGCTGGTAATCCATAATCAGTAGGCCGTGTGTGTACGTACCTACACCCACCTACAGTACGAATAGATATCTCTTGGTGACGTGATGACAAACGAATGACCATGTCAAAAAAATATTCTTAATGGATTGTCCAATCATCAGCCAACAAATAGGATACAAATTAATAAGTATGAAGAATTTCTTTAAAAAAGTTTCTAAAACTGTATCCAGCACAGGTCAGATGCTTGATCGAACGAACAGCGAGTAAAATGCCTGAAGTGACCAACACGTTTAAAGTTTGACCCCGATGATCCGTTCTAAAGTTGTACACGCAGTCAGTCACGCCGGCCGAAAAATCTTGGAAGATTTTTCACGCCTTCCCGGCAAAGACCAGTGACGCTTGACGCAGGGATGCTGTAAGCACGTGAACACGCCTATCACTCAATGGCAAACGCTGTGAGGCGTCCCAAACTGCGATCTAACCGTTCGGGACATGAGCCGTTTATGCTCTAAGATGACAACCGACGCTACCGAATAGACGTGGACGAGGTCGGTATCGCAGAGTCTCAAGTCCTCTAGCAACAGTACAATTCAACTGGTCCCTTTGATACCAGAGCGACCGACGCGCTGTCTTCCGGAACAAACGAGCGACTGAGAATTCTAGGGGCCCAACTCAACGGTATTAAGGTTGGAAGCCTGCCAGAAGCAAATAATGTATGTCCGTATGACAGGACGCTTTGTAACGCGCGCTTGTTTCACGAGATATTTGTGTGAGCAGTGGGACGCCTAAGTGTCCATACCCACAGTAAACCCGTATTAGAACAAACGCGCGTACACAAAGTCACCGGACGATTCGTTCAATCGAAACGCACCCATATGACAATTTTGATAAAGATTAATTATCCGAGCTATTAATAATTTAGGAATTTCAAATCGAAGTGAGACATGCCTAAGCGGCCATATTGCATTAGCGTTAATTCGTCTTCTCCTCGCATGGCGGCGCTGGCATCTTCAGCCTCCGCTTGCTAACACTATTTTTTTCACTCTCTCCACTCCTCTATTACTTTCCACGTGAACTCGGCCGGTTTTACAAAACCCGAGTATAAAGAGGTTAAAAAAAAAGAAGAATTCGATGCTAAAACTAGGAGAGCGAGTCCATTTCCCGAGGGAGACGATGAGAAACTCCGAGAGATATTACACGAGTTCGCTAAACGCGCTTTGGCTTAGGCAAATGTAACGACACTTCCGGTTCTTGCGAAGTGGTGGGACTACTCTAACCTGTCTGAACCTTTTAGGTCAGGTACATGACCTAACTTTAAGTACACCCTGTCTACCTGTCTATCTATATTTAGCAATCTACTGTAATTCCAGCTCCAGTCGTAGACACGTATACATACATGGTCCTGGGCCTGGCCAACGGCTCCCAACTATACACACCCATGTATACATACACTCTCGGCACTTCCTGTTCCTTCTCTCTAACCATTTCTCTAGCTTGCCATGTCTAAGGACGTCTGACGCGGTCCCGCGCTCACAACGGACAAGGAAATTTGAAATTCTATTAGGGCATTTGACACCCGATAGCGACGTACAGCGCCGAGGTGCCTGGACGTACCCAGACGCGCCGAGGAACTTCAACTAGGTGTTACTAAAGACTTAAGTTCAGAAACTATGCTAAGACTGGAGCCTCTTCCTCGGCGACATGCTCGGGAACCTCCGTGACGTTTCCCATAAGCGATAAGTTTATAATGAAAACTCTCCACTAGCAATCACCCCCCCCCTCTCTCTCTCTCTCTCTCTCTCTCTCCTGGTACTCTCGCGTGTCTGGATGAACAACACAAAAGAGACTCGGAGCAAGATGAGAGGGCGGCTGGGTGGTACGATGGGTTGCTGGGGTACGATGTTTGATAGAGCATTGACACAGATCTTCAAAAGAGCAACCAGGGATGCTGCACCTATTGGAAGAAACAATGGATAAGGAGGTGGTGTCGAAAGGGGAAGGGGGGGAGGGGTATAACAGGGAGTAATGGAATACAATAGTCCTACAACGTTAGTACTCGAATAGCGGATAAGGGTCGTTTCTAGACTATTTTAGATGGTACAGCAATAACGGCGCGAGCTCGTTGCCCAGTTTAATTAAACCCAAGGCAAATTAACGAAGGCGTATCTGTATTAAACGTGCGCATGATAAATGGCCTTTGTATATATACGTTAAACGGATACGTGTATAAATTGAGTATGTGAGAAATGAGGGGTCTCGGGTGAAACTGACCATCACGCGTCATCAACCACCGTCCAACACTAAGGCGACCCCTTGTAGCTCCCGAAACGTTGCCGGCAATTAGGGGCCACTTTTCCAAGCCAACGAGAGGAGGACCAGCCTCCCGGCTGGTCAGCCCTGGAGGGTGCCTTCGAGATTCTCGTTATATTTTTTTATTATCAGGGGATAATTAATACCTATCAAACGATCTCCATCAGACCCAGCTGATTCCGCGTATCGCGTCAAGATTCATTTTCGATTTTTACCAACCCTTGCACCATTACCGCCATCCAAGGAGATAGTTCAACCCCCCCCCCCACACCCGTGGAAATATCACCAAACTTTTTGTCATCCCACACTGTCTTCTCCAGAAGTCTATAGGGGGTCTCTGAGTATTCAGCACGTGGATACCGGACGATCGATCTGTCCTCAGGAAGAGAACCCGGTGTAGTCGACTTCCGCCACGTTACGTGGGGGGTAGAGAACGCTGCTCGTAGGGGTAGGATGAAAAAGAATCGGGCCGCTAAATTGTCTGCGCGGCGAACTCACCCCTTTTGTTCCGCCCCGTGCTTTCAATTAATTCCGCGCCTTCGTGCGTCGTTAAAATCCAAGCGTCGCCGCGTGGCACGACGACCCCCGACGTCAATCTAAAAAAAAAGGAATGACGTGGGTCCGTCGGACGTACCCCCGTCCCTGACCCGTTCCCTCTTTAAGTAAACTTACGGTCTTTCACATTTTCGCCTTAAGCGGATGATTTTTTCTCTCTCTCTAGCTCCACTCCCCTTGGCACCCCTTACTGGGTACCTTGTTTCACTATTCTTTCTACATAGGTACGTGCCTGCACGCGACTGATGCGACTATACACTGTCACGTGTAAACCGTGCCTAATCTTGCAAAGCCAGAGCGCAAACAAGCCACGAGGACTCGTAGAGTGGCCAAGAGGCTCGACTGCAGCGACGGCGACGTCGTAGTCGGTGATAATGGAGGTGGGGCTGCAGAGGGGGGTTGCCACATTAGGGGAGGAGGGGTGGAACAAAGAACTAGCGAGGAAGGGATGGAAATGATTGGAAAAAAAAACTCTAGGATGCATAAAATCGGCTGTAAAATCGTCTGCGTCGTTACGACGCGGCGACGGTGGCGCCACTAGCGGCTTTCTCCCGTGGAAGCTTTTTACGAGGCGAGGACTTTTAGTACGGCGGCGGGTAGGATCGGTAGGAGGGACAGAGGGTGACATATAAAAGAACTTGATACACGTACGTAATAAGTAGCTGCTAGGAAATGGAGACTCACGGGATAAGGGATGCTAACATCCCTCCCACCCTTCTCTGGCTCTGATTCACTCGTTTCACTTAACTTCCTATGCTCGTTACATACTAACGCTACTACCACTCTCGGGTATGCCAGGGGTAGGTTTTCTAGTAAGAAGGGTAAATTTCGTTGGGTTAATAAGAAGGCGCCGTATCTCCTCGCATGATTAAGCCGCGGGGTAGTAAATCATCAATTACGTTCTCGTTAGGGGTAAGTACGAGAGCCGAACCCTCCTTTTCTTGAATAACCTCCCCCCCACCAATGTCTGGGTCTTTCAAACCTGCTCCACTGGAAAGATAACGAAATCCATTTCGCGCTTTTCTTCCCTTAGTTTTCGCCCTTTTTTTTTCTTCTCTCACCTTTGTCCCTCGATTCAATTTTACGAAATTCTCCATTTAAGGCTGACTTCGCCGTTAGGTATATTTGCAGATCTACCGGGGAAAGCGGATTAAGTTTCTTCGATCAGATACTTCGTAGACACCCTTTGTATTACAGACCCGGCGGAATATCTGACCGCGTTATCTCTTACGTAATGGATCGGAAACGTCAGGGGTAGCACTTTAAATAGAGACTAGACGGAATGCCTGGGACGTATAGTAACGCTAAATTACCTGTTATGATCCACCCTTGTACCAGGATTTTCGCGACCCTTATCAGGATTAGGATATCAGGGCATTAGGTTCGCTTCGTCCCTCGAGAATTGACAATAATTCTCACCGGTCGCAACGCGTGCGGCAGAACTGCCTTTGCAAAAATTTTTTAACGCAACCACTTTCGTCCCAAATACCTACGCGAGTACAGTCTCTTTGATAAATATCGAATACTCAAAAGTCTACGCGTGTTCCGGATTAGCCGGAAGGCAACGAATAGGGTTTACGGGCTTCAAACAACTGTCCCGAACCAGCCTTGTAAGCTGACGTAGTTTCCGGTCCTGTACAGGAAACGTGGTTTTGGTTAGGTTAAAGCCAGCCTGTTCAAAGCTAACAAACAACCAGAAGGTTGACGAATGTCACTCCAGTAATTTACGTGAATAATTATGCCCGCGAGAGCCGAAGACCCGGTTCGTTAGAGTCTGCCAAGAAATTGCACGAGGAACGAACCGGAGTATCGGCAAAAGGATATAACGGGTGGTTGAC
The DNA here is from genome assembly GCA_030142635.1 of Trachelus troglodyta. Lineage (NCBI taxonomy): Eukaryota > Metazoa > Arthropoda > Insecta > Hymenoptera > Cephidae > Trachelus > Trachelus troglodyta. The sequence goes on along the minus strand of JARQTJ010000659.1, from coordinate 260,454 downwards.
AGTCCTGACACAAGAGCGGCTATGAGAATTTTGACACCGAAAATCCCCTCAACCACCGAAATCAATAAACTGTCCCAACAACGAGCGGCACTAAGGGTATTTCGAATTCTCCCTTACTTTTCTCGCCGTTTCCTATAGGCACCAAGGAGAAGCTTAACGACCGAAGCGTGCGAGAAATCCTTTACTGAAGAGACCGAAGAAGGAGCTTTACGATTTCCTCAAGCGTCGCGGCTATTCGGCAGACATAAAGGGGGATGATTATGCCTACCCGCAATAGCGCGCTATAGGTATAGGACCCCCTGCTAATATCAATAACGGTAAAAAAAAAGTCACCCACAGAGATCACCCCGCCTCGCTCGTGGAGGAGCCATTGAATGAGCAAGAGAGGAAAGGAATAAAAATTTATGAAAATATAAAAAAAAATAAAATCGCAGAGGAAAAAATTTCCTTCACCCGCGTACCGCTAAATATATTCTCCTCTGGGATAAAAATATGCTCGCCCCGTGTTTTTCTCTCGAGAGGTTTTGATTTACGCGGAATCGTGCGCGAAATCCCGAGGAATGGGGCACAGAAGACCATAATAAGGCAGAACTGCGCATGCGCGTCGTCTCAGCGAACGTGGCAAAGAGTCGAGAAGCCTCGTAAAGCCATCGGGTGTCGCTTAATTGGAAAGTGGCGGCTGTACCTTTTTGAAATACTGCCCATAAATTCTCGACCGTAACTCACTTTCTTTTGACCCCCCCCCCCCCGCCCACCACCCCCTCTACTAACTCCCACAGACTCTCTGGATTTTCCAGGACGTCTCCGAGATCCCAGGAGAATTACCCTGCTTTTCATAATTCTAATGACATTAGTCCTCGGTATAAGGGTGCGTATATATATATATATATATATATATATATATATATATATATATATATATATATGTGATTATATACACTCATATATATTTATAAA
>JARQTJ010000659.1:247860-259397 GCA_030142635.1 Trachelus troglodyta | reverse complement strand
GCGTATATATATATATATAGATATATATATATATATATATATATATATATATGTGCGTATATACACCCATATATATTTATACATACCACGAGACTGACCACGGTTCCTGCAAGCATGACAAATATCCGCTCGAAGGTCTTGCGAAGGGGAGGGTGGGAGGGTCTTAAAGGGTCCACGACGCATTAAATTATTGTCTCTGCACGTATACATCTCCAACACGTGTACAGACAGTAGAACAAACAAAGTGAATTAAGCTTCGTGGAATAATGTTGTCAGGTTAGGTAAGGTGGATAGGTAACTACAGTTATATATTTTCGAAGCATTATCCTACAAGTGGATGCCTTGTTATACCTACACACATGGGTACATAGAGAATATATTGACATGTTATATATATACAAGATATACACATGAAGAGGTACCTGTTATATATATGTACATATAAATGACGACTAAAACAGACGGGGTTACTGTTCATTAATCAACCCAGCCCGGTCTCAGCTGTACGAAGCTACCTAGCTTAACTTGGATTCCTCGAGAAACTTTCCTGGCGGGTTTACAGTTTCTTTTTTCCTTTTTCTCTCCTTCACTTTGTTTACCTTATTGTTCCCTTTATCGTTATCGGTCTAGGCCGATGTTTCGGGCGCCACCGAATCCCCCTTAAATGCGAATCTGCTCGTGCCTCGGTGATTTGGCTTGTAAAATTTCCGACGTGCAGTGCGAACGAGACTCTGTGCTCACGCCGTGATTTCTATCGAACGGATCCTCGGCCCCGTGAAAGGCTCGCGAATCCACGGTATCCCTATTAGGAAGTGCTACGTTCCCGGAGAAGAGGAGGACCGTCTGTGTCCCTGTGCAAATACGTGGGACCCATTGTGCAACCTCGAGGAGCCCGGAGCTGGGTCCTTGAAAGTCCTCGAGGCTTCGTCGAGGACCTGCTAGGAGCCCGGGCGACGCCTTATAAACAGGAGCTTAGCCCCTGAGGACGCTTCTCGAGAACCGTGTTAACCGATGATCTTCTTAACGGCGTTCAGACTGTTCGGTGAGAGGAGGAGAGTTCGAAGTTGAGAAATTCACTAGACTGATGAAATAACGGTGATACGAGTGTCAATTGATTAGATGGCGATCGAAAATTATTATTGGATATAAAAAAGAAAGTTAGTTTACAATGAATTTTTTATGAAAACTCTTGACTGTCTCAGGTATACCGGAGTAATTTGATAAGATCAAGGACGGCTACCGTGACGACGCGTTAAGCGTATACGAAATGTCCTTTGCGAGAAAATTCGGAAAAGTCCTCGTCAGCATTTCCTGGTATCAGATTATATCCGTCGGCAGGGGGAGCCGACGAAGTCCTCGAGAAGTGTCGATGTGGGCTTTCAAGGTTGAAGGACACGGACGAGAGAGAGAGAGAGAGAGAGAGAGAGAGAGGAATATATACAGTCTGTATGACCAAGAGGAAAAGTGAAGTGCGGGAATATGGAGGCAGTAAGGGACAGTAGATTCCTATCGACGCATCCTGAAGGACTGGTGCGTGCTTTTCTGCTTAGTAAGGGCTATGCTAATATCGCATGAGTGGTTATACCGGTGGGACGCGACGTCGAGGACGTGGACCTAACCTTTTGTAGACGTCAATAAGGCCGATACGGCCGTAGGGGAAAATCGAAATAAAATCTATTACAAGATTAGGAGCCTATTTAAGAGCCAATTGAGTGCTTAAAAAATATTCAACAGCCGGATTTCGAAGTCAGTCCCATATCCAAAAATCAACCCTTGTCCACGGCTGTCTTCCCAAAATAGAAACGTCACGATAGAACGTGAAAAAGGTATCAAGATATATTTTGATATAGAAGAAAAAAAAAGGGAGTACGTGTAGTTCACGTCATCCCTTATGGAGAGAACTGAAAGTGGTATCGGCGCCATTTTGAAAAATAAATATAAGGGATGAAGAAAAGTCAAGCCACCCTTGACTGGTTGCTTGGAGTTAGATTATGACAAGCTGGGATTAGACGGTTGCATTGTCTTGGGTTGGATTTACTTAACTCCCTTGACAAGGGCTGATAAACGTGTAGGGGTAACTACGTAACTATGTACAAGGGTTGTTCTCTAGGTATCAGGGGGCAGCAAGGTAGATAGATACCTTGGTACATGGTTTGGATAGGCTGAATCCGTTCTCCGCTCTCTTCGGCATCGCGTGCTACAAACAATAAGCGTATTAACGTCAGGAGATACCTGCCACCCTTAGTGCAGGACCACTAGCTACCCTTATCCCATATACCCTCTCTAGTGTCGGGGTATCTGCAAGGGGTGTAGCTACTCCCAACAAAACTCCCTTGCACTGATTTTACCGAAAAGCTTTGGAATTCAAAAAGGGTCAAGAATGAAAATCAGAATAAATTTGAAAAAAAATATAACCCTTATTTTTTTCCCTTTTTTTTTACGAGTCTCTCGTCTATTCGTCTTATTTCGTTGTTTCGTGAGAACCACTTATGGAAGGGACGAAGGGCAAGATCACGAGGCGTTCGCCCCCATGGGATAAATCAACCAAGAAAACGACCCTTATGACACCGCCAGATCCTTGACAATGAGTCCCGGCGCCCAGCATCCGTTAAGGGCCGTGGACCTTTTTTTGTCATTGGGCAACGTCGAACACGAAAGGGGCGGTAAACCCGGGCTTCATCCCCGCGTTAAATCCAAGCCAAAAACCAGCCCGCAATAAACTTCAGCAGCAGAACCACCCCTGGGTAACTTCAATCGTAGACTGCAGATGATAATCATGGAGAACATAACGCATATTATTTTTACATCGTTAAATTTTCTGTCGTCGAACAGAGACGCAGTAAATACCATCCCCTAACGCGGACTCTGGTCCATGTGCAAGATCAATGTGGAACCACATTAGGGTTGATATTCAGTGGATGGCAGTTACTAGCTACTTCGAATTCGGTATACCAAAGTTTCTTCCTAGCTATCCGGTGGGTAATCGAAGTTCAACCCCATGTCCCTCTGACCCCTCCCCACCGATTCCACCCCAACCCGCCCAATACAACCCCCCCTCTATATTCTGCTATCCGGGCGCACTAGCTCAAGAGCCAGCCACTCGCAAGAACTTTACCTCGTAAACTTCTCAAGTTCCTGGCCATTGTTTACGCGCCGATCGTAAAGCCCAGTATTTTCTATAAGGGTGGTTTCTGGAGCCCGAGTCGCGAGAGAGAGAGACCAAGCGGAGTAAGAGAATGCCAAAAAGGAAGTTGAGCCAGAAGGTTGAAATACGATTTCGCCAGGGTTTGGAACCACCTGTGTGTGAGGGATGAAATAAAAAAAAACGTATGTTTTTTGAATTTACGGTAAACCCCCGGACCATCCCCTCCTCGCCCCAAATGATGGGTGGAGAAATAAAGATCTGATTTTTAATACCCCACTTGCGGTCTCAGAGCTCCCCTCTCCTGCTCCTCTGACCCCTTTATAGAAATCGACTGTACCGGTGACATGTGAAAACGATTGAGAGAGGTCAAGGGTCGACTCGAACCAATGTGAATGCCGAATTCAGGGTGACAATTGAATTCGGCTGCCTTCTTGGACCAGTCGAATGAAAAGGTAGAGGCAGATGGAGCTAAGGAATCATTTTTCAGCCACCCTCAAAGGCCCAAGTCGATCGGGATTTATCACGGCAATTCATAGATCACAGCCGTGGAACAAGCCAATACCAGGATACAAAATGACTGGAAGTAGAGAAATGTAGGCTCGTATATATTTTCACGTGCAGTCGAGCCTGTCGAATGGATCGTATTAGTTTCTTTTATTCAGGTTAATTTTTTAGGCTAGTTTCCTCGCGACGCAAGAAATTCACTAAGCGACCACGTGGTAGAAAGATGGGTGATGGTTATATACGTGTATATAAATTTTTTTAAAAAAGCATATTAAAAAAATTGCCTGGAAAACACTCGAGAACCAAATTTTCCAATTAAACGCCTCTCGAGTTTAGCTTCGTTTGATCCCTCTGTAATGCAGTATGGGGATTTTGACAAAAGATGCTGGGGGTGGTGCGGGAATCAAGAGGCTGTGTGCTTAGAGACGGTGATCCCTCTCGGTCCCTTACTCCGCTGCCCCCTCTTGCGCTTTTAATAACATCATTTTTCTGCCCGTTTTTATCGGGTTTGGAATTTTTATGAAAGTAACCTGTATCGGTGGCTTATGCTAGGGTGAGAGATAAAATATTACGTTAATTATAAAATATTCGGAGAGCTCGCTTGTGTTTCACATTTTTAGTAATTATTATTATTTTCGTATTTTTTATATTTTCGTATTTTTTTTTCCACGGACTTCACCCTCCGCGAATTCGCTTCGTTTGATCCACCCCCCGTGCAATCCATCCATCACGAGTATTTTCAAAGAATCCCCAACAAAATTCCGTCGAAGTTGCAAAAAGTTTGATGAAATAAATTTTGCAAAAAAAAAAACAGAAGAAAAATCAAGCTAACGCGAAAGTCCTGTAATTTCAAATTTTCATTTGAAAATATATAAATAACGTATTATTATCGTTTTACTTTCCAGAGATACAAATTAATTGCGGCTGAAAATTTAATTCCAATTGATTCCTCCCCTGATTTCGTGCTGGGAAAAATCGACGAGAACGTTTACAGCGTTTCCCTTTTTTTTTTGTTTCTTTTTAAGCGAGATATTCGTATACGAAAATCAAGAGCGCGACCTCGCGCTAATTGCCAATCAAATTTCCCGGCATTAGGACAAGCCGTAGCGTCGCGCACCCATTGGCGAATAGGTATGGGAGTCGCGCTCCGCCAGCAATATAATTGCCAATTACGTATGTGAATCCCGCAGCGAACGGCGACAGTGCGTTAATGCGCGTTCCCGTTTATGGAAATTGAGCCTGCCTGTCTATGCGTCGATATGTCTGCTAATAGTCTGCATGCCGTCTGCGAAGGGACGTCGGCGACCGCGGGTAACAAACACGATATTTCCAATGAAGCCTGATAACAGATTAAACGATAAACTGAGGTAGCCCGACGACACGTTTAGTCTTCTGATAACAATGCCATAGTCATAAAAAAAGCAATCCCGTCACGTTTGACAGGTGTCGGGCGATAAACATTGTTACACACTGTGATTGATAATATCGTACAAAAGGATTTTTCAATATTTATCAATAAATTGCGTAACCCTATTACAGTATAATTTTTGTAAAAACCATTTAGAAAGGAAAAAAAATCTGTAATACAAGCTCGACGTCCAAATTATTTTATCGTATATCGAAAATATCACGTAATTCTGTTACCACTTTTCGCGATGCTGATTGGTCGTCACTATCGTCATTCGATGCACGTGAATTTACCGCTTGTCGTGCGCGTACACAGCACACCGCTATTTCGACGTATTGCGACTGATTTAGAAATGTAAAGATATTAAATAATTTTTTAATCGTTTACAGAATCCTGGTCCAGCACGCCTTCAATGGGACTGTAGTATTTGCATGATATTCGTAGAGTCAAAAGTTTCGTAAGATTTTTCAATTTCCTATACCTGCCGCGAGTGCGAGAGAGACGCACTTATAGTCGTTCGCGTGCGTAAGAGAGAGACACAGATAGCAATGACAAAAATTCTTTTCTCCCCTTGGATTCTTTTTTTATCTTTTCTAAAATTGATCCAGACTTAAATGCAACTTCGAATGGCTTGAAATATCGAGTTTTTATTTATATAATAATTTGAAAATGCACCTTTACAGTGTCCGAGTACAAGACCACGGATTTTCTTCTATGCTCATTCTCTATTCGGACAAGGATATAGAGAAGGTGGTAAAGAAGGGATAAAAGGCAAAAGGGTGCTCATCTGTAATGCCCAAGGAACCGTTGGCTAAATCGTGAAGGATCATCATTTCCAGACCCTGAAGAAGTATGAAGGTTCCGGTGAAATATTGTGGCCATAACAAACTCAACCCACCGAATAAAAACTGAACCGAAGTTAAAAAGTGAACATCCGCTGCTTATAGTCAAAGTGACTGAATAGAAAGAGCATGAGAATAGGCGAAAATGACGTAAGACGCGTGTGTGGTGCAATGAATAAATATGAACTAAGATTACGAAAAGAAGATACGAGGATTGGCCGACGCAACAGCCTGATAAAATATATTGAACGTTATAAAGAAATTAATAACGGATGACAAAAAAGTATGGATCGTGTATAAAATCTCGAATAAGGTATCAAGCAGGAAGTTCGTGTCAGGTCTGGAAGTCAACTGATTTTTCTGGCAGTATAACGTTTCAATACGAGCGTACGATGCAACCAGGCTATTTTGGTGAAAATTAAAAAAAAAAATGTCTCGGTCTAAAATAAATTGGGTGATCGGTAAAGCAGATTCCAATACCCTTGCATCCTTTTCTCAAGTGATCTGCATAGTTCCAGGAGAAAGTTACAAAGTCCTATTGCTGTTTACGTTGCCCATATGGTGCGTCGAGTGTCGTAAGGGCCGAGGAGTAAAGAAGGTTTCTGTTTCTCGAGAATTCCTTTAAACAATCCCCTTTAGTCGCAGAGACTGAACAGCAGTAAGAGAGGGAGATAAGGGGGGTGAAGACGCAATCGAAGAGAACTTGGTTCCTCGGATCCTCGACAAGCGAAAAAGTTGGCAACTCTCAATCTAGGGGCTTAAGGCTGTTATGCACGTAGCTACTGGTACACCTGAGTCCCGTTTAGTCGGCAAGCAACCCTCTTAGATTACTCAAGTTTCCCCCAGGAAAAAAAAAATAATCGAGACACATAATTTTCCTAAAGATGCGATTACTGGAAATATTGCCAGGTGGGGGAAGGGCGGGAGGGATGAAAAAGATAAAATAAAAGGAAATCAGTATTAAAAAAAAAAGACGGAAAAAAAAGTAAGAAAAGCTCCAGATCATTATTCCCTTATTAGGGGAATCTTTCGGAAAGGATTTTTCTACCCCTATAAAAACTTCGTATAACCAATCCCTCTGTCTTAGTCATTTTTTTTTTTACGTTTCATTTCCGCCCGGCCAACAGCCCCCCTTAACTACTTCATCCCTGCACTAAGCAGATATAGTAAGCAAAGACAAGGTGGCGAAGAAAGTACCAGGCCCAGAGTTAATCCCGTCGCCACCCTGGATTGCCAGAGGGATGAGACGGCCCTGGGGGTTCTTGCCATTGGCGTTCCCTTTCATCCCCGACCCCTCACCACCGTACCAGGTTTCAGTCAATTACGTGGGTCAAGCGAGGATCACGCCAAGGCGTGATCGACTCGATTGCTCGATCGAGTCCTGGCAAATTGTTTTCTGGATTAGACTTTTTTTTCCACGGGGTATCCCTGGCGCATCCGCAAATCTATCCACCAGGAGCACCACCCCAGGTCTACCACCCTTGCCAATACCAGGACCGTAACGCTGGGCGCCCCATTCTTCAGACGGTACCAATCGAATCGGGATTTACGATCTGGCAGGGAATCAGGCCTCTTTGAGCCAGGCTAAGATTTTAAGGGTGAACTCGAGGAAAAGAGGGTTGCTATATGAATTCTTTGTCAGGTGGCCCACAAGTGGCCAATCGGGCTACCGATGTATTCCTTATATCCTGGTGTCACGACGATACACCCGTACGAAGGGTTGGCCTGCTGAGGGTGCTGAAGTGAAGTACGCGTATAAAAGGGTGGAAGCCAAAAGGGGAAAACGGAGGTCGAATTTTAGAATGAAAAATCCAAGGGCGGCTATCCCTTTTAAGAATTCCTAAAAGGGGAATCTTTGACGCAAGAGGAGATACCCATTGTTCTTGCTTCGGTTATTCTCATTGTCTGAGACTAAACCACCCAGCGCATCTCCAAGACTCCTTACCAGCATCCTCGACGACCCCCCTGGATCCAGCTGTCTGCCTGTCTCAGCTACAATGACTGTAGACGCATAATGCCAGGAACGCGACAGCCCACACAGAGATATAGTCTCTGGAGAATTGAAGGATGCTTCTTTGGGATCTCTCTCGCTCCCTCACACTCACGCCTTGCTTCACTGTACGCAAGACATTAAGGTGTAAGGAATACCAATGGAAACTGGAGAGTTCAGTGGATGAATTTTGGAAGGAGAGACGGGGATACGAAGAGAGGAAAAAGAGAGATACTGAGACTCTGCGAGGAAGATGCTAATTTGAATCCTTCAGCAAATAAGTCCATGGACTGAATTTCATCTCGGCCTTCCGCTGCGCTGTCTGACTATGCAGAGACGTTTCTACTGTACACCTAATCCAACAAATGTCAACCCTTCGATGCTTACGAACTAAGGAACGCGTTGTTTAATACCCATGGAAAATCCTACAAGGAAAACTGTAGGTCTGAAATTTCCACGCTGAATATAAGTACATATAGGGTGAGCACAAATTGAGAACAATTAAGTAAATGCTTCAAGTAACAATGTTAATAGTAAGTTTCGTCAAGCCTTAATAAGTTTGACGAATTATAATTTTTATTAAATTTAAATAATCAATTTGAAAAATGGTTACGTCTTTTTGGTATCACTCTGTATACTTCGATATTTATTACGCGTGTCGTCAAACGATATATCAGCCAAGTGGTCCATAAAGATATAAGGCCTAGTCTCTATGATTTATCTACACCCCTCCGCCATTCTTCTGTTTAAAATATTTCCAGAAAACAGTCATACGAATTGGCACAATATCCGAATTCCGTAAGGGAGTGGCTGCTCAGAAAAATAAAAAAAAAATCTACGATAAAGATCAATACAGAAAATTGGAACAAGCCATGGTAACTCCTGGGGGTCGGCATACGGAGTTACCACAGTAAGGGGTGTAATTTTAGGTGAAGGGTTAAAAGAGCCCCGCGGTAACCGGTGGCTTTGATGACCGGATAGAGTTAGTTAAGGGTTGCCACTGCTTACCACCCGGACGACCTGGCAGGCAGTAAACCCGCATTAAACAATAAAGTGGAAAAGCGATCGTCCATCCCCCGGAGTAAAAGCCGCGTATAAATATTCAGAAGGCAGAAGGGGGTGGTGGGGATCGGTGATAAAGGTCGTCGTTATACACCCTCAACTTAGTCCCGTCGCGTCGAAGCCCCAGGTTTTTTCAGCCCCACCGATGAAAATTCTTCAAACCGGCCCAAAAAAAACAACAGACCGACCTTCGCGACCTCCGTCCTCAACCGCTACGCTTAACAAGCCCTAAAGTATACCCTGAAAACAAAAAAATATCCAAATAATTTAATCCCCTAAATTTTTCCACATACCCACGAGTGATCTTTTACCAAGTACAATTTCTTTTCCTTCGCAATCCCTTGCGCTTTCGTACCCGCCCTCTCTTCCACATGCACAATTCCTATCGATCTATGCATAACAGCAGAAGCACAGGAAATTAGAAATGTAATAAATACATTACGTACAACAGTCCCAAAGCCCTTTTTACCAGACCTCATATTTTACTCGGTCCCTACACCTTTTACACGTATGAGCATACACATTCCATCTCTCACTTTCTCTTCCGTTCTCTTTCTCCCTCGCACTCGTCCTCTTAACCCGCGGCCGCTTTAGCAAAAAAAAAAAGGTATTCGTATATCTCAAAACTTTGGCAATAGTCCTGCTGCTGCTCGCTCTACCCAATGCCAACCCATCTCGAAAACCAGAATCGGCTTCGCCAACCCCCCGCCCTTACTACTAACACACTGCTACCAACATTCTACACGCTCTGCATAGTTCCAAGTAACGCGGTACCACCACAGCGAATGAACGAGGACCAATCCAACTTCGAGAAAGCGGCTTTCTCGTGTGCCTTTAAACGCATACTCTATGGTGTCTAGACTACGGCAGTTTCGCGATTACTCAGCGGCAAACTTTTGCCCAATGGCGGAAGGTCCGAAACATACGCGGAATCTCTGAGCGATTCGCGCATACGTGCGTACAGGTGCATAAATATGAAATGCGTATAGCGTGCAGAAATAGGGGGGTTAGGAAACGTATTAATGGCGGAATTGAAAAGCATTGGGAAAAATTTAAGTAATATTATTCGCGACGTTGTCATTTGCGAAAATCGACCACGTTGTAATTATTCGCGAATGTGCGTCATAGGCGAGCCGTCGAATTATCCGACAACGGGAGATTTTAATCGTCGTATATTCCGACAGACAATGGAGCTTTGATTGTTTAGACGCTAAAGACAAAAAATAGGGGAGAGGGGTAAACTGTAAAGAAAACGAGGAGGGGAGGAGGAACGTATCACTTTCTGGGACATTTCTTTTTTTTTTACCACGAAGGATAATGCCCCGTCCATTATCCCACGGAAATAATGTATTCCGGTTCTCTCTCTTTCTTTAGTTCAAGAGAATTTCCGATAGGTATTCTCCTGCGGAGTGAAAGAGAAGTAGGGGTAGGCGGATAGGGGAGGGTACGCGTTAAGAGAAAACGATACGAGTGTCGCGGCATTTTTCGAAAGCGACTGTCTTTCTGAGATTGAAGCAGTTCCATTAGAAGGGAGGGAAAAAAGGATTAGGAGAGGATGTACGAGATTGCAAGGTAAAAATTTAGGGGATGAAAAAATTACGACGATGTAAGAAAAAAAAGAACAGAGATAATCGGCAAGGATAAATAATAAAAGTATAAACTTGGATCGTAAAAGAAAGCGTGTATCCTAAATAGAGATTTGTCATATCCGTTTATATCCGTTTGAAGTGAATTTCGTGCTGCCGGATTTTCGACGGCAATACGAATTTCTGAGGAGCAGCTAACATCCGGGGAAGGTTTGCGAAGGAGTCTCATTGGTCAGAGATAAATCAGTATGACAAACGAGCAACAGCCCTTCCCGTTGCGTCCGTGTAATTTGACGTTAGCCATCTTACGGGCTAGATAGGAATGGGTGACGTAAGCTTAATTACATTCCACAATGTTCCCACGTGCGTCCCTCCACGCCAGTCACTGCGTCTTGCAGAAAAGTTATGTCAATTTTCTGCTAGGTTTGCCAAAAACGCAAGATCGCGACAAGCAGTGACGTGACCATCGTCAACGCTATATACCGTCCTCGGCAGGTAATACTCAGAATTGCAGATTAAAATAGAAATTGTTTTTTATTTATTATATAAAAAAATTACATTCCAAGTTCACCAAAAGACCCTGTTACGAAACCACCCCCCGTGTCGTTGCTTATCGGCGTGATTATAGACGTAAAAAAAGAAGATGAAATTCTTGGCAATTCTTTTGATACGAGATATCGTCGAGGACAAAAGTAACGTCGATAAAGAGCTTTGTGACAGCGTTGAGGGCAGCTTCCGGTGGTCCAGGTCACCAAGCTACGGGTATTCGTTCAGTGTGTTAGTTACGTGCAGCTACGTATACGGAGAACCATTGACACATGGCTGGTCGTGAGCTTGTGGTCTGGCACGTCGAAGATCTATTTTTAGCTGGTGCCACGCGGCCACATGTATATATGTCATCCATATGCGCGTAGGAGACACTCTCCTCTCTCTCACTCTCTCTCTCTCTCTCTCTCTCTCTCTCTCTCTCTCTCTCTCTCTCTCTCTCTCTCTCTCTCTC
>JARQTJ010000659.1:209237-247760 GCA_030142635.1 Trachelus troglodyta | reverse complement strand
TCTCTCTCTCTCTCTCTCTCTCTCTCTCTCTCTCTCTCTCTCTCTCTCTCTCTCTCTCTCTCTCTCTCTTTCTCTCTGTCCTCTCCCATCGGTCTTCCTCTATCTCTCGCGCTCAAAAGGGAACGCTTCCGTCGTTTCGATGAAAGCTCATCGGAGCTTGCGAGCGGCCTAACCTGCCGTCCGCGAAAGCAACGCCTTTGACTGATGGAGCGTAGAGCGAGTCCTGAGCAAGGACGAACCCTTCGGAGAGAAAAAGAGATGAGGAGGCTGGCTGCTCTCCTGCACACGGCCACAAACTCTGAGGTTGGGGTCCCGTTGTTCTTCTGGACCGTGGAAGATGAGCTTGGATGGCGGAAACGAAAAAGAGTTGGATGCGTTGTGAAACCAAGAAAGGAAAGCGGGTCGTGGGATCTTTGTTAAGATTTTTCTGGAGATTGGTAGCGCCAGCATCTTTGGTACTTTCCTTTTTCCTTTGGATGCTAAAAGTCAGACCATTTAATACCGGGAATACTGCGATTTTCTCTACAAAGTATCTGTATTAGTATATAACCAAGATATACCTCTGGATCAAGGGAATATTAAAGACCCAGGGGACTACTTTACATTTGATACCGTAAGAGGATGACCCCTTGAAAAAGTACCTGAGCCGCGCACGGCCAATCTGTCTACGTGTTAACGTTAGAGATTCCCAGTGAAAGTAGTGTGCAGGGAGAAAATTTGTTGAGTAAAAAAAAAGGGAAAATGAAGTAAACTGACGGAAGCGATGGAGGGGGGGGGGGGGGATAGCGGAAAAGGAAAAACCGTAGCGGACACCCAATCAAGGAGCAGGGAGGGAAAGAGGAGGGTAAAAGTTGACAGGTCCCTCAAGTAAAATTCCACAGAATTTCCTAGACGGATCGGGAGGTTGGCAGGGGGGTTGGTGGTAAAGAACGGAAACGCCCGGCGGGGTTCGCTTGCAATTTTTTTTTCATCCTTTAACCTTTTTTTTTCGCATTTTTTTTTATACCTCAACCTTCTCCAACATCGGCAACGACGTTCCTATCCCAGGAGGGTGAACGCGGCAGGCCGACGACAGGGTGGTCTTCGAGATAAGGGAAAAACTTCAAGTAAATGACATGTCAGCGAGAACATCGCGACTAGATTGGCTCGCTTCGGCTTTCTTCGTCGACATTACCGAAATCATCCGAACCCGATCACCACGGGGTCTAACCGTGCTCCGCTTTAGTTTGAAAGTATCGAAAGGGAAGCTTTTTCCTAATTTTACTTTTTCCTTACCCCATTTTACCCGTCGGTGACTGTGCGACTTTTTTTCTTCCCCAATTAAATAGATAAATCGTGCCACCCGCTATATACCCCGTGTCTGACAAGTCATTCGCGATGACTGCGCTATCGTGTATATCCAATCTAGATCAATCGATCGTACCGATACCAAAGACTTTTAGAAAAATTCTCAACCCCTACGTATGTACCTATACGTCACGGCTGTAGCATGGCAATGCTCGCCAGTCCCCATTATTCATTTTGGAACGTAAAAAAAAAATGGATATAACCACTGGTTCGTTTTATTTCGAATTCAAAGACTAATTAGGCTCTTACGTGACAATGAGACTTATTCCTATTGTTCGTTCACTAGCGACGCCCTATATACTCCTCCCCCCCCCTCTCTCCAATAGCACTTTCCTGCTTTTACAATGATTAAATTTGACTTCGATCGATCAATTGATTTCCATAATAATCAATCATAATCCCATGATCTACGCATAATACGTGTGGATCATATATACATGTATATATCCATGTGTAAATCCATCCAAGCCAAGCATTATACCAGAACGCATGTAACGACTAGACAGGCTTGGATAATCATTATCACCGTAGAAGGAGACGACACGAGAAATTATACAGGGGCGTAAATCGAGGCGCCGAGCCGTAATGCGTGCGACTGAAATGTGACCGTGTTCATTTACCGATCCCGGTAGGAAATGAGGACAACGGCAGTCAAGCCAAGGTTAATATCGCTAAAGCAACCACTTCCTCTTCTTCTTCCTCGGAAGTTCCCGTCACGCCGTTGCAAATTGTTCAGAGACGTTTACTTTCCGCTTGCGATTACGTCCCACTCGTTTGCAGCGCGTCTTAACGTTACGGTGTCGCCATCTCGCGGCAAATTGCTTCACGGGACGCGTAAACGCAGCAGCTAAGCTTTTCCCTTACGTATACAGAGTATAAAGGGAATCCAGGTAACGTACAGCAGGATGCTGCGTAGACACACTCGACAGCACTACTGTAAAACTCATCAAGAGCTTAATGCTGACGTAATGCGTACGAGTGCGATATCATTGCTTTAATGGATAATATTTTTCATTCTCACCCCTTGTCGCTTTATCTTTCTCTTTTCTCTTATTTCGCCGGCAATAACAAGCTGCGTTACGTCCAGCGCACGTCTAACGAGCAATTTGGACGAGTTCCTGGCAATTTCGACAGTCGTACCAACATTCCTGATAAAAAGACAATTAAGTCAAACGCTATATTCAGGCAGATAGGAGAACACGCGGTTGTCAGGGTGGTAACCTTTTTCTTTTTTGCGCAAGTGAAATTACCGTCACTCTTAGTATCATAAGAGGCGTTAATGCTGGCCGTTAAACTACCCTTAGGTCCAATACGACCCTAACAGCTAAACCGGAAACTGCGACCGTTCAGCGACTAAGTGGTGTCTAAGTATTTTTAATGCCTACAAAAAAAATTGTCATTCTTTTCAAAATTGACTAACGAATTATACGCATTAGGGATGGCTTTGTACATTGAAACCCAGCGGTGTACAAGGGATTTTTTTTCAGAGGGATGAAATACTCCTGAAGGGAGGTAAATTGTTCGGAATTTTAATTACAGTGTGTGTCTGCATGAGCGAGGACTTTTTCCACTTGTGACTTTAGGTAAATCGCACGTAGCATCGCAAGTGTCGTTACGTGTGTATCGTGCTAATTGCAAGAACAAGCCCTAAAGGACACCTGTCGCCTAGTGTCGCTCGAGGGTGTATAAAACCTTTTATGCTAAATTACACAAAAAAAAAGACAACGCCGAGTAAGGAAATATCATTGAAATTGAATTTTTAAAAAATCATGTCAAAATGGACCATATAAAAAAATAGGAAATCAAATCCACCAGTATATTTGTCCCATGCAAAGGGACTGTAAATTTTGACTAATTATTATAAAAATTAATAAAGACATGTCTGACGAGGTAAAATATAAGTAAAGGATATTGAGGATCCTTAAGTCGATATCTTTTTAAAATTTTTTAATAAGCGACGTTCGTCATGGTGACGGATGGGAAAGATGCAAATTCAGGGTTTTCCGCTGCGGCGAGACAAATGGATCTGGAACCTTGTAATTCCGGTATTAAAATTGCAAAATGCGCAATGGGCGCAAACGGATTTTCTTATTCCCTCGCTCTTCTAACTTTTTCGTATATTCGTCTCTCTCTATCCCTATATCCTATACCTCTCGCGCTTACTCGCTCAATCACTCCACGACTCACTGACTCTAACCTGGCAGACTCTGCGCGTGAGTCTCAAGAGGTACTAAATGAAAACCGCTGTTAGCAGCAGCAGCAGCAGCAGCAGCAGTAGTAGCAGTCCTATTCACGTCTCCGGCTGCGTCATATTAAAAACCGGCCATTGTTCGATACTCTGAGGGAAAAAAAACTGCCCGCTAGAATTGACTCCGACCACCTGTCACGTTGTCACCCCTGCTCGTGGTTGGCCAAACTCCCTTATCCCACTTGCTACCCTCCCACGCACTGTAATTTTCATTTTTTGTGTGCGTTCTCCTGTTTTTATGAACTTTTTCAATTTTTTAAATCAATAGCACCGTCGGTAACCTCTCAAACGCTCTGTCGGTAACATTGTTTTTAATTAAAACAAAAAATTAGAATTTCTTAACCAAAGATACATGTTTCTCCTAATCAAAACGTCTTCGGGATGCGCCGATTGTATGCAATTTTTGCCTTAGAATTTTACGCGTACAACAAAATCTATCAGGTGCAACATACAGTCAACTCCTAAAGAGTTGCTGGATTAAATAATTTTATTTTGAAATTATATAAAATTCGAGAACAAAAGTCACGACGAAATATCCCAGAAGGTAATTCTTTGAAGAGACCTTAAGCCTGGTTCACGAGCAGGTAGAAAGGCAGTTCTGATGATTTATGAATTCCATAGCAAGAATTCACAACAATGCTAACAAAGCCTAAGCATATTCCTAATGTCAAACCCCGTAGTCGCCATCAACGTACCATAACCAAACGTGTAAAGCGACAAGGGTTACCTTCGGAGTAAAAGCCACCCAGAGGGTGGAAACCGGACATTCTCCAAATATTTGCAAGCACGGCAATAAGTCATGCCGCGCAGCGCAGCATTCAGTGCCATGCAGATATGGCTTCCTTCGACCTAACCCTTTAGTATAAAATCCATGTCATAAGGAATTTTCCATATATAAAAAATACCTCAAAATTCTGTCAGCCTGCATTCTGTTTATTAAAAAATTGAAAATTGCGACAGACCCATTCCAATAGATAAGAACAATATATACCTCCTACGAGATTCAATTCTTACAGCGGCCATTACCGTTGCCCCAGAACTTCGCGTCGCATCCTCGAGCCAAAGTTTCCCCGGTAAATGTTTCACGAAAGTTTGGAAAAGTTTTCGAAAAATAATTGACGCTGGGAGACAAAGGAGCTAAATACTTTCGGCCATTAGTATAATATCGAGGAGAAATCGGGTTCCTCGTGACATTATGGTAATGACGGTTCCGTCGCGAAGAGGCCACGCGGCCGCTTTTCTCATTCGACGCGAAGCGACGGCACGGGAAAGAAACAAAAGAAAAGAAAAATTATAATAACAATACAGAAAGGTAGGAGCGAGCAAAGGGATAGAAAAAAAAAAGAGTGCGAGATGAGAAACTCACAGCAGCGTGACGAGAGACGGCTAGTAGGACTCGAAGAAGAAAAATTAAAAAAAAAACATGAAAAGTAGGATTCTCTTACGTGACGTCCATAAGGCTCGAGGGTTTCTACGTTTCCGTGGTCTCCAACCGTCTTCCTGACTGCGCTTTGAATTTACGGACTGCGAGCTGCGAATTGCGAATTAAACTATTTCGTTGATTAAAAAGCTCTCGTAGTCCAGGCCGCGGACGAGAGTACCGAAAGGCGCGTTCACAACGACGCTTGGAATACGTTAATGCGCGTTTCGTGTTACTACGGTTTAAAATTAAAAAATAAAAACAGGATTCGTACCAATGAGTGCCCGTCGCGTAAACATTATTTATTGTTAGGAGGTTTGCTTTGAAATATTTCGTCTCTGAAAGTGCAACTGACTTGGCACCGTTCACACTTAACTTGCAGTCTTCCCCTCCTCATCTCTCTTCCTGGTCGTTTCTCTAATTCGTATCCTCTATGACTCTCTCTTTCCTCTTCTCTCCCTTCGCCATGATCCACTTTGCACTTTGCGACTTGTTAGGCTTCTGCAGTGACTGACGAAAATGCCAAACGAAAATGAAGAAGCTTCAGTGTGAATTAATAAGCGGCAGCAGTCGTTACCGCGTGCTTCTGGCAATCACTGCAGTGTGTAACGACTTTAGTATTAGTAAGTTGGTATCGACTGATCTATGTTTATACCAATTTTTCTTCTTACTTTAAGACTAAAAAATTCGTCACGCACTTGTAAACAAAGAAGGCAAAAGAACTCCGCATAATTTACTGGTCCTATCCCTTGATGGTATACGTGAGGGTTCGGATCAGTACCCTGGGCTATTTCCTGGAGTTCTCGGTGTGGAGCATCCCTAATTCCGCAACTGGTTGAGAGCAGTAGGTATTGCAAAGTAAAGCGTGAAACGTGCGCCCCGAATAAACGATAAATCTGTTGGTTCCCTGAGCCTGCGGCGGCAATACCCACTGGCGTTACCACCCTATACCTGGTATACGTGGTGTTTCCAAAAGTTATAATTTTTTTTGACTTTACGAACTGTAATCTTTTTTGCGTTATCAGATTGTTGTACATATGGAGCTGACGAGGACGTACCCTAATAATTATACAGGGTGTCCCAAGTTAATTAACATGGACAGATATATCTGAAATAAGTAGAGATTGATACACTTTTTCATACGTAAATTTTTCAGTTTTAAGGGGAAAAAATAATGCTAATATTCATTCATTCGTCTAGCAGGCCATTTTAGAGGATTTTCACTTGTCCATTTTTTCTTAAATGATAACCAATTTCGGTTTTTAGACAAGATGTCGGTGGCATCGAAAGCGATGTATTCGAATAATTGTTGAATTCTTGAAAAGTGAATGTGTCGCAGAAAATTAGCAAAATATTTATGTTATTACGATTTAATGTAAAAATTCCTTTTTTTCTCATTTTCGGCGAAATACTCAGTTTTCAAGAATTTAATTCAAAGTTTCGTATAAAAAAATGTATCCATCTCTACTTATTTCAAAGATATCTGTCTATGTTAGTTAACTTGGCGTACCCTGTATATATAAGCCCGTATTCAGAACTCGCTTTTAGTGCTAATAGCGCGCTTTTAAATTTTTCCTTAGTCACTTTTAACTACAAGCAACTCTGTTAGTGACTTTAAGAGCGAGTTGTGACTACGGGCTTTAGTGTGTAAAAAAAAGTATTTGCACGCCTCATTTCTTAAATACAATTATGTTTTAAGGATCGACATAAAAATTTTCGTTACGATTTACAACGATTTTTCTCCACGTGTTAATTGTAATAACACATAATGCATTGAACGATAGTTATATATATAGTTAATGGATTTCATATTAATAAAATAATTTACCTGGATTGTTGTTTTCTTTTATGTATCTCATTCGGCAAATCACGAAAAACCTCTGAAACAGATCACAAAAAATACGCAAGGTCAATAAGGTACGTGAGTTAGCGTGATTGCAGATTTCGCTTCGATTTTATTTTCGATCGAAAACAAGAACTGTGCTGGAATTCTAATGCATTTTCTCGAGTCTGTCAATTATCCAAAATATCGTCGAACTTACTAGAAAAAGATCGATATTTGCGTTCGACAATTCGCTGAAATGAAAAACCCACAAATATGACGCTTAGAGTAACGCATAGAAGACACTGACATAAATATATTATTGAAGCTTCAGTCATTTTAAATTTGAAAGATAAAAATTTCTTAAATACATTTGTTTTAAGGATTATTGTAAAAATTCTCGTTACGATTTACAACGATCTTTCTCCACGTGATAATTGCAATAATGCTGAATGCATTGAATGATACTCGTATGTGTAGTTTATGGATTTTATACCAATAGAATAATTTACCTGGATTGTTGTTTTCCTTTATTTATCACATTCGGTAATTCACGAAAAAACACTGAAAACAAATCGCACAAAATACACAAGATGAATCGTCCAGCCAGGCACAAAGAAGACAAATGGTCCACTCGTCGTGAACTAGTTAAGGGTGCCGTCACATCGAGCGTACTTTGCGTATCGCGATCTATCGCAGCCAATCACAGACCCGCAATTCCGTTCTATCATCTACTGGAAAACTAACGACAATGTATGACTGGCTGATGCAAATTACGCGGTATACAAAGTACGCATCATGGGTAATTACCTTTGCAGATGTCGCCATCAGGCAGCGGTTTTAAAAACAGTGCAGCCAATTTTGAAAGACCGTGATTTTAAATATTTGAAAACTTTTTATTGAAATTATTGAAAGTTGACAATTTAACAGGTTTCACCGTAAGCTATCGGACGGTTAAATTTTATAGCGATAAAACAGAATCTGATTTACATACGGACGCAATTGCGCTATATTTCGTTGGTCTATTATATTCTGATTTGTGTTTTTATAAACTTTCATAGTTAAAGCATCATTGATGCAATTGTTAGCAAAGGTTTGAGTTGACCTTATCTGCGGTATCTTTTCCTCGTAATTCTATACGTTTCAAGGTATCGCTTATACTGTAATTGAATTAAATAATAGTCTCAAGAATTTGATACAATGAAAATAATTGTAGATGTATATATTCAAAAGAAACTTTTATTATATCCATCCATACGAGCTAATCGTTTTTACGAAAGTCGTAGGTTAATACAGTAGAAAATTAATCTAGAATTAAGGGATATTGGCGAGATAATCCTTTACGTTAGAAGGATCCAATCGTCTGAACCCATTTGCATCGCATATACCAACTTCTATATTGTCAGCAGTCATCTGACCCTCGAATCCTTCTTTTAATGTAAGAATGGCAGTGTGAACAGCATCATCAAGTTCTAAATCCTCACTATACCTTTTTTCCAAGAAGGTTTTACCATTATTAAAATTCTTTCCCATTGCAGTAGCTTTCCAGGCAAAGTAAGCACCAGATGGATCGCACTGGTATAAATATGGTTTGTCGTTGTCCCAGCCACAGATCAAAAGTGAAACTCCAAAAGGTCTAACACCTCTATAATTATTAAGAAAAAATAAATTGTATGAGAAAAAACATTGAACAGGTAAGTCAAAGAAAAGAATGATTTTTGAAGCCAATAATAATTAAATCCCATGAAATAATACCTACCCAGATTGAGTGTATTCCTGCATAAGCATAGCAACTCGCTGTACAAGTTGGGCAGTTGGTATAGGTTCCTGGTAAACTAGGAGATATTGCTGAGCCATTTTACGGGCCTGTTTCACTAACAATCTGTAATCTGGACCCATCCCACTGTAGATCATACCAATGTGCTTCGTAATCATTTCTACTTTGTTTACGCTATGTTCTTCGTAAAGTATAGACTTGTGCTTATTTTCCGTAGCTAATACCACACCATTTGATGCTTTGATCCCCACAGATGGAGCACCTGCTGCAACTGCTGCCAGTGCATATTCAATTTGCACCAATTTTCCAGATGGGCTATTCAAAATATTAAAATAATCAAAATTACAAGGGATTTGTTATTCATGATATATGTCAAGTCACTGTGTCTCATAATGATAAGACAAATTACTCAAATAATATAACATTAGGTGAGAACAATACAAAATTTAAAAAATCAAAGCATTTAAATATAATGAATATAATCACATATTTTCTAATAACTTTTTAAAATTTATTATTTTATCTTGTAACTGGAGTAATCGAATGTGTCAGCTAGGCAGGTTAACAAACTATGATACCCTCTATACAAATTCATGGTAAATACATTTCTGCAATATTAAAATTAATATCCATTAAAATGATCAAGTTTAATATTCTAAATAGGAATAAAAATAGTAAAAGGAGAGTAATACATACCTAAAAGTGGTTAAAGAAAAACTGTACCGCTCAGTAGCCATGACGATTACTTTGCAACAACCGAAATATACTGAAACTGTAGAGGACCGCCAACAATGCAACCAACTATACGGAGTTCCACCTAATAGTTGTAGGGATTTTAGTTATTCCCCTTTAGGTAATCCCCTAGTTGCGAATTCATTCGGCTACGTTCACAATTATGAGTAGGACGCTATCGAAAACTAGATGCTGCAGTAAGGAATACTGAAAAATACCGGGCGCTATCGTGATAAAATCGCGTGTTTTTCCTGCGTTTTGGTAAGTTCTCTAATTTTGTCATCGCACGCCTCGTAGTAATGATTTTCCTGCAAATGTTAGAGCGCGAAGAGACCGTATACCAATGCCAGAAACAGCACTGCAGCCCCCGAAGTAAGTTCTTGGTTAGGGAACTTATCGATTTTGTCAGAGGTTATATTTCAGATTAACGCAATCTGGACTCGTAATTCTTTCAATTCGATTCGCATTTGAATATTCGAATCATTTTTCATGACTATTGAGGATCCACTGAAGTATGGAAAGATTTACAAACTTCAATAAAAACACATAATTTCAAGTCCCAATATTTACTTTTTCTTTTGTACTTGGGTACAACTGTGTTTATTATCTTTCAACTTTGCTATGAAATATTTTTGTATATTTCAGGGAGACTATGGTACGTGGTGGACGTGGCGGAATGATTCGGGGTGGTAGAGGTGGTATGGGTAGAGGACTGGGTTTCCAGAGGAAACAATTCCTACCTCGTCACCCTTTTGACTATACTCTCTGCGAAGCAGCCTTTCCACGTGTTAAACCAGCTGCTGATGAAGCAGATTTCACCAGTGCTCTTCTTAAAAAGAATTCTGATATGTGCCCTACGCCAAAGGAACAAACGTCTATATTAAACCTTGTTACCAAGCTGCAAACTGTGCTTGATAATTTAATTCTTGCTCCTGGAAGTTTTGAAGCCTGTGTATGTATTTATGCAAAACTTCTTACAATATTTATTTTTATTAATGCTAACGATAATATATATATATGTACAGCAATTGGAAGAAGTCAGACAGGTTGGAAGTTTTAAGAAAGGAACCATGATAAAAGGTCACAATATTGCTGACATTGTCGTGATCCTAAAGACTTTACCAACCAAAACTGCCGTGGAAGCTCTTGGTACTAAGGTGTACACAGAATTAAAAACTGCAAATGCCAAAGAAGTATTCCGTTTGACCCAAACCGAACGAGGTTTTGACATTGCTAACAACGAAGCAACTGTGAGGGTATTGATTACCACACTACTTCAAAATCTTAGAAAATTGGAGCCAGATCAGCATTTAGATGTAAAAATCTGCCAAGGTAACTTAATAGTCTACCACTACAAGTCTCTTTACTTAACGGGGCATAACTCGCGCCCAATTCAGTGCTTTTTAAATGCGGAATAAAGTAACGCGAGCATTCCCGAGGTTAACAATGTTCTCTTCCAGGCCACTTAGCAGCTATCAGACACTCTCGTTGGTTTGAAGAGAATGCTCATCATTCCAC
Organism: Trachelus troglodyta; assembly: GCA_030142635.1. Lineage (NCBI taxonomy): Eukaryota > Metazoa > Arthropoda > Insecta > Hymenoptera > Cephidae > Trachelus > Trachelus troglodyta. Next base: position 236,896 of record JARQTJ010000659.1, on the reverse strand, counting down.
AATAAAGGTTCTAATCAGATTGTTACGAGACCTGAGAAGCAGATTTGAAGGATTGGAACCTCTTTCACCATGGATGTTAGATCTACTCGCTCACAACGCAATCATGAATAATCCTAGTAGACAAGCATTACCCATAAATCAAGCATACAAACGTGTATTACAACTCCTGGCTTCAGGACTTTTCCTTCCAGGTTCAGCAGGTATGTGAAAAAAAAGACTTCGTTAGCTCTAAAAAAAATTCTAATCTCATAAATACTATAGGAATCTCCGATCCTTGTGAAGGTGGCAACATTCGAGTTCACACCGCCATGACACTGGAGCAGCAGGATCTAGTGTGTCTGACAGCACAAACTCTTCTGCGCGTCCTGTCACATGGAGGATACCGGCCATTGCTGGAAGGAGGTAACAAACTAGCCGTAGAAATGAGCGTCTGGGCTGGTGGGGTAGTGGCTAGTCCTTTGGACAAGGCGTACGAGCCACCTACGGAACAAGAGCAGCAAGAAGACATGGACGAAAGCAACGAAGAGATGATAACTGAAAGTGGATAAAATTCCACTAGTTAACAAATTGTACAATGACACTTTTGTGTTGCCCAACATTATTTTTATGTATATTCGTAATCAATTTCGACGTCGTGGCGTACACTGAATGTATTTTATTTCTTGGACAACGTTTTTGTCCAAGACTATTCAATCATGTGCAGATTACAAGGAGATTTGATATTTATTTCAGTTTACAGTTCGATCCATATTGTCGAGTACCTAGGAAACATTGAATTTGTGAGTGTCGGTGGAATCGCAGTACCCCTTATCAAAATGGAGATCGACGATTAGAACCCCCTTCATCTATCCTACCCAATCATACTATAGAGGAATCATTAAAATTTGGAAGTCTACAGTTTCGTACGAAAAATAAAGACTTCTAATTCTAAAACAGTTCAGTGATTATTTTTTTTATTATTCCCTGTTTAAAAAAAAGTCCTTTATATGCAGGGATTATTCTCGGGCGTCATGCTCACGCGCGCACAATTCACATGAGTGTTAATACCTGGTGGAACAGGAACACGAAACAGCTTACCCTGGGGCATACAAACACATACTTTGTACTGTCCACTTTCAACACGTTTCAAAATCGAAGATGATACTATGGGAATGCTCTTGATGTCTATGGAAATGCCTTCCTTGGCGCTCAGGATGATATTTCCATTGAGGCTCTTGAGGAAGATGTCCTTGTCGGCCGTCCAAACAATTTCCTTGCCTTCCATCTTGTTTCCTTCGCCACCGCTCATGGAAATTTGTCCATCCGATTTTATAATCAGACTCTCATTTATCGGCGAGGTTATCCTATGAGTGACGGCGATGTCGATGTCAATCTTCCTGACCCCGGATGGTAAACCAAAATTTGGAAAGTCCGTAGAGAAGTACGAAGACCCCGTCTGAGGATCTTTTATCTCAAAAGACTCCACCTGGGATATCGTTGTCCCATTAGCCAGGACATTAATACTTGAAATCAACTTGTCACGTCGATTTTTTAAATTTATTTGTACGCCGGCATCGTCACCCGATAACTCCATTGGTTCGTCCCCGTATCCTTGACAAACTCCAGCTTGCAGACACACCTTGTGAATCAGTAAAAATAAAAATCCAATAAATCAAGCTTCACGTTAATCACATCATCTATACTCAACGTACTTTGTCCAGGTCTGTGCGTCCATAAAATTTTATCAGATTCTCATCCGGAATAACTTCCATTGCTTCCATACCCTGACTCACCCTCAAAACTGCAATAATCGTAATACTTAATAATAAATTACAAAGTCCCATCGCTGCCAAAACAAATGTCAGCATCCATAGACAGTAACGCTTCCTGTTCGAATCGATGATATTATCATCCCGTGACATGCTAGAATTATTCTTAAGGATTCCTCTTTTTTCAGTGCTGAAACGTTTAAACGACAATGAACCACGTACGTCATCTCCAGCGAGCGAGCACCCAGGTAAAAGAATGTGTACAGTGTGTACTACCTTGTGATATTATTATTCTGATAAAAGCTCTGCTTTATCAATGGTCTGTCACTATTACTGAGATTGTCATCCGCCTTAGACATCGACGGCGACGCCGTGCTGCAGGTGTTGACGAAACCCGACATCACTCACGTCAGCTTCCTGGTGATATCTCGACGGGAAAGCAATCTCACTCGGAACCGACTAATAATAAACGCGCATCACGAACTCCAAAATTCTTGAAAACACCACAGCCAGTTTCGAGGCTGCACAACGAAAATAAAGTGAATCCGGCGCATGCGCGTCCCGAGATCGATGAGTTAAATACTAGGAGTTTGCGCCTACGAAGATGTTCGAAAAATTGAAACAAGCCGATATAATATTTCTCATATTTAATCCACTGATTATCACCGCTCTCTGATTTCGCACTTCGTGCCTATTCAGACTCTTCTAGTAACCGATATTGTAAATCTTGCCAAGAGCAACACGATTCATGGTTCACTTGCCATTAGACCAGTGACGTTTCTGGGTCGCTAATAATGGCTCTCTTGTGTATGTACACAGAACTGTTTAAAGATCGAATTTAACCTAAATAACTATACGGACTGTATACGCGTAACCATATACTAAACAAGGATAGATACCCCTTCTCGATGACGGCCCTCAGGGCGATGTAATTCCTCTACCTTATCGCGTAATTATCTCGAGTGATGAAGCGAAATCGTCGTAGAGTTGCTCGAAGACATTCAAGATTCTTCACAATGGGGTTGCTCTTCAAAATAATATCCCCAAAATATATCCTGCACCGGATCAAGAGAATTATTTGGTTCGCTATTAGCCACGGTGTATATTTGGATGGAACTAATTCCTGTCCAGGGCACCGAACGCGTAAAGATATATTACCATGAGGTCGCGACGTGAAGCTTGCCTAAATTTAGCCTTACCTACTGTTACTCAAGTAATTCAATACAACTTTTCTTTAATCCATACGCAACTATACACTTCTAACTGAAGCCTCCATTAATTTTCACAACTTACACATTCAATTAATCGAGCACACCGTGCGAGACGGTAACTTTGCAATATTTAACAGTGAATGATCATGCATTTAATAAATTCAGCAAAAATCACAATTGAGTCGCGATATGAAAATCCATGTTAAAACTATCCGCAGCAGTCGATCCCTCCAGGCACTATTCAGTCTGGGAAGTGTCAGTTGGTTTAGTCAGTAAGTCAGTCAGTCAGCGGTGAGCCGCGAACCCGTAAGCATGAACGTATAATCCCTACGATAAAAGAAGGAAAATTTGGAAAAACTTTCATAAACATTCTGAACCGCGTACCAATTTATCTAAAAATAAAATTTTCCTTTGTCAACGTCAAACAAAGTCACGCTGTTCATATCCAGTGCACGTTATTACCCATGCAAGAGATCTTAGTATGTTACGATTACACGCTACTGGAAACATCATGTTTTCTTATCAGGTACGTTGAGAAAGAAATTACAAGATTACTTTACCTCGTTAATATCAGTGTTTTCGTCGAACTCCACTCGCCCTGTATTATCGTCTGACAACGGTCGAATCCCAAAATCATATACACATCATATACACTATGCAATTTTGAATTATTCATATAGGAAAGAAAACAAACTCATTCTTAATTCTTTAGTATCTTCAACGTTTAAATAAGACACTATCTTTCTCAGCTTTCTTGACTTGGCTACATATGCAAAGTGTCAGGTACACAGTGCGAGAATGCTTGACTGTGTTATGCGTTAGAACGCGTAAGGCCGGTGTGTCAATTTATACAGGATTTCTTATGCTAATCGAACCTAAATATACCTGTGTATCTATACGTATACGAAAAAGGCGGTACACAAGTCATATTGAAACGTTTGACTCGCTATTCATTAGAACTCGTGAGAAAAAAGTGTACCTAGACAAATGTCTCGTGAGTGTTCCTAAAACTAACCAAAAAGACACTCGGCGTGCATAAAGGGTCGTTAAGCACACGACGTAAATAAAAATTTGTCTCGAACGTCGCAAAAAAAGTGTCTGACATTGAATGGAGTTCGATGCAGGATCAAATAATCCAAGAGCAATGGTCCAGTGTGTAAAAAAAAAAGATCTTGGAATAGTCAACAGTGGCTGCAGACACGTGAACCTTGAGACAGCAGACATATTGAAAAAGAGCGAAGATCAACGCTCGGGAAACTATTGTCCCCATGTAAAATATTACTTTGACTCATTCTACAGGGTCAATCTTTTTTCCAGTACCATCCGATCGTTTCACATTTCCAGATGGCGGGTTCACGAGTTCGTCTCTCGATTTATTTCACGTTGTTAGGTTACGTGGTCCATTCGCAGCGTCCAGACAGATAGACGGCGTCTGTAATTTGAATGCGACACAAGAAACGCCTCCCTTTTTTATTACGTTCGAACCGAACAAGGTAAAGGACGAATTTACGATTGATTATGGGATATAATGTTTTATTATGCTAATTAAACGGATGATACAACGGACATATGTCTAGTATCATTGCATGAGGCGTTATAATTTTTCAGGCATCATAAATCAGATATAGTATTATATTGTCCTTTCACTGGCCAAGGATCCGCTGACTGCGTCTTTATGGCACTTTTATAGTATTACATATTTTCATACGGATGATTTTTTGTGCCATTTCTCCGTACTAATGGTGCAATTTATAATTAATCATTGTTTCTATGTGCGAATACGCTTTATAATGGTGGATATGAATATTTAAGACTTGCAGGTATCGATTAGAATATATATACGTATTATATGAAACTTGAGATAAAAAAAGTTGTGTAGTAGATTTCAGCTGATAAAAACGTACTAGTGATACGTGACTGACGGGAATATTTAGGGACTGTTAGACTTGACTAGTCTTTAGAGTAGAAGACAGAATGGACCGGAAGTACGGTTTGGTGAACGTTATTTGTCATCGTGGGATAGTCTAAATGATTGGTTTGGAGTATTGATTATATCGATCGATCAGTTTCATTGGTAATATGCGATTTTTTAAACTGCTGCTGTATATGGTACTAATTGATTTAAGGTACTCTGGTATTTATTGATAATACCACAAGCATTGGCAGTGGGACCAAGTACATCCAGTACCATGCAGCATCCTTTGATTCGGGAGGCAGTGACTCCTGCGGCACAGCCGGAAGACAGAAGAAGAGCAGAGAGCCACGTATCGCACGTAGATCGTCTTTGGGAAGAAATCGGTGCCGTAAAAGCGATGATGTCCAACATAGCAAGTAAGACGATACAGTAGTCGTCCTTCGACGTGTAGTGGCGGGGAATTTGAAAGATGCAAGAATCTCAGTTTTATTTTTTGAAAAATCAAACAACAAAACTCGATCTCTGTATCTTCCATAATCTCCACTCATCCAAGACGACTCGTTTCTCTTTTATTATATACAGTTTCTTTCTCTCTCTTTTTCCCTTATCTTTTTTTCCTTCGAGTCTCCCCTCTCTTTGGTAACATCAAGAAAAACCTTGTCCGCCCAGCCACGCTCCTTCTGCGATTCGCGTGCGTGACTCACGACGTAGAAGACAAAGCGTGGCAGAGATCGGCCAGTGATCATGGCTGGACCGATGTGAACTCGTTAATTTGACAGACAAGGTCACTTCTTGCCAGAGCCAAAAAGAGTTCAATTGATTTCGCAAGTATTATCCTACGCACTTACGCACTTTCCCACAGTCGAATATTAGATTGAGATTAAAAGTATGTATGCTATTATAAGATTGAGATCTTCTAGATCCAAGCATCGAAGGTCAGACCACATGATCCCCATATGGGACTCATTATATCATCTAAGATAGAAAAGGTCAAAAGGATGAATCGGTGCTTCAGGTCAGCTGGACAAGTTCAACAGCCTCTACCTCGGGAAGCTGGAGCATAGGATGCTGATGACTTCAACACTCCTTGCTAGCGTCGATGCGAATATTCACGGTCTGCAGGAACGTAGCCATGCCTGGGATACGTTTCAGCTCCACGTGGCAGCTTGGAACGAGCAGATCAAGAGTCTAGACAGTAAGATGGATTTGCTCTCCAGGGGCCAGGAGAAGGTCGTCGTGCTTGACGGTAAGGTCACGCAGCTAATGGGCCTGGAGTATAAACTTGAGAAGGTGGCTAGTAGATTGGAAGAGACTTCGCAGAGGATTCAGCAATTGGAAACTCCTAGAGATCCGCTCATGGGAGAGTTTGCTACTAGGTAACGCATCCAGCATCTTTAAGGTTAGGTTCTTCGCTTGAGATTTATTTAATTATTTCTGTAGAGGTGTTTTGTCCACTCTTAAAGTCGTCGAGAGGAAAGTGGATCGTATACAGACTGGACTTGCTACCATTGGTACCAGTCTTAAGCCAAAGAGACGTAGAAATGACACCAGCGATGAGTCAGGTGGTAAATTTGTTATTCGTTGTAACACACCACCTGCCATTGAAGAGGCTCTTCATGATGTTCGGGCTAAAGTTGACCTGATGTACGACAGGGTTGTCTCTGACGGGGATAGCAATGAATTGGCTGATCAACCTGCTTCGGGTGAAACAACCATTACTGAGAGTCAAATGTTAAACAAGTTAGTGAAATTAATTGATTTATCGTAATTGAATACCTTTTACTCAGATAACTCGACAAATTTATTCATCAGGTTATGGAAGAGGATCACTGCCCCTCAAAGGAAGACTGTCAGGACTTTGGAATCTCTTGAGAATCTTATTCGTGGTTTGAATATCAATAATGGGAATTGTCAACGTGAAGAAATGGATGACAGCGTCGCACATGATATACAGGAATTGTTGAGCTGCTGTAGAGCCAGTAGCCACAGGGTCACCAGCTTTACAGAAAATGGCGAGATGCTCCTGAAACGTGTGGAAGGTTGATATATTTTAGTGAGTAATAAAGTTAATTGAATCTTGAGATTGGCTCAAATTTTACAGGGGTCGTGACCCAGGTTCACAATCGTGCAGTTTCCGGGCAGGAGAGTTTGGAGTCTTATTTCCGGGAACAGAGATCATATTTTGATAGTATCTTGAAGCAAGAGAGATTTTGTCCTCGCGTACAGGGAAAAAAGACGCCATCTACCGTGACGCCACTGGCATCGGATTATAATGGTTCCGGTGATGCGACGGATGACGCAGGAAGTGGTGACGATGAGGACGCACCGGATGGAAGTGGTGATGACGAGGACGCACCGGATGGAAGTGGTTACGGAGAAGAACCGTCATTGGTTAATTCTAGAAAATTTAATATTCCAAGAAGAAATGAAGATCGTTATGCAGAGTCCACAACTAAAATTTCAACGCCACCTATTTTTGGTCCATGGAATTTAACGACAACTACTACTACTACTGTTTCTCCTACGACAATGTCTTTTTCGTTCAACGAAGACGGCCTAACCACCACACCTAAGACACCTGAGGTCATTTCCGTTAATGAAGGAAGCTGCGAAGCTTTGATCAACACCGGAAGACCATCCGGTGTTTATAAACTTGGATCGCTCAGAGATTTTAATCCATTGATCAGAGATTTTTATACCAGGAATTGTGATCTCACGACATCCGGTGGCGGATGGACTGTCATACAGAGGCGCGGAGGTCAATGGTTAGGATTAGAAAATTTCACAAGGACTTGGGACGATTATAGTTTTGGATTTGGTAGTCTCCACAGTGAATTTTGGTTTGGTAACGAGTACATTCATAGGTAAATGGAAGATCAATTCATTTTATTAATCAAAATCAGTAACAAGCATGTGCAACCTGTGTCTTCTGTGCAGACTGACCTATGAAAATGACGTGGTATTGAGAATCGAACTGGAAGACTGGGAAGGCGTAATGGCTTGGGCCGAATATTCAGTATTCAGGTAAATCTGATGAAGAGAATTCAAATTTGAAAATTGACAAAAATAATTTTTTTTAAGGGTGGATGGTGCAAGAGATAACTACAGGGTTTGGGTCAGTGGTTACAACGGAAATGCCACTGATGCATTTGGGTCACATGATGGGACGCCATTTTCAACTGTGGACCGTGATAACGATAGCGCGCCGCCATGTTGTCCCTGCGCTCCCTCCTATGGTGGTGGTTGGTGGTTTTACAGGTATTCATATTTTTAATGATTTTAATTAAATATTCTCACAAAGCTCTCATTTAATGAATTCTTTTCGATCAGCTGTTTCGAAGCTAATTTAAACGGAGATTACTACATACAAAATGGCCCCCACGATTCATTCCGGGGAATGATCTGGGAACATTGGCACGGCGACTACAGTTTGAAGAGTAGCAAGATGATGCTTCGTCCTAAATCATCCGGTGAAATTCCTCTGGATTCGTCGGAAATCTATCCAGATCCATGACTTCCCAAAGAAATAAAAATTTACGGATCCAAATAACTAGTCGATGATTCGTCGCCATCGTGGACCAATGACGCTTCCGATAATCCCATCAAAATCTTAATTCTGCTCCGACAGATCCTTTACTCAATGTACAATATCTTTGCTTAATGTTAATCCGAATCATCGATTAACTTTCCATTACGGATCCTCAGAAAATTCTATAACAGAATCATTCATTCAATTCTATTCGATCATTATAATCATTATAATGATTCTTTAAATTAGCTAGTTACTGCAAGAGTACCTGAGGTTGGCATTTATAAATATGAATACATACAAACACGTAAGTATCATGCGTTACACTGGCTTGGTAATTAATTGTTCACAGCGAGCAATGACTTCAAATAAAAGATAAAAAATAAAATTATAAAAGATACAAGTAGAATTAAGTAAGAGAATACAGTTAAGATTTTACAATAATTTCGTACGTATATTATAACAAGTAGTTGTATTATAAGAATTCTGTATAATAAAAAAGAATCCTCACAAAATGAAATTCAATTTAATGCTAATATTAATACATATTTTCAGTGCACGTATACTTCTCTAACCTTTATATAATTGATCACTCTTACGTTCTAATATGGAGTCGAGTTTCATTCAAGTTCAGTCCCTTTCAAGTCTCTTGTTTCAAGATCTTCTTTCCATTTGCTTGCATCAGATAATAAAAGTGACTAATTCTGAGGCCAGATTATACTTTCCAACCATGGAACATAGTAGGAAACTCTAGTATAAACACCAGGAACAATGCTGCCACACAATCTGCCAAAACTAGTGACACCAATGACATCGTACATGCAGTAATGATCTGTGTTAAAGATGGCAAGAGGACCGCCACTGTCACCCTATAGAATAATAAACGTGATAATAATGGTATGCGAAATACGATAAATAATTATAGAATAAAAAATTGTCAAATACCTGACAGGTATCTTTGCCAACTTCCCCAGCACAAATTTGCCAGTCACCAACAATTCCATATCTGATTTTACTGTCAACGGTTCCTGAACTAAAGCTTTCATTGCAAGAGCTTTGAGGAACCAACGATAAAGTCACTTTTAGAAGATCATTTGATCCGCCGTCACCCTCTGGAGAAATAAATAATTTATTAAAGCCGAATCTCTCAGGTTTTTTAAGACTAATGAAAAATTATTATCGAATACAAAAATCGGATTATTAATAACTCACGCCATTCCACGTGACCCCATCCAGTAGCTACTGCTTTGGCTCGAGGTTCAAGCGTTTTGCCAGTGTGCAAACATGCTGGTCTGACATAAGCATTAAATTCGACAGGGCTTTCAAGTTTGAGAAGAGCTATATCGTGGTACTGAGAAGGTCTTTTGTACTCCGGATGCTTAATTCTTTGAATGACACGACGATTTTGTGGTTTGGCGTTATCGCTTGAGCTGACTAAATTCAAATCGCCTACTCTGACCCAGGCAGCCTTGCCCCTGTAGTTGTAAGAATATGAATAGTTTAATCAAAATTTAACTAAATTAAAATATGAAGACCGTGTAATACCATTCTGCCGAATATGTACAGTGCGCGGCAGTGATAACAAATCTTTCAGAGACTAGAGTGCCACCACAGAACCACCCTATTCCTTCGGAACCCCTTTCAAATCCAACAGCCGCCATATGTGGAAATTCTTTAGGATCCGCTCTGGTACCACCGACGATTAATTTTTTCGAAGTAATTGCACATACCGATATATTAACTGGCTGTTTGTCAATCAACGTCGGCGGTATCACCAGGGCATAGACAGAGCTGCTGTATTCGGCGCATTCTGATAAATTGTAAACATATATTATTTTTTGCACAAATTAAAAAGTCCGTTAAAAATTTTGTAATTGGGATTTCGTTTACTCTGTCTCGCTATAGAGCCTATTTTCTCGTCCACCTGTGTCTCTGTTGTTGTTGCTTCTGTTGTTGTTGACGGCCTTGATGTACTAGATGGACAACAGACGATTGGTTCAAAACCGGAAAAACCACATAGCGTATCCGGTGGGTTGCCAGCCACCAGTTGAGTATAAACCGATTGACAATTTTCTAAAGTCGAGCACTTTCCTGGTGCGCCATTTTTTAGGTTACATACGTCGCCTGAAAATAAAAGATTTTATTAAAAAGAATTTCATAAAAATTCGTCACATTGTTATTAAAAAAAAATTCTTCGAAATTAATTAAGAATCACGACGTTATAATATAATCAAGAATTTTTTAATAATCGAATGTACACATTGCACTATTATCAGCCGACGCAAAGTAGGCGTTAATTTGTAGTCTGATAAAAGGATTTGCGTATCGTCAATATGGCAATGGTATCGAATATCAAAGATAACAGAGTTTGGCGTAGTCTTAGAAAAATAAATTTCACCATAATATAATTTATTCTTTTGAAAGCAAATTAACTATAATATATTAAATTTCTTCCTTAACCACATACACTCGTGATTATCTCCACTCAGAATTCAAAAAGTTTCGCAATCTTTATAATCATACGTCAAATTGCATTCTCACCAACGTCACTCTGCGATCTTACTCCAATAACGAAAATAATCGTCAATAGAAGTAGCACCATATTTTCCACATAAGCGAGTTATACAAACTATCTAATTAAATGATGGACAATCGCAGAAAGACTGACTAGCCACAGGCAAGTTCCTGCCAGACGATTCATACTCATCCTGTAGTTTTACTGTACCCGAATCCCCACTTCTCTAATGGACACGCAGCCGTATTGCGAGAATACGCCGCCACTGGAGTTAAGGTCGTATACATTATAAAACGTCATGATTTCGAAAGGACACGTAACGCAACATTGGCGGGAAATTGTTAGCGTTTGTATCGTCGAAAATAAAGAAAAAATCTCTAGAAGAAAATCCAAACTGAATCCATTAAGAAATTTCTAGAAACAGAAAAACATTTTTAGAATTAAATCTTACACGATAACATCGAACAAGATTGAGGCTAGATGGAATGTATTCTAGAAAGTCTTAATCGCCGTTTCTTTTCCGTATTTAAAATATTAATGGGACATCTGAAATTCTTTGACGACTGTGATATAATGAAACTGTTGTTTCGATTAGTTTTGTAGCCCACTCTAACGACTGTCGTTTTTGTTGACAACGTTGATTCACGTATTGTCCCACTGTTGTGGATATTGAAGTTAACAGAGTTGCGTTAACTGTGGCATTTATTACAGGGCAACTCGCTATAAGACTTAATGCGATACTAATGACTTTCCAGAGTCTACATCGACTTTCAGCTCGAGATTTATATCCTTAATGGAGCGAAGTATTAACTCCTTGTTTAATTAACGAAAAGCAATTGAAAGAAGTTACGAGTCTCTTTGCCCGGTTATTTAAGAGCGAGAGTGACCGAGGGTAATTCGTTTAGTAAAATATGAGATTAACAATCGTCACTCTGTTTCTGGCGAGTTCGACAGTACCTGTGGTCTTTTGTAGTAGTGGAGATAAAAGCAAGGAAAGTGGGTTGATTGTTGATACGAAATATTGTTATGGAATTATTTATTATTTGTCAATAACTATTGATTGTTTATTCATCTTTTTTTTTGTAGAATGTAAAGAATATGCGAATCTGGTATATGAGAATGAGGATGTTCCTGTGCTTCGAAAAGGCGCCGGTTCGAATGCAGTGTCACGCTGTGCTATTGTCGAGACGCCATTGATTATCGGTGGTGTTAAAGCAAAATCTATGGAATTTCCACATACAGTAAAAAAAAGCTTGAAAAATTAGTTTGCATGGATTTTTTGACTGTTGCTTTGTTCTTTAATTTTTATTATCTTCAGGCAGTCATTGGATTCGGGACAAACGAGAAGGACGTGTCGTGGCAGTGTGGAGGCACCATAATATCAGAGAATTATATTCTTACGGCTGCACATTGCATGGAATCGCGAGACAAGTATTTTGTCGATTACGCATAGTTTATCGTAATTAAATAATTAATATTCAATTATTTTACAGAGGTCCTGCTCAATTAGTTCGCATGGGTTTAACAAATTTAAAAGATCCTGGACATGCGATGCAGGAAAGAAAAGTTGTGGAAAGGATAAAACACCCGAAATATCTTATGCCGTCCAGATATCACGATATAGCATTATTAAAATTAGCTGAACCTATCAATTTGAATTCGCAAGTGAGACCTGCGTGTCTTGAAATCGATCCTATAATTAATGGACGAAAGGCAATAGCCAGTGGATTTGGAAAAACAAGTTATGGTATATATTGATTGATATATTCATTAAGATATAGTAATTGAAAAATGTATTCATTGTTCTTTTAGAAGGAAGCGAAGGCAGTAACGAACTAATGAAGGTGCAGTTAGATTACATTTCACAAGAAGAATGTGAAAAAGGATTTAAGGCTGAATTGGGCACAAAGCAAATGCCGAACGGTGTGATTCCGAATTTATTATGCGCTGGTGTTATGGAGGGTGGTAAAGATACTTGTCAGGTAAATTTCTAAATTAAGAAATTAGAAATTTATTGATCAAGCTTAAACTATTAATAATTTTATAGGGTGACAGTGGCGGACCTTTGCAAAGAGTACTGACCGAACCCTACTGCATGTACAGTGTAGTAGGTGTTACAAGCTTTGGTAAATTTTGTGGTTTCAAAAATTCCCCAGCAATCTACTCAAAAGTCAGTACATACATTGATTGGATAGAGAGTACAGTGTGGCCATAGAAAGATGAATTCTATTAAAAACTATACTATTTCACGGAATCAATAAAAATTAAGAAAGAGATCTCTACATTTTTTTCGAATTACACTTTAAATAACGAATTCATTTTAGTGTCAATGATTCTCGACAGATGGAGCATCATTGGCAGATATATTTTAACATTTTTAACGAACTCAATATTGCCGTCGTATGGTAATATTAGTTTCCCTACAATAGTGAAAGATGGCGCCACCATTACGCGAGCATAAATCGAGCAACATAAATCTTAAGCAAAAAAAGAACTAAGAGAAGCTCCAATGTAATTCAAATCAAAGCAATAGAAGGCGGAAGTAGATATTGTCTATCCCAAGTATCACGTGTTACTTAGAAGCGTCGCACGTGCCCTGGTCATCTCCATGACATAATATTGTTTGAAATGACACAACCGCAACTGGTAATCCATTACTCTTTCATAAAGCATCAATATTTCCTTGGAATGTTTGCACTCACTGTCCACTAATCTACAAAAGAAATTTTCTACGGGGTAAACAAATCATACATAAGTATTTTAATCAAGTAGTGGCACATACGATTGCTCTCGTACAGAAAGGTCATAATCAAAGATTCTTGCGGAATATTGATCACGCGTTTCATAAAGCAGACGACAGTGATTCGTTTCGCCGTGACATAATATCAGCATCTTGTCCCAGATACATGATATAATTTATATATAGTATATACAGATGTAGAAGCAATTTCCTAACAAACAGTAAACCAGTGACACAGTTGATCAGGGAGCCATACAGTGATTTATCGATTCTATAAGTATGTAATATCAGCGGGGCAAAAGATTAATGATTAAATGTATGAAAAATATTTCTAATTAAGTCACACGATATTACAGCGTTATCACAGGCGCCAAAGCCCTATCTATCCAGACCGTACTCAATATCAAAATTAAATGACTCTCGTACGATGCCTGATCCGCCGATCACGATACACCTACGTGAATCAAGCAGAAGCTCTACATAGCTGGAGTCAGCAGAATAAATTTCCAATAGAAAGATAAAAGAATACTAGGTCGCTGACTGGAAGGAGGATATCGCTGTAAACTTTTTTATCTTTCTTCACTTGGATTTTATACATTTATATCATCTGTAAAATTCCGCGAGTATACAAGGCGCCATTGGACAGGGTGCCTTGACATTTTTACTCTTGCGAACTCACAAAAGGATGCTGGACTTCAGCCAAGATACGTATATACGTCTGCGTCTATTTCAGACGCCAGGCGCTCTCTCTGGATAGACGTCAGTAGTCTGCCGCGTGGACAAGATTAAGAATCTAAGGGATAATGTAATCCATAGCAATTAACGTTAAAGAGATGGATGATAAAGCTTAAAATATTATAGCATAAAATAACCGACGTATTCCCGAGGCATTATTCTTATAAAATTTCGATTGTTACAGTATAGAGTGTATAGAGGCCTGGTTCGAATGTAACCAAGAAGCATGGAGGCGACCAGACAATCCTCAAGGGTAGGTGTACCAACTGGTTTCAAGACAGCCTAACGTATAAATTTTCGAAGACTCTTAATGGCAGAAGCGGTGCAACCACCCAGGAGTCCAGGATACCCTGAGGCACCAGGATATTTCTCCTCTCGTGTTCGAGGCCCGGTTGTGCAATCTCGGCAAATAAATAAAAGGCAGACGTAGAAGATTTAACGGCGTCTGTACAGTTCAGTGGCGCCCAACGTCTCTCTACTTCTTGCCTCTACAACTTACGTTACACGTCTGCATATACACCTCGTATTTCTGCCAACATTGTATGGCTTCCTTGATATTACCGATTAGGTCGATTCAGTTGAGAGCGTAATATGTCCGTGGCGAAGATTCATTAATCAAAGCAGAGAGCGTTGAGATTCATTCCGCCATCTTTTCCTTTTGCATTATTACAATCGCGATCATCGAGCAAGGATGAGAGATCATTAGGATGCAGAGATTCATCCGTTAGTCGCTACATTTTCCTTGGAATGCAGAAGATAAACTGGGCATGGATGGAACCGATTATAATGCTTTAGTTGAATTTCCAGATGGCGTTGTTGTACGGTCTTGTATTATATTGAATCAAACATTTGTCGGTGAATTGACCTGCCTTACGTTCTAAAAAATAAAATTTATTTTGTTAATTCTTGTTCCAAGATGACTTTACGCTCTGGTCAATTCTTCTAGTGTCTTAAAGTGTCAACCGTTGAATAAATAATAATACAAACCGATCTATTTCTAGAACACACCACTACTTTTTACCTGTTACTGTTTTTAGGAACGCGCAACATCTGATTATAGAAATACTGAGCTAAGATTAAACTCTATAAATTTCCATGACATCGGCTTTTTTGAGACTGCAAAAACGCGGTCGGCACGTTCTTGGCAAATGATGGGTCCACGAATTTAACACGTTCAATTTACTCAGGACTGGAGACCGAACGATTCCATGATTGGCGATATCTGCGATTCGGCAACACTCAGCATTAGGTAAAAATCTCCCAAGCTCAAGTTCATGTCCTTGTGTGATATATATTCTCTGGGGCATTGGCCAAACTTTTTGATAATAAAAATTTATTGATTATGTATACGTTCCTGTGCTCAGGATTTATACTTTCCTCGCCTTTCAATCTCAATTAACTAACCCAACATGCCCAATGTATCATACTCACGCTATTTTCTCATCAGCTAGCATTCCTCTGCATGTTCGATGACGTACGCTCGTACGTAGATACATTTATATAGAAACCACAGGGGTTGCTTCTCGTACTCGTGATCTGCCGTCAAAAATAGACCCAGTACGTGCATATGGACGTTTATGCTGTAAGATACCTGCAGGACTATAAATCATAACCCATGCTCTGACATTCAAGTCTTGTCGAGACTAGAAGAAGGATGCGGCCATATTCCATACGTGCAGCATCCAACGTATTCACACATGGGAGAATACAATTTTTTTCCTTCAATAAATAATATCCAGTTCGTCTCATTGAAATTCTGCCTGGAATATCTCTCGTCCGTTGCACAATAACCTCAGTATTCCAGTTAAAGATACCTGACAAATGTTAATAAGGTCAGGCGGTTTATCAAAAAGTTCCCTGGGTGACTTTTGCAATTTAATTAAACGGATGAGATCCAAAATACCAGAACAAATAATGGCATTATCATGTTTGCAACGAATCAGCTCACCTATATGCTTGAGTGACGACTTCAATCTTTCACTCGCAACGCCTGATGGCTCCGTATCGCAAATGCCGTCTTCGACGTCTGCACAAATTAAGAGTGACCCATTAAGTAACACCCTATTTTGTCCATTCCACTGAATCTTAATCATTACGCATTGAGACGCATCCTTCTGAACGACGAAATGATAATTTCGTTTGTACGTATCTTCTCAGTTTCTTTTTTCGTTATCCACACCCCTTTTGCAACCAGTAAAAACATGACGTTACACCAAGCGTTGACGTTAGCCATGAGTGATTCGACTCAGAATCAAGTTACCGTGAGTCGTGGCAACATTTCAAGGCATATATAACGAGGTAAAGCCGTGTCGTAGCGTGCAACATTGCTTTATGAGAATATACAGTAAGTATGCAGTTACTTGGGCCGCAATCCGCAGCCGCACCGACCTCAACAATGCAACAAGACCTGCCGGAGAAACAAGAGTCACCGAAGTAAACGTGGAAAATGTTTATAAATACATTTGAGACAGTACCTTGAGCTTGTTTCACGTAGACAGAAAAAAGGCGTGCATTTTATTCTTTCTAATTTTTCTCTGGAAAATAAAATTATTTATGCTTCTACGCACCGAAAACCTTCAGCGTCTTGCATTCTACTATAGCATAACGTCCTACAATAATACAGTCGCTCTAATACTCGCTGCGATCATAGAATTCGAGTGTTAGTCAGCAGGACTGTTCCTGCGCAAATATTTTGGTGTCCCGCCAGAGCAAATTAGTTTAAAATAAACTTACGTAAGAGAAGTAGGTGTCAAATGATGACCAACTGCCCTTGAAGTATTCCTAAAGACATTTTCGACAGGGTTCACGGTCGAGTTTAAACATTTCATCCCTGAGTGGATATTCTGGGATCGTGTAAACTGTACTTCAGTGCCAGCTCGACATAACCTTAAAATATCATACGAGTTATTCTCGATTATCTTTAGTATCTGACAATTGCCAGTAATCCTGTATGCAAAGTTCAACCGAGAAGTTACTGAAACGTACCGATAAATCACTTTAAATCAGAATTGTGCTTTGGCACGTTCTACAACCGTGGCACAGTTCAACTGGTTTTTCCTTTTTTTGACGTACGTGATCAGACTGGAAGCTGATTTCAAGCAGTATGAAGAACCGATACGTAATACTGACATATATGCCGTCGCCCTTGAAGGTAACAGTAAAATGTAGGATTACGAACAATATAAAGGTCTTGCCTTGATTCGGAACAAATCGCCATTGTCACGAGTGGTACACGTACGTGAAATACATTCGAGCGAGCAATTTCAAAATAGGTCAATTGTCGTAGCTATGGGTGCGCGGGACATACCAAGAAAACTCTGGCAGACTTGATATGACTTTTAATTTCTGCCTAATATATAATCGACATCTGAATATAACTACGTATGTCACATGTGCACAATCCATGCACGCCTGTCATATGTAATCTGTTTACTGAAATTATGACAACTAACGAGCAAATGATAAAATGCCGTTGCATTTTTCTCAAACAATTATTTGTTTTGTCTGCCACTGTCAATACTTTCAATAATATTTTAATTTCAATAATGAACCGTTGCCCCAGTATCGTCACCCGAGACAACGCGTACCGTCCAAAAGTCGTCTCTAAGATACCGATAATACGACGGAAATTGACTTTCGGCCTCCTTGAAAAATAATTAAGACGAACCAATTGCACGATGCGTGACGTATAAAAATACAATTAGAAAGTGGTATCATGTGTGGATGCTTGTCGAACCAGGACTCTTATGAGTATTTTTATGAATGGCATCCCACGCATGCAACATATACGATATCTCCCACTCCGTCCTACCGTCGCCCATGAATGGCGGGCAATTATGTTTCCTTTTAAATTTCATGCTAGTTGTAGCTGTTCACCCACGTGTACGAGGAAGTGGAAATATCTGCTAGTCAATCTCCGTGCTCGCATATGCCTTCATTCTTCTTATACACGTGTGTACTATATCCTATAATACACTCATAGGTGGGATACCTTACGATTTATCATTTCCAAAATGCTTCTTGCCTCGAAGTCATTCAGAGTTAAACCGATACAAAAATAAAAGTCAAGTTCGTCGTCCCCGTATACGCGTCGTCACGGCTCCATTCGTTGTGACGTTATGCAAGCAAGGGTGTGTCCACAGTGACGTCGACGGCCGACGTAGAGCCATTAGAATGAATAATGGGATCGGAAAGCATCGAGAATGCCGAGCTTGTGGATTATTCAGTCGCACAATGAGAAACATATGGATAAAGTGTGATACAGGATACTGTACGAAGAAAACGCGACAATTATATTTTTATATATTTTATTACGAATCGAGCATAACGTATATACAGCAACGATTATTTTTATTCTTTTCTATAACAAAAAACCATCATCAGTAACATCTTAAACGAGTATAACGTATCGTAATATATATAATATAGTAGAATATGTATAACTAAATACGAGACTAAGAATCATATAGGTACTAAGAACCGTGACGATTGATTGCATAATAAAACGAATGACATGGAGAATTTCTAAGGTTCATAGATAATAAAAATATAGGACGATAATATACAATGTAAAGGCACAATTGACAAGGGATCAATGAACGATAATAAGACGCGCTAATAGAGTGAGGGTCAAGGGTGGCCAGTCCCAAGACGTAAAGAAAAAGAAAAAGAAACGCCAAGAAGATACCGCATCTATATTTACAAGAGCTTAACGACCTTTCTTCTTTGAATTTGATTTTAAGTTTTAGCCTTAATATTTACATATTTATATTCGTATTAATTACATTATTAAAAGGTAAGCTATTCAGTCTTACGGCTCTCTAAGACAAGAGTATTCGCGAGTTACTATTACGACTTGCTCGTGCCGCGAACGAGAGAATTGAAGAAGCCAAAACGAAAGAAAAGCTCACGGACGTATTGACTTTTAAAGATCGATCGCTTCTTTTCCCATTTCCCATTATCGCGACTAATCCTATTCTAATCTAACATTATATAATCATTCCTCGAGCCTTAGAAACTATGGAAGCCACGATTACGATCACCAGCGAGGTCGATGGCCAAAGCCAAGATATCACGTATGGAAATGCCCGAATTTGATAAGCTCCTTATCGTATCAAATTCGTTCTTTGCCAAGCGTCATTTTTCTAATTTTTCATTTCCTTCAACATCCAATCCGACGCGTCCAACTCCTTTCACTCTGTTCTGGTTTTGCTCGAGCAGCCCCAATGGAAGACAAATTCTTGTAAGGCGTTACACATACATTACATATAAAATCCTGATTCGCATATTATCAATAGAAATAAATACAGACATACACTTTTGTACACGCTCCAATTATTCGGGCATTCTCATACATACACGTGGCTCTCTAACATACGATCGCGTATTAAAATAAATATCGCAGGAATACAATACTCTTGCGCATTATTTCAGTTTTTTCATCTCTTTCATTTCCATCGTTTTTCCTCTCAACGTCCATTTCTTCCAATACACTTTAACTTAACGATTCTCAGTCTCTCGCGTTCTCGGTCACTTCGCACGTCTCACGTGCTTCTCGCACTTAACAAGGTTTGCGAGTTCTAAGGGTTACGCAATCCGATCTCTTTAAACCTTATAGAGGACTTTCCGCGCGAAGCTTCTTCATCGAATTTCTCTCGTTCGCCAAATCTCAGTTATCTCTCTACGTTCCGGGAACGGGTGTTAACAGTAAAGATAAAACATATAACAACGGTAATAGGGATAATGAACGAACAGCGGCAGCTAATAATAATAATAGTGATAATATTAATGCACCGTACCGACAGCACGATTTCCCAGTCAGTGATTTTCTTTCGAATGGACCGACAAAAAAAGGCAAAGAGATAATTGACTAAGATAAAAAAAAGTTTTACTAAAGTCTCAAAAATGTATAAAAATTCGCATTTAACAAAGGAGCCAGTCTCCTGTATACATTCTATCTTTTTTTTTCAAAATACAACCCACCGACAGGGAAGTTTGACTTGACAGCCGAACTGTAGGACTTGTGCGTCGGAACAGGATACGATGTATGACTTGCATAACCTACGACCTTAATAGTTTTACGCTAGTACAGAGGCTTGTATCTGCCAAATTGACAGGCAGGTTGAAAGAGGGAAGGGGCGTGGTGCAGAGTTGACGATGATTGACGACTGGATGAATGGATTTCATTGGCTGGGTCAAAGATAAAAATCTTACTAAAAATTGGGAAGCCGTCTCGAGTCACGTGATAAGGCTACAAAAAGTCTCCGAAGAACGTTTCGTGAGCGCGATCAAAGTTCCTTACAAATATAAGCTTCTATCTTCAATCTTATTTAATTCGTCTTTTTTTTCGTTTTCTTGGCCAGCATCATCGGGCACAGAAACGTACCACTGTATATCACTATGTACAATATTATAGCCGCAGCAGACTTCGAGAATTCACGAATAGCCCTACATTGATTTGAGCGTGCTTGTATCCGTGTATCCGCGTCTCTTGGATTCCTTCCCAAAGGAGAGGAAGTAATAAAGGATACGATAAAAAGAAGAAAAATAAATAAGAGAAAAGAAAGACGCTGTCACTTTTAAATTCTGACCGATGACGTTAAATCTTGGAAATTTGAACTTTACCAAATTGCGCACGTTACTTTACTTGGATATACACACATATATACCCAGTGCTCTGAAATAATCACGATTACGTATAACGACAGCCGGCTGGAATAAAAATATACAATCTCAATTAAATTCAACGTGCACGCCCATATAATTATGTACAACGCGAGCGAGGACGTAACAGTAGCACCGATAAATATTAATAACAATAAAAAGATAAGATAATTACGTATACATATATGTATAAAGATGAAGAAAGGAATAATTGATAAAAAAATAACCCGGGACCGTTGAAGGTTATCTCAGTTAATCGCTCCCTTGATCAAAAGTCCTTATTCCCGTGATATGAGACTCCCTCGTTTCTCCAAAGTATATACAACAATTATTATGTACAGTACAAAATTTTTATCAATAGCTTTGACGCATCCCTAATGACGCACGTGATTGTAACAACAAGATCGATAAGGAGGATGGACAAAAGTCGTTGATTCTGCGTCGTCACAGATAATGGGAAAGCTTGTAGTTTGGTTTTAGAAAATTATCTTCGTCGATACCATTTTGCTCCATCCTCCTCGTATACAAGATCACTCTTCGACAGGAAACAATAGCCGTAGGCACTTTTACGCACGTAATAATACAAGAGGATACGAAAGACAGTATAAGAGAGAAAGAGAGAGAGAGAGAGAGAGAGTGTACATTCGATATTATTTATAGTGACAAGACTCCCTTATTGCCTTCATCCTCTCTCTCTCTCTCTCTCTCTCTCTCTCTCTCTCTCTTTGTGTCTTTCTCACCTTGTCCACAGACGCTCGCATGATCTACGACCACCTACAGTTAACGGACACTCACTCAGTGTGGCTGTAGCTTAAAGTTATCGTCGGACGCGAAGAAGAGGACGAGCAGCGATCCAGTGTAGTATCAGCAATGATATCCAGTAATAGTAGTAGTAGTAGTAGTAACAGCCGTGATATCGATACTATTGGTAGTAGCGTTATCATGAAACATTATAAGAAGGAGCTGAAGGAAATGAGGATTTACGATTATTACTAGGAAAGTGATATGCGAAACTATTTCAAGTAGTTTTCTAAGAACAAAAGATTCATGATAGCAGGATAAACTTTGATAAGGATTACGTGGATAAGGAACCTTTCATGGAATATAATCAGGTCTGCGAACAATGGCAGCAGCCCGTCAATAGGTTTTTGGCACAGCGAATTCACGTTGCTCGCAAGAATCTGAAACAGGCAAGAGCAAAAAGAGACGTTTAAAAATTGCGATTATCCTGTATAGAAATTATCATAGGGTGTATATGTATAGGAGTGAAGTAAGTCAGCATTAAGTATCGCCCTGAAGTTATCGCCGGTACGATAATCGTTTCACGTCGCACGAGTCTATCGCGTGAATCGAGTGTCGCTTCGCATATCGAGACTAGGCTCGAAGAAGCAGACGAGACGGGGAAGGAAGGAGAGTGCATTGCCGCGAGACCTCCATTGCTCCTGCGGTACGTCCCACGCGTCTAGACGACTTAAAGTTTTATGGTGCGCGGGGACTTGACGTTGCTTATGGTTGCGTCTGTACGTCGGTGCACGAGCGCGTCCTTATGGAATACGTGCCTACTTTGCCACGCCTCGACCGGTAAGGCGACCTGTCTGGCTTGCCGTTAATGTCCGCTTACCGCCGCACGATTATACAGGCATATATTTATATGGGCGAAAACAAGGAGGAAGAACAAGTCGCATTCAGCTTTTCGTCTCGGAAGCTGGAGGTAGAGCAGATTAAATTTGTGAAGACGTTCGACGTCGGGACGGCCAGTGATATAGGCTGATAATTTTTTTGTACTATTGAGTCAATGATGTTACACGGCTAAATCTTTCAGTGGATGAATTTAAATTTTTATTGAAATTTCGAGCCGGTCTTATCGGCCGTTGGCTGTCGTAAACGCAACTCACGCGCTTTCCGTAATGGTAGACGCGTGTTACATCTACACGTGATTTTGTTCTTTTATTATGATTTATCTCTATTTTCTTCTTTTAATCTTATACCGCCCTCCTCCGTCTTTAATAACACGTGGCGAACAGTTATAATTATATTTAGAGGTTCCAATTTGGTACTGTTCCTGGAACTGGGTATAGTTTGTGATAATCACGTGATTTGCTGTTTACACAGGAGCATAAGAATCTAATGTATTAGTCGGAATAGACAGCTGTGCATCCTGTGAATTTTGTTGTGTAATTTGACAGCTGTCAAAATATAACTGACGTACCGAAGCTTGTACACAGACAAGGCGGATTCTTATGGAAAGTAATTATTTATTTATGGGTTATTACTATATATCTTCGTAACGTGTAGATACGAATGAAAAGCATTTCGCGATTGCTAGAAAATCGAAAAATTACTTGGAGAATCAAAAATGAATAGATAGATATGACAAGTTGTCGCACTGCTCGCAGTACCGCTTTGTAGGTTATGGTACCGATAGAAGGAAGCTAGTTATTTAATAAGTTCTACAAGGGGAGACCGGTTGACGCTTCGAGTTTCTAACGATAGTTTCGTTCTTCGTTTCGTAGAGGATTATGGGAGATAGCGTGGTTATTTATAGAGAGAAAGTTTTAACGGTCTCAAGGAGAGTCGCGTGAACGGGCGATAACGAAACTTTCATGAATTCATAATCAGAGTATGTCGAATTCGGTGGTACGCGCAAACGAGTGACACACCAGGCGAATTCGCGATGAGAAATAAAAATGGCAAATCGCCTCGATTGAACGGGATATTGAAAATACATATATGTACACAAAAGTACAAAGTTGGCAAGACTGCAGATAACCAAGTGGTTTATTTTTCCGGCGCGCAAAAGCAGACTAAAAATATCATCGGTAACTGGCAATGCTCTCGTGTAAGTGAAAATTAGAAGGCAAAAAAAATATACGTACAGTAATAAGCATCTAGTGTTTTTCATGAAGGCAAACCGTATGAAGTTTAAATGATCATGAACTCACCATAAAAATATAATAGTTCCGTTCCACCTCTGAGCCCGGTCCAGGCTGATTTCCGGTTTCCGTCGAAGACGCGGATGATTTTCCTTGTACCCTTTTTGTTTTGTCTGTTTCGTTCATATTCTCGTCACGCTCTCTTTCCCTCTCTCGTTCACTCGTTATACGATGCATTTGATAATGATTGGAAAACTGGAAGATTTGTACGTGTTTGTACGTAATTGACGTCAGGGGCCAATTTCTAACGTCGTTTCCTTCGCCTCTCTCCCTATCACTCTTTCTCCCTCCTACTCGCCCCTCTCTTCTTTTATAGCAATCACTTGAATCGACGTCAACCATCACCAATACGGCGTGTCATTGGTGAGATGATGCCAGGAAGCGAATTCGCTCCAAGTTTGAATGTTGGTCCTCCTGGCGTCCGCCAGACGCGTGTCTTCCCGCGAATTGAGACCGTTCCTGAGTACGCCATTGTTGTTTATCGTCAAGGGATTTGAATTCTTGACCGGGGACAGAGGCTGAAATGAACGGATAATTCACGATAGCGCAACTTCGGCCTCTTTGCAATTAGAGAATTCTCAGATAAGGTAGCAGATGAGAATTGAGAGGATAAAAAAGAAATATAAGAAAAGCCAAATCAAGCAGCAGCCTTAAGATTAAACGGACTAACAGCAGCACTCGCGTCACTTAATGTTCTCGCATGCGCACTAAACAAAGCTCCCGTTACATAACAAAGCGTTTACTCTCGCTCGAAGTGCACGTTAAGACTGAAAGAGAGCTTGATTTTTAATTTTCCTCTGGTCGAAGTAACCACGCACGTAAACACTCAGGCACGTAACTCTATGCACTGTTAAAAAAAGAAACGAATATCAAACAATAATCAGCACGCATTAAAAGCAGGAATGCCATTCAATGTGGAATAAGATTTCCATCTTCCTGGCGCATGCCACTTTACATCAAGCAATAGGAGGAACGGCGAAGCAATTTTCTTAGGAAAGTTAGTCATAGCCCATAAGAGATAATCGTAAGATCAACAGCACTTGCAGAAGGAAGGAAACACGTGTCAATAGCGAGTAAGCATTATTGACCAGCCGGAAATCCCTTGAGACACTGAATAGTCATCAGGAAGTCAATACTCTTCTTCTCTTGTATATTCACCTCCTGTTTCTTTCGCACGATGTAATTCGTCCCCCCGTTATTGTCCCAGTACTCCTTGTCGTCGATGCGATATCGAACGCAAAACTCGATCTTGTCCGATTTGACAGGTAGAGTCAGCCGGAAGCGGAAGGTGTCGTAGAGAACAAGCGCCGCCTGCGGTGTCCCGGGTTGTTCGACGTACGTACAGTAAACATCCTCGTGCGACACCCAAGAGTCGCTGCTAGCCCTGACGATGACCTCCTTGTCGTAAGCCAAATTCTTGACCTTGACAGTACCGACCAGACACTGTTCGGCCTCGCGTACTATGACGTTCTCCAGACTGACAGCATCCAGGTCCAGCTTCTTACGAAAGGCTAGATAGTCGCTCGCCGGTTGAAGGAACGTGGGCGCCCAGGGCGTCGCGACGGCCTCTGCTTTGACACCTCTTGTCACACCAGCTAGATAGGCACTTGTCCACAATGGCGGTACGTTGCTGGGTTCGGACATCACGCGTACCTAAAATCATCAAAAGATAAGCTCTAATTAATTTTGTTTTTCTTCCTCTCCTAACACTTTTATATTTATTATAATCAGTATCAGTATTTATTATAATCTATATATATGCACTGACGTAAGTGCCCTGTTACGCGGATAAGTACACGTAAAGCTATGTTCATTGCGGTAGGTTATGGCTTGATACTAAACACAAGACAGACCCCCACCCCTCCCCTTATCCCCGACTTACTATTAAAAAAAAATAATAAAAACCCCAACGACTACCTAAATCGCGTAAGCTGCATTCACGTGCGCTTACCAAATTCACGTAACGCAGGACTTAACGTGATAAGAGAGATGCGAACGTTAATCAGCGCGTCGCCCAAGATGATTAATGAGCATTCAATTAAGCGAGTCCGACCGTCCGGTAAAATCGAATTTTAATCCACCTCGTTAATTTATAAATGAAAGGCGCGTCGATAATTAATTATCAGGTTTTAAGACTCATAAATAAATAACGAAGTCTACGTGCCTTCGGACACTCCCAGTAATAACTTCGCGATCTTCAAAAACAATTCTGCGACACATCCATGATTAATTTCGCGTCATCGATAACGATTATCCAGCCCGACATCTAGAATATCATTAATAATTAATCCCTTATCGGTTACATTCTTTATTTCCATATTTGTCACTCTCTCAATCCCCCTAAGCCTTATCCAATGACGTATATCGACATTCCATTCGGTTCGTTTTACCTGTGTTAACGGACGGCCGCGATCATCCGCAAAGACCACCCTCTTCTTTTGCTTGTTGTTCTGCAGACTGTTCAACGGCAGAGAACCAGTCGACAAGCATGGTCTTATCCTAGGTGGTACAGATCTGGAATTGACCGTAGGTGCGGTAACCACCAGAGGACTGTATAGTAAGGAACTGTAGACCGGAGGACTGTGCCCCAGAATAAGTTCGGATGGCATGGCTATTGAACACATTTAGACCTGGAACACAAAAAATAGGAAGAACCAAAAATTAAATTAAAAAAAAATCAAAACACAAAATAAATGGGAGAGCGACGATAATAAATTTCCCACGCATCCGCGTGCGCACGCGCGTAGAGAAAAAGTGTGTGACAACACTGGAAACGAGACGAAAAAAGCTTTAAGCTCTCTCGGACGCATTTTTTTACTCGACATCAGAGTCAAGGTCGCCCGACGCGATTAAATACCGGGGAATTCCTCCGTAGTCGACCAGCCGGGATTCCAATCGAAAACGTCTGATCCAGTAAATCTCTAATTACTCAAGTAAACACTATCTTATCTTGCGATACCGAAAATTCGCATAAGAGACATTCCATGCGTGCGTACCAACGACCACTGGGCTTAGTAGTATACGACTGATAACGCTCTTATCCCTATGAAAGATCTCTTTTGCCATTCTCATCTGCGCTTTTTAAATCCTACTCACCTTTTCTTTTATTGAGCATCGTTCTCCCCCTCATCCGCCCCCTCCCTTCGTCTCATCATCTATCCTCTATCAGTGGCCGGGGGGAGGGGAGGGGGGAGGGGGGCTTGGGTAAGCCTCTTATATCTTATCTGACACATCGACTCTTATCTTGTTATAACCAACATTCCAAACTTACTTAACAGATGCCACTCATTAGCCGTGGATTTGTGGCCGTGTTATCAGCTCCATGGTCACGCACTATCGGGAGATAGCCGAAGCTTCCGTTCGTGCGAATAGTAGCGTCCGAGCGGCAGACAGTGTCGAGACATTGGTATGCTGATAGTAATCTACCGTGTGTGTGTATATATATATATACTGATATACGTACGTATATATGCCGGCATCGGCATATGTATATATATATATATAAAATTCACAATTGATAGACATTACGAGTATGCAAAAACACATCAATCTCTCCCAATGGTAATTCGGAACAGTCATAATATTCAGACTCGCTCGCTCTCTCTCTCTCTCTCTCTCTCTCTCTCTCTCTCTCTCTCTCTCTCTCTCTCTCTCTCTCTCTCACTCTCTC
>JARQTJ010000659.1:112957-209137 GCA_030142635.1 Trachelus troglodyta | reverse complement strand
CTCTCTCTCTCTCTCTCTCTCTCTCTCTCTCTCTCTCTCTCTCTCTCTCTCTCTCTCTCTCTCTCTCTCTCTCACACTCACTTTTTATTTTATGTACTTGGCTTTCTTCGGCACTGCCAAGACGTTCAATATTTTACGTACGTGCCCGATGGTATTCTTGAAACTGGGTCACGTTCGTAATCAGACGTACATATACGTCAGGACGCGTGGACCGTAGCGTCAATTACGACCGAGTGCGTGATGTATGTATATTCAATAGGTTGTATCGTCGGGACGATAATGCCAAACGGAACCAGGCTATTCATCGTGACTTATAAATATGTCTTATATCGGTCGGCAATCGTTGCTCGTGAAACATATTAGCGAGGCTAGATAACTGCGATACTTTTAACCCACAGCAGTCGACGTTTCTCTATTTTCTATATATTTTGGTGCCTGAATCGAGTGCAAAGGGTTAATAAAGAATGGAATGGTGACCAGTGGATCGTTTAGTACGAATCATATATATATATATATATGTGTGTGTGGGTGTGTATAATAGCAACCTGAAATACCATCTGTTTACAATTCGCATACTAAGATACGAAAAATGTTAATCCTCCGGTATGAGCTGAGCTATATATCTATATCGACGTCTACAAAGGATAATCGCAGTACGCATCGAGCGAAAAACGATACGTGAATTGTGAAGCCGTAAGATAATTTGTTTCGAAATTATCGTCCGCATGAAACGACGTATCGCGAGAAGTCTGCGACAACGCCGAGTTCTTGCAGTCGACCCAAAAGTCGGGCGACGTCCTTGGGAGTTTCGTCGAAAGTGATCCTGACGCCAGAAAAAAAAAGCGCAAGCCAAAAAAAACAGTCCTCGACAAAAGTTATCCTAAAATGTCGGACGCCAAAGCAGTCACTAGTAAAAGTGCATAAGGTCCGATTCCTCGTTGCAACGCCGCTCTCGTATGCTGGACTTCCTGACAGCCTAAGGTCGCCTGCGTCATACGATACGGGGCTCGACGACGTTATACGGAGCACGGCGGCTTCGCGCGGCCAAAGACAAAACAGCACAAAAGGAAGATAATGTGACAGGCGCAAAAGTGTAAACTCGTTCTCGACGAGCTCTCTGGAACGTTCCCCGGCGACTCTAAAGACGATTGCGTATTTCCAGAAGTGCATCGAGAGATAAAAGAGCGAAGGCCAAAATTTGCGAAATACATGTAAATATGTATATGTTTGCCGAAGAAGCTAGACGCGATAAGGAGCAGAGGGGGGACCTTCGTAGTTAATGCATTTGCGAATAGCGAAGCGGCGTGACCTTAGACAGCTCGGTATTGAGATACGAAATCGCAAGGTCGATTTCATGTGCGAAAAGGATGACGCGAAGAAAAATTTCACGCGAGGGCAATACCGATACCGAACGATATGTTAATGGTGCGTGACTGACCTCTCTTGAGGATAACGATAACGACAAGTAAGAACGATTAGAACCAATCACGCGGTACGCCTAATAATTGACGATCGGCAAATCATAACGAATGCAGATGCACGTGTTAAATGTATATTTTAGCGTAGCCGCTCGTGGCGCCACTACGCGGACTTATTGTTAGTGAAACTTATTTCCTCGTTCGGCATATAGAGAGAGACTAGAAAGACGGGGGAATCCCTCAAGGTTGAATGAGCGAGAGGAGATCGAGGAGATTCGGCGTATGGGCGTGCATAATAAAAATGCAGTAAATTGTTTTATAGAATACAAGATACAGTTGTTAAACATGCTTCGATAACGTGGACGAACGCATTAGGTTTTCCGATAAGTTATCGCATATCGATGCAACGATTGAGAGCGATCAATTATAAATTATCGAATATCAAAAACGTCAGACAAAATCGTGTAATGGAGGGGTCCGAAAAGTTCGCATATATATCTCAAACTCGTTAAATTCTTATAAAACCCAAATCCGCGAGTAATAATTTCCAAGAACATCAGCAGAATACAAAAATTCAATTTACCATTCCCAAGCAAAGCAGCGCACATAAACATACCGGGAAACGTTGCATAGCGTAAAAATAGCCTGAATTGAGAATTCAAAAAAAAAAGCTTCAAATCAAACATCAACTTGTCCGAAACTACTAAACGAAATTCCATCCAATTTCTCTTCTAAACAGACGCAGATAGAACCGGAAACTCCTCTGAGTCGTCTCATTTTCTCGAAAATTGAATAAAATAAGAATCGAGTCTGCGACCGACGTTAAATATTTTTTGCAACATCTGCCCGAACATCGTCCTTCCTGGAACAGACTGATCCGACCCAGTGATATCACAGGCATTCCCAGTAAAATGTCTACACACGTGTTTCGAAATTCATTTATTTCCCTCCTATTATCAGCACACCGTGTATACTCATTCAGACTTTATTCCTCGTAACGATTGTCAACGCAACTTCCAATGATACGTATAAGGCGAGGTCCCCACCCTCTCTAATTAATACCTTAACTCGTCACCCCAAAACGTCATACATGAATCGTCATTGATCACACGAAAAACCAAGCAGATATACATTTTCATCATAGCACGCCCATCTTCAGTTAACTTCGCGCCAGTTAAATATGCGGGGGAACCCCCGACAGCCCATCAAAAATAATACTGCGAGTCATATGCGTTCCAAAAATTTGCCAGTAGTATGTAATAAAAGCCCAAGAAGGTTATATGCTGCATATGAGAAATTTTATAACACACCAACCCGTCCAGATACTATCCTCTCGACATACATAGATACGTGCAAAAAATAAATCAACCGTTTACAAAGAATTCCATAAGTGCGTTTATTGCGCTGACACACATCGTCGCAAACGTGTTCCATGCGTCTGGTTAAGGAATAATATATCCCGTTTTGAAAAAAAAGGACAAAATAAAGTCAAACTAAAAATAGAAATCCACTCGCCTATCCGCATGTCATACATATAATAAATATACATATACAAAAATATAATCCGAAGGATGAGGTATCGAGGAGTTCGAAGGTCACGCTGCTAATGAGTAACAAGTTCGTATTATGAATTACATATTTACGCGCAATGACAATCGGATACCCATGAAGATAAATGGCCGAGGATCGTGTCCTCTCGTCTTACCAAGGTAACACGTTTCGTGAAGGAATATCGTCCTTGGCCCAATTTCACGTCTTCCTGCTAGAATCTATTTCGAGATTGGCATTTCAATTGAACAGCTTACGGAACCAGAACGTAATAACAATAACGGGAAAGTGTTTCGATAGAAATACCCGTACAGTGCATAAGATCTGTAACGCCAAGCACGATAAGAGTGTTCGGGATTGACGAATATAATTAAAGCCTATAAAATACAGGGGTGACGACGTGCGATGATAAATGCGTTTGAATTTCCACTCGTCGGATGTCTGGATTATGTGAGGCGTCGTTGAGGCTTCTAGGAGCCAAATAGATAAACGAGTTGTCAATTTCATATATATATATATATATAGTATTTAATATAAAGTCAAGGTTGCGACGAAGAATTAAGGAGAAAAAATTAGCAATATGCAACAAGAAAAAAAATTGCAATTATCTTCGATCATCGATATCGCCTGACATGAATAGACCTTGTTATCAATAAATGATTCGGAGCCAGACGATCCTAAACTGTGTACTGCACACGTGTTTTCATAATGCTATCCCTGGCACAACGTAGTAGATAGTGAAAAGACGATAAAACGGCAGCCTGTCGAGTAGCGAGAATAGGATTTAACACTGAGAATATTGAAAATTTTGTATAAACGTATTTTTGGTTTGAAAGGGGTTAAATAACACATCAATAGTATACTTAGTACCAATAAGAAAGAATTATCGATAAACATTATTTCATTGATAAGACCAATATCGTCAGGTGACACCTTATGTAAATGTTTCACGTGAAAATTTGGCTAGCTTACAAGCACGAGTGTGTGCGTACGTATATAGACACAATGTGTTATCGTAAAACGTATTCGAGTCTATGTGAGTGATTCGCGAAATAACGAAGAAACAGCCGTTTCGCAATTTGAATCTAAAGATCACGAAATGTTCACGTTATCGAGAATGTCACGAATACACGTCGTAAACGTACGAGGGATAGAGAGAGAGGGAGAGAGGGAAAGAGTGAGGGTGGAGGGGAGAGACAGAACATCGTAAAGTAAAAAATGTTAACAGACGTGTCACATCCTTATCTCTCTCCATCTCTCTTACTCTCTCAATTTCTAGTTCCCTCGTATAGTTTCACCAGTTACGCCACTGCCAAAAAATTTCGCAGCTCGAACTTGACGTAGTGCGAATACGCATCGATCGAAGCCTCCGGCGTCTCCTATTTTTGGCAGCGCCGAATAATTTTTACATAATACCCTGCCGCGTCTATAAATAGAAGCGCCGCCTCCCGGGAACCGATATGACTTTCGTCGTAACAGCGTGAGATAGCGCGAAAATATGTTTCGTGAAAGAAAGGGGAAAAAAAAGGAGGATCGAACCGAAGTAAAAGGTCAATAATTTTGAACAATCTACGTCGACGCATCGCCCCGGCATCGGCTCTTTCCTGTCTTTTTCGATCGATTTAGAAACGCGGAAGGTAAAATCTGTACGAGGATCGAGCGACTGTCGCTATTTATAAACTCGTCCCACCTTTAGAACGCCCTTTCTCTCTCATCGTACGTTTCTCCTTCCACCTTGTCTCTTTATTCTTCTCTTTCATCCCAGGTGTCTCCATTGTTCTATCAAGCCACTCTCCCACGTACACGAATGACATAAACGCCATTCCTACCAGCTATAGATATACTTGCCTGCTTAGAAGTACCCGTACCGATACTCGAGAAAGAAAGATTCACGACATTTGGCCGCTCCGACTTTCTGATATTGACTTGAACTATTGGTGGCGCTTGGTAAATTCTCATCGCGTTTATTTTATTCTCGAGTGTTTGAAAAAAAATGCATTATGCAACGAGACACTTAACGTCTGACATTAGTCGAGACTTGACTCCGAGCAAAGTTCAAAAAGTCATCCAAGCGCCCTCGATGCATTTATTTGCAAAAAGTTTTGCGGTAAACGTAAGTCATGTACGATAATGAAAAGAGCAAAAAAAGACGAAACTGTTTACACAAATATTTGAGCAGCAACTTTTTTTATCTCGTTGCTCCATCTGGCCGCACAGAGCCAAAGAATTTCACATTATCGAGAGACTCTCAGGTGTACCCTTCGTGCGGCAGCCCCTTCCGTCGCCTTCGCGACTCTTCCGATTCAAATGCAAATAAGAAAGTATACTCAGGCGTCGCGGCGCGAGTAAATATTAAAAGTGCTTTACACGTCAAACGAATATCGCGAATTTGTCTTTCGATTGGCGCTTGGTCGTTAATTATTAGAAAAGAAAAGAAAAAACTTGTCTCAAGGTCGTCTTTTCCAGGTGCCATCGGCTGATTACACATTACCTTATACACCCATGTGTATATATATACTTTTTTACTTTAGACTTCCCTATTATGAAAATTAATGAAGCCAAACATAAGTTCTGAACCCATTCAGTTTTATCGACAATTACATTCCTGCTTCTTCAATGATATCAATACGATATGCAATTAAGATACCAATACACAAGAAAAAATCATGAATCTCTTTTCGCCTGGACTACTCGATTAGTATATTCCGATAATGAATGATTAATTGAAATCCACTGTACCCATGGTCAGTGTCTGTGACGTTGTATTATCGCTTTTTTGATTTTATTAAAAATCAAAGGAAGCCGTCTCGAGAGATTACAACGTATTAACGAACTACTGATCTAGGTTAATGCGAAAAGAATTAACAATAATGACGAGAACCACAGGGGGTTCCTATTGGTTTCATGAATTTCCGAATCTAAGTTTTTTTTTTTAATTATAAAGCATTGCTTTTTAACAGCTTTCAATCCTGGAATGTCTACAAGCTCCAGAGAGTAAGGTATAGAAAGAGAGATACATGGTCCACTCGACGTGGCAGAGTTGTTAGGCCGGTTTGCTATGATCACTAAAACCAGCACCGACAATCCGGAGACTAATCTATATTCTGAGCGCTTAGACGAGAGACCAGGTGAGGTTGGATAGCTTCTTATACAAGGCTCCGTAGTGGAAGGGTTTAACGCTATAAGGAATTGTACGAGAAGGCAGTTAAAAGAACCAGAATGGAATTCCGATTCTGCAATTCTTTTTCATATTGAGTATAGCTCGCGACCTCCATCGCCGATTCCTTCTGTGGGGTCCAGATTTGCTATTGCGTACTGCCACCAGTATAGAATGAATATTTGGAATTCTTTGTACTTGTGTAAAAAAAATGGCTGCAGGTACCCCGAGAGTTGTTATACTGTACCGATTGTTAAATGCGGAATAGAATTTTAGCACGTGTTACTGGGTACGACGTATAAATAAATAAAGAAGAACATTCAAGATGCTACATCATTGGGTAACAAATGTGGAAGGCAGTGAACTCCGACCGTGAGATGTTAAATAATCAGAACATTAAATAACGTCTGTGTCGCGGCCGTTGGTCAATATAAGTCAAAGGAGATGTCCAATGTTAGCATACAATTGTTTAAGTACGTTAACTCGGCAAATATACTGACTGGATTCATGTTTGAATAATCATTACTGTACCAGGAAAGTCTATTATATTGTTGAATAAGAACGTGATCGGAGTAATAAGGGGAAAAGAAAAGAGTATTTGACTCAGACAATTTTTCGAGCTGAATTGTCAATTTGAAAATTCCACCAAAACGCTCGCTCGAGATAATAGAATATTCTGGGCTAGTCTTTGTAGTTCTTCAACGTAGAAGTAGAAAGCAAATATTGAACTTCTCTTCCGAGCAAAGTTAGCTTCATCTTACATCGACACTAGTTACAAGCAGCCGTTACGTAGACACGTGTGTAAACGTAGAAAATGTTCAATGTAAATTTTGAAAAGCACTGCAAACTCTTTCTAACAAGATCGTGTCGATTAACGTTACTGGTTTTCTCGAGTTTGACGGTTACGTTCGAAATTTCTTGTCTTTAAGGATGCCTTTATAACTTTGCGTGCTTACTGTATTCGCAGAATTGTCAAAAGGGATTTTGAAAAACGGTAAGGGCAAAGTATTTCTCAATATATCTTTCCTTTTCCTTTAAAAACTAGTTTCCTTTAGCGGCTACGTGTCTCAATGAAGAGAAACTTGACTTCCCGAGTTTTCAGCACTTTGACTACTCGTACTAATAACCAATGTCAACTCTCGTGGCATGCGAGACACGTTTGGGGGCATCAAAACAAATATATTGACAAATTCAAGAAAAAAAAAAAAACAATCTTAGCCCGAAAGTCCCACAGAATTTTGTAAGCAGATTGGAACGAGAGAATATCATGAGAGACTTACGCATAAAATAAGTATATATAATTTCTCAGTTTAAAAAAGACATCTCTCAAGAAGCACATATAAAGTCTCAAAACTTACTTGTTACTGCAGAAGAAAAATTCCAAAGGTAAAAAGTTTTATTCCCACGGTGTATTCTCTTCGTGTACTCCTCCCTCTTCGTATAAATCGACGCACAATCTTAATAATTAATATACTTCTTCGTAATAAACGGTCAACGATCCTCAGAGAATCGTACGATTATTTCTTTCACCGGTACATCCTTTGAGCTTTTAGCTAAACTTGAACGCGCACGAAGGTTTATAGATCGTATAAACAGTCTCCAATTTGATTATATTACAAGTACAGAAGGATAAAAGAAAAAAGAAATTATAAGAAAAGATCTTTAACGATTTTCAAGAAAGACTTTACCGCGAATGGCCAGCAAAAGCCTTTTACTTTCTCACACGTTACTCATAGCGAGGGTGTTTATTATGTCGCGTTTAGATGATTACTAAAAGTCCATCCGTGTGGTGATAATTTAAATCAGAGCGCGAGAGGCTCAACGGACCTCACAACACTAGCCGGCATCGCCAACTGTGGTTTTTTCGACCGGCTCTTCTGGTTTGTCTCGTGGCCCCGGCATACAGTGCATGCGCATGCGCAGAGTTGGCCTCGTGTGTTTCACGTGATCGGCTTTCTACAACCAATCAGATTGTCCGTTACGCACGTGCAGGGCGCCGAGGGAAAGACTGGGGCGGACCACACGAAATTTCTCAAAATATTGCATTTTCAACCCCCAAGTCACATTCCTCTGCCTTCCTCGTATTGAACCGAACGACAAAGGAACGTTTCACGGTATACTTATTTTTCACCCTCACTGGCTTCTTCTCCGAGTCTATGCACCGAAAGAAAAACCTAAAGGGTCACGTGACCGGTACTCGTCTAAATTTTTTTTGTATATATCCCACATACGCGTCCGATGCATCAATATATTAAGTATTCACAAAATCAGTATACAGAAACATGCCATAAAAAAACGATTTATGCATTAGTAATCGGTGTCACTGCAAAGGTAACCGAATTTCGGTTTCATAACTCTTGCCCTTTCTAGTCTAATCTACGCAGTAAATATTTTGTCTACAAGAATAACGTTCAAGGGTCTAATTGGTAAGTCACACAAATAAACACAGACTTTGATAAGTAAATGTTATAATTAGTCCTGCTGCCGTCTCTTCACCACTTTATAATTTTATAGTTTATATGCAACCTCCGACCCATATATATATAATTTAAATGACAGTATACACTTACCAATCGTAACTGTGCGAAGGTCACGTACTCATTTGTCAAGCCTCTTGAAACATCAAACCATCAACTAATTTAAGTCGTTCAAGTGATAGTAACATGCAGAATACCTCATCTTGACTTCTTGTCTCCTCGTTCGGTCGGACTTGTCAGTGTCAGATAAACAAGATTATTACAACCTAACTGAACTGCACTTACAAGGTATCCTAATACAATTATACATTATTCAAATACCACACAGACCTTGAATTCAATAAATAAATAAAATCTTTTATTTTTCATAACAATTATTTATTACTATGTGTTTCTTAAACCACAGTACAATACTAAATATAATATCCGACTTGAATTCATTTATACAAATTTATTATCTAATTTGACTTATCAATTATCAGTTATAAAAGAAATTGATCCCTCGGAGCATCGGTAATCCCACGTAATAATTTTAACGAGTCTCATTCAAAAATAACTGACCGTTATGCTTTTTATCGCTTTCGCAAAATCTCCATCAATCGTTAAATCCTCGTTAACCCTAGTGTGCACGAAAGGCGTCTCCGAAACCCAGTGACCACGTTAAAATGTCTTTCAACAGTCACGTATACTAGGGTGAATATGAATAACAACGGAAAACACTTTCAATTCTCTTTTCTTGTCCTTGACTGTACCTAGTCGCATTCCATACAACGACCATAACCAGTGCCTATTATGGTGCCCCCTCGGCAAGTCTATTTTTAACGGACAATCTTTTAATGTAATCAATTTATCTTCGAAACATTATCTTCGTTCCTCGCAAGGGCCACGCAGAGTTTCTCTGCCACCAAGTTCCTACGTGCTAACCATAGGCGCTACTTAAATGCCACCGCACGCCCTCTTACAGTATATCCTTGTAACTAGCAACTACCTTCTATCGTCATCTTCGTGTTACGTGCCATCGTGTATATTGGCGTGACGATTTAAAAAGTTCTTTATGAAGGAGACAGAGAGAGTATTATATATACATAAGTATATTTGCACAGTTTTGAACGTAACAATCACTTTTGACAGCCACAAAAACCTCGGTAAAAACAAATGAATCACACTGCAGGGATATAACAAGGGACGCCAAGGATTTCATGCCTGAAATTTATTATACAGATAATTGGAGTGCACAAACGGTAATTCCTACGTCTTCTGAATATATGTAAGAGATTAGTAACCCATCCTATGGAAATGCTGTTAGCCTAACCTCAAATCTGAAAATTGTGTCGTTTGAATAAATATGAAAATTTGAAAAGAAACCGTTTTTCTTTAGTAGTTTATTACAGGATTGATACCCATTTACGCTCTGTTATGTCATGACTGTACCTTATACCTACTGCAGACATACCTGTGAACTCTGTATGCATATTAATAATCTAACGTCTGCGATCGTAGTTTCATCTGTGTCAAAATATATGTAGGGAATAACGAGCAATAACGAGCGAACAAATGTTTGGTATTTATTGTCATCCCACTATTGCGGCACACGAATGCAATCAATACGGAATGACGTTTTGAAAGGCCAACACTTTTACCGTTGTTTTGTTTTTTTCGCAGCTGGACATAATAATCGCCTATACTTCGTCGTATAAGGGTATTACGGGGTCGTGGGTCAGTCGAGGTCGATGAAAAATTTCAGAACATTACACGAGATTAGTAGCGTAGTCTAAACGAGGGATTGTGGGGATTAAGAAGAAAAAGAAATAAATAAATTTCTAAAACCAACACGCACCCGCCCTCTTGGTAAAGAATCGACTCTAACCTCGGACTAAACGTCAACAACTTCGGGGATCGTCCTCGACTTTGCAATTTTATGCGGATCGAGTCTAGTAAATATTTGTTGATATAGAACCAAGATGGTGGTCTCGGAGAGGGGCGGGAAGGAGAAGTTTGAAGATTGGAAAATCACCAGGCCGTCTTGAGAATTAAAAAAAAAGGACATTCATCACCACAGACAAATATCCAGAGTGTTGCTGACTGGCGAGTACCATTTTTCCCGAATAGATTCCCTTTCCTCGGTCTTTATCATCTTCTATTTATCAGGGGTCTTTCCAGTTCGCATCATCATCATTAACAGCAATACGCAAGGCAGTGCTGTGAGTGGCGAAGAAGTGAAGTGCGGAGGAACCAGAGGAATCCCAGGCTCTGATTGGTCCAGGAAGGTGTATGCATCTGGACAACGTTGACCAATGATATTCCAGCAACCCACTCGTTAATCCGTTTACGCCTTTCGAACTTTGATAATTCGTATTATAATTCGTCTTACGACAATATTACGATTAATTAACCTACCAAAATTAATGACTACTTAAAATTCAATCGACATCCTTAATATTTACTGATTTAAAAATTCAGACCTTAGACCCGGCATGCATAATACTTCTTCTTGATTGGTTATATCTAAATGTAAAAGACGAAAATACAAAAAATACGGAAATCACGTAAAGCACCCGTATACAGGATAGAAACAATCGTAATTGTCATATAAATAAAAAATTCGTATAATAAAACAAAAAATGAATCAATCAACGTCCGACAGTTATCAGCTGATCAATCATTAAACAACATGATAATTTTGTGCGAATATAAATCCATTATCAGAGACGTAAGTCTTGTCTTATAAAATCTTTATGGCGAAGGGACACCAATCGGGACTTATCACAAACATATGTATCAAGCTTTACCTATCGATTAGTAAATACAAATAATCAACTGATAACATTCTGATCAGGGGTCATATACTCGTGCGACGCGAGTTCACTGTTGAGTTAGAAGCTTAAGATAGCAATTATGTATAGTTTGTGTATAATATACTTTAATTAGATAGACGTGGCTGTAAAATAAAAAATTATGTAGTCGCGTAGAATTGTATTGGTTCGTAATCATTTAGTCGTTAGACGAGGTGCCCAATGACCCATATCAATCGAGCGATATTACCGGCGCCACTATAAGTAGCCTAAGATAACTTTAACTTCACTTTGAATATAAAGAAATTAGATCGTCGTTTTATCACGTATAAAGTTCCTCGGAAGTTTTCAATTACGTAAGTCTTACGTCTAATCCAAAAAATTCACAGTGCAAAATAAAGATATCGATAAAGTATTAAATCATTTCCCTCTACTAATCTGCCTAGATATAATGGAATACTACTTACACTATACTGCCATAGCTGGTGATGCCAATCTGATGTCTCTAACCAGAATCTCTGAAATAACAAATTTGTTACAAATCAACGAGAGCATCGGTCACGTGAAGGTCTCATATCCGTTATCATTGATTTTCAATAAAAATATAGTATCCAGTATGGATAACCCAACGATAGCTTTCACTTTTATGTATAAACATGCAATACTCATTTCACATGTTTACAGCATTGATAAATTCCTTCGGAACAAGTAATTCATAATACTATAATTCTATTAAAAGTATAATAAACACTTCGAAGACTGATTTTCAATTGGCACTGAATAATTGTATTTATTCGTAATGCAAGAAAAATAATGAATCAAACCTTATATATCAATTGGTCCATTGAGCATGACACGATGCACTCCCGTCGACAAAGTTCAATAATCTGTGGAACGTTTCTGACTGACCTGTATAACATTGTATACATTGTTGAATACAACTATAAATAATTGCAAGAGTCCGTGAAGCGCGAAGACTGTGAGGAAGAGTTAAAGAAGACAAAGACGAAGAACAAGAAAATGATTCATTGACAGGGAAAGCCGTGACGCATGGTCTTATTTTATCTCTAGCCCCTTGACGGATGGAAATTAATACACAGTTTGTATCGTTCCTAATTATGGCGTGGATATATACACACACACAGAGAGCCACATATACGTAGACACGAGATAATAATAGAATAATAAAATTAATAACGTTCTTCCGTTGAAGGTTAGTACTTTGTATATCACGAGTGAGGTTATGTCCCAATAACTCTTGCAGTACACTAGACACTATGCACGAACTAGACTGCACTAAGTAAAATACCGTAGAAATAAATGTTTCATAACATAGTTTCGACCCTGATCTTAGTACGATAAACCAAACGAGAATCTGCCAGCCGATAATTATGCTCCTACCAGGGCGGCCACGCATCGTCAATAATACCAACGTAATCTCGAGCTAACGCTCCCTTCTCGTTAGAGTTCCAAGTTTTTTGAAAATCCCGCCAATTCTTAGTACGAAATACTCTCATGAAAAATGTCACGAATATATGCAACGTATTAGCTTATCGAATTTCAATTACGATTATTAAGATGACGCCTAACCCTGACCGCGGTTACGCGAACCAACAGTATCTATAGGCGTGATAACGTGAGTATCCTAAAACGTCATAAACCGCATTTTAGAATATTTACATTAGAGATGTCTCCTTATCTCACGATTCACTACTCGAGTCGGTCATGCATACTACGCGAAGAAAGAAAGGCACGCAGAAATAAAGAAAGAATAAATGAGACGAGTAGAAAACTTTAAAAGCACAGAATAATAAACAAAATAATATTCTTCTTAAATTTCTGCATTACTTGGAACGTTATTGTGTAATCTTTTTCAATTTGTATACAAATATTTACATATATTGACTTGGCATTTTTTAAATGTGTCAACAAATGTTGCGCAACAGGCTTGACTTCGTAATTTTACAATGAATTAATAAAACGTCGTACCTATATCCTCTTTATTATCTAATATCGAACCTGTGTATGTACAATTGTCTTACGCGCACGCCCTTACGGAACGAGAATCGCAATGCGTAACGCCGTGTCGGAGCTTCAATTCTCTCGGCTGCTTACTTCGTAATCATAATAAGAAAAACAAGTTTTTCAAGTTAGCAATACGAAACCCTCGTCATTACGCTCTGATAAGCCCTTTGTCTGTATTTCCATGTCCTTATAGCAGATGCTTTAGCTGGCTGCCACCAAGCCCGTCTATTGCAGACATAAAAGATAATAGTCGGTATGATAAAAGAAGTATTTTTAAAATTGTTGTACATTTTTCTGCAACGAACAACATTAATTATTTATTTCTTCGATGATATATTTATACCTCGATTTGATTTCCCCTTTTATTCTTTTCGCCTTTTATCCCCTTATCGACTGATGTTTTATGCCGGGTTACGAGAAGCTATCTTATCCGACTTTGCGATTCGGCTTATAAATTCGTTTCTGCCAATTACGCCTTTATTTTTCTGACATTTTGAAAGTTAAATATTGCGAAAAAAAACTTACAGGAAAAAGTCGAGGACTGGATGACATCTTTTAATACTGTAATCAATACGTAAAAACATTTCGAATTTATGATTTTGATTATTGTAATTATTTAAAAAAAACCATACAGTACTTCCACACTGAACCGGGGTACACATTACTGGAAATTTGGTGTCAACAAAGCCCGCCACTGTGTGCATGATAAGTGGGGTTTAGAAAGAGATAAAATGATATGCATCTCCTTCACACAGGCCAACTGTGTGAGGGAACCTGCACCCTTCTGACGGCGTAAGTGTTAAATATTAGCGAAGGATGGTTCTACCTACAGCCAGCATCACTTTTTATTACCTAAGTATATACGGATAAAGAAATATTTTCCATACTTGTGCCTTCCCAAATATCTTCTCTTGACTTTATAATTTTGTGCTGTTTATCGTCATACTAGTCAGTTTTTTTCCCTTAGTTTGCAAATAATATCCTGCATAAATTTTACACCACGCCAATTATCACATCGACCAATTCACGTCTTCCGGTACGTCACTGCATAGGTTTTAAAAAGCAGGAGACGGTTTTCATTGAAGATTCCGTATAAACTTTAAAATTTTATTTTTTAGAAAAGAAAAAAAAGTAGATATCTCTTCTATCCGCCACGCGAGTATGCCAATTAACTCAATCGGGTACATCAGCATCGTCGGCAGGTATCTGTGCAAAAGCAATAAATCTCTATGAGTTCCTGAGGGAAACCCGTTCCCGATTATTTTTATCATTGGCATCGATAGGCTAACGTCTAATGCCATTATTACAGGTTTGCCAACGAGATAAGTAGCGATTCTCTTATATATAGACACTTATACTCACTTACAATTTTACGGTCTGCTGCTCATTCTCAGTAGAACAAACAGTCCACGAGTTTCTACATCCCCAAGAGTAAACTGACAGTCAGCGTACTGATATCCGCAGTACATTGGTAAATCCTACAGATTTAACCACAATACGAGTGACTAAGATCGATGGTATCAGAGACGATGGTACAATCCATGGAAACTAGAGTAAAGGAGGCAGAGCTTAATGTTCTGGGTTGACAAATTCTTAAGAGAAAAAAGTCACCATCTAAATGAACAAAATCACACAACCAGAAGTAAACTAGGAACGATCGCGTGACGCAGTATGTCGCGAAAAAACAAATGATTAAGCTAGGTTAAGAAAAAGGGTCAGAAAAAAAATGCAGACACCGTACGTTCTTCGCGCGAAGACGATTTATCGTGGCGTCGATCGTTCAGGACGATACCATCGCTAAGGATGCAGCTTCCAACTGGCCGGACGGTCAAGTATACCAACGGAATGAATAACGTCCTTTGCCTCGTAGCTTGCAAAGAAACGCCATTTTCATGGCGACAAAATCTCACGGCCTCGTAAAGCGGAAAAAAAGCAGGAAAAATCATGCACGCACAAGTCGATAAAGACTTTGACCACTGGTGTTACTGGTCACGTAATGTGATTGACGTTTTGGGCGTCGGGATGATTTTTCTTCGATATTGCGTCATACGTTTTTTTCACTCTTTCAGCTTCCTCTTTTTATCCTCATCTGTGAAAGTTATACGTGGATTTTTATCGGAATCGACGCAACTACAGGATATCGTTTTTATTTATCCGCGTTGCCCTGCCCTATCGGCCTTCGGGCTAATAAAAATAATAGCTGTTATAATCATGTGACTCTTTTTTCTTTCATAACAGTTATTCGATCTTCACTAATACTTTTGCCATATGGAATAGAGTAACTCATGGATATATTGATATCGAAATAATCATTACGCACGATTAGTACAACTGATGCGTGCCATGCGATTATCGATTGTATATACAAGTATTAATAAAACTAGATTCTCTATACTATATATATCACCATAAAGTGATTTAACGTTTCATGGATTGTTTGTTTGACGTTTGATTTTTTTTCTTTACGCGTGATATATACGGTGTGCTATCTATGATTATCGGGTGACACTGGAGTTATCTGTCGTTTTCGCTCTATCGTGACCAGAGCAGTAATAAGTATATATTTTTGGCTAGCCCCTTCTATATTTAGAAATTTTATCCATCGGCGTGTGCAATACTTTTTTTACAATCTAAGAAAATTTGTCGTTCTTTGCAAAGGAAAGTAAAGCAAAAATACATCATTACTTACCTGGTAATTGAATCTATATTAGATACAGTAATAGAGTAATACAATAAATAAGACGTTGCCAAAATGTTTTATAAGACTTCAAAATATTTTGCTGTTATTTTAACCTTTACTAGAAGATCATTACTAGAGGCTTTATCGATAGCATTTCATATCAAGTTTTAAAGAGGTCAATTAACGTTTACAAAGTAAGCAAGACTTATCATTGATCTTCAACTACAAAGATCCG
Organism: Trachelus troglodyta; assembly: GCA_030142635.1. Classification (NCBI taxonomy): domain Eukaryota; kingdom Metazoa; phylum Arthropoda; class Insecta; order Hymenoptera; family Cephidae; genus Trachelus; species Trachelus troglodyta. The sequence continues at coordinate 192,805 of JARQTJ010000659.1, read as the reverse complement.
ACTTTAGGAACACTTAACAAGATAAGGTACGTGAGAGTGAAAGTAGAGTTTTACGCAGCTCTCCTTTTAGTTTAAATAATTTTATCGACCAGGTATCAAATAATGATTATGTAATAGATTTTTCTTAGTTTATTGAAAACTTATGTAGAAACAAACTGAACAGGAGGGCTAAACGTAAAACTCGGATCGCACGTATGTAGTTAAGGTTTAAGACAGGTATCACACAGATGGGTTCTTAGTAAATTATAGTAAAGAATTGCTTAAATAATAATCCTAGACCTTTTGTCTTTGAAATTAAAAATGTTGTTGACGACTGATCCAATCGAGAAATGAGACCTACGACATTCTTATGGAATATCCTTCTTTTATTACGTGACAATAGCGTAACGTTAGACTATATGTATAAGTTAATACAGTGGAAATACATTGCCTCGTTACAATGCTTAAGTTTACATACGATCGTCTTCCCGATAAATCTACCACAGGTGTACCGAGAATAAGTCTCGTTACAACATATAATATCCACAGAACGTCCATAGGATGTCCAAAGGATGTCAATAGGACATCCGATCATTGTCAGATACAGAATAGCATAGAAAGCCAAAAATCTGCATCTAATCACATCATAATAATTTATAATAACGCTATGAATAATGACAATAATAATAGCGACATTATAAATAGCAGCGATCGCATAAAGATTTTTAAGAAAATTCGTCAAAATGCTGAAATATTCGTATTGTCATTATATTGATTTAAGCTGATCGCAAGTTTCCTAATTATCTGATAAAGATTATAATGCAACTCTGGTTTTGACTATACTTAATTCCCAACCATTTCAAGTGCAACAACCTTGCATTTCCACATACGAACCACCCAGGTAATACGCATATCATGATATATACACATGGAATTACGTAAAACGTCATATTTACTCGCACGATTGATTCGAATGACTTAGATAGTTCGGTGCACGTAAATATTGCCAATGAAATTTAGAAATAGTCTATTACTCTCGTTTTTTTTTCACGGAATAACATATGCCCCTGACCACAGACAATCGTATCACATATGGTATGTCGTACGAGCATACATTACGCACGTGAGAAGGACAAGCGTCGTGAAGCAGACCGACAGACTAGCATTTTCTACGCACAAGAGCCATCCCAAATAACGTATAGGATGTTCAGATTGAATGGAATCAGATTAATAAGGTCAAAGGTCAATCCTTGGTCCCCATCAAAGAGACAATTCAGTGCGGAACAATAAATTATAGTTAAATGATAACAAAGGCGGGAAGATACACTCAGGTTACCGAGTATCATGGAAAAAGAATTCCAAGGATTTCATTTACAGTTTACTCTTGACTACGTGTGAACGCATGTATACATAATATATGTGTAACGTGTACCCGAGGGTGATCGAATGATAAGACTACGCGATCGACATTTGTCCAATGACCGATTATTAAAAATAACACACCCGTTTATACTCTGCTTATTCATTTATTTATCAGATATTTATCCAAGCTAAATACCCATAAATAAAAGCCACCGTCACCTATAAACCAGCTAATAGTGGCGCGCGCAAAATCGCCCTGAAAAATATTATCGGCTTTCAAGTATTTACTTTTTTTTCCTCCCTTTAATTCATCTTTATTCGCTTTGTCCGCCTTAAACACTTTATCCGCTATTTTTTCCTCGCTATCTATCCCTTGCTTTATATTTTAGTGTATATAGATACACGCACGCACGCACGCACGCACTGAACGCGGATGTTGTCAGACTCGTTAATCGTGGACAGATTATAGTTTGTAAAGTACACAATTTTTTTTTTAATTTTAATTCGTACGAGCCACCAGATTTGCCAGGTCATTTTATTTCGTTCGTACGAACTTCGTTTAATGATATCGTTAGATAGCACTGCGACGTACGACGTGATTAATGGGAATTTACATGAAGCGCATGGAAGATGGGAGAAATATAAAATCACGGATTTCGTTTAATTATTGTTAATCGATATCATAATAAGAATTGCTATAACTCTCATATTGTATATCTAAGTGTAATACTGTGAAATTAGAAATATATACAGGGAGATACCGGCACATTCGGTTCACTCTGTAGATTAATGTAACATTGAATAATCGTCTGTACGTATAGATACGTGTTAGGTTAATTAAACAACTAAACTGTGTATCCCAATTAATTCGAAGACGCATCTGACAAAACTGGTACTTGGTATGAAAGTAACCATGGTTTCCTCTAGATATAAATGACGGAGTGCCAAGGTATATTGGCAATTAATAAGATTCCGGAAATCGAATAAAATTGGACTATCTCGAAATTAATGATTGATTGATACATGAGAAAATTTCCGGCTAGGTGCGAAGAGAGAAAACTAGTATTTTATCTGTTTAGTACGAATGAGTATAATACACGAGCCATTAGGCGAGTAAACCAATCACACGAATCTTACACTCATTCATTAATAGTTAGATACAACAGTTTTTGTAACAAATGTTCAAAGAGAAAGCTTTTTGGCCTTTTTCCCACAAGAAATGGCACTGTTAACCTGCTTAAAAAATATTTTTTAATAGGTTTCCCCTTCGCTGAAAATATTTTAGATGCCTATGACGTCACTATCGTGAATTTTTACGTAATTTTATAGTCACTTGTCCAAAAAATAATATTTTAAGCCGCCTTCTGGCGACACAGAGCACTCTTTGAGCATTTTTTACAAAGAAAAAATATTAATTTCACACGAACGCAGCGCCACGTCTATGGAACGAGTATCAATGAAACCTTGAATGAATTGTGCCAATTTAAGCGTCTCTCTTTGTAATAATCGTTAATATAACGTTTAGTGTCCATTAAGACAGTTATGTTATTATAATCTATACACACTTACGTATACCGCTGATGTAAAAAGGAACACCAGATATCGTATTCCTTAGCAATTGACTCAACGGTATTCTCGTTGCTCGCTTCGTGGCCTTTGTTTATTCATAGATCGTTTGAAATACCGATCTATAAGAGATCAGTTTGTCCTAGTATAATCGCGCGATCACGTAACGATCTCGTGACATTTCCATGTAGAAGCTTTACGTAAAACGCGCGAATTCAGTTTCATCGATATACTAGAGGTTGGGACTCGCTTGCACGAGTATGCGAGTTCAGTTAAGAGAATCGAGGTGTCTTGATTACCTTATCAATCAGATCCCGCAAGCAGCTCACACCTGCAAGAGCTTAAACAGCTTTCGATGAAAGTCCTAGTGCGATGCGTTAGATAAACCATTGCGAGATAGCACGGATAAAGTAAATGTCTGGCCAGGGCCTAGGAAATGACGTCACAGGTTCTTCGTCTCTGATAACAACAGAGACGGCATAGCTTTGCCGCGGGGCTAACCTCTTCCGATCACCGATCTTCACCACCCTCGCCACTTCCGCTTTCCTGCTGGGGTCGGACGATCTGATAGGTTATTAGGTACTCGGGATACGCCTGTTCACCCCTGTATACTACGTATTCAGGGAATACTAGACCACCTTGAGATGGTCTGCCCATCACGCTGTGGTGTCCTGGTGGAGCGTGTGCCATCTTCATCGCTGAGAATTGCAGGAACGATTTACCGAGTGTTACCCGACAGAGTAGCAGATGCCTGAAATTGTTGGTTGAATGTATGTTTTTTGCTGTCTCTTTAAATGAATTGTATTTTTTTGAAATTTTGTATTACCTGTGGCAGATATAGCAACTTCTGTCTTTATGTGCTGGACATCCGGTACCACCACAGATACCGTAAACGTATTGATTACTTTTACTACTGTGCTCTGCGAAATAGATGCCAGCACCGAACATTCCACCGATATAAGCATGGCGCTCGTCAAAACCTTTTTGAACGATGGCGTTTATGAAAGAGCTACCGTGGAAGAGCATCCTTTCGTTGGCTTGAGGTGCAGCTGGACTGGGAGTTGCTCTAGGAGTTGTACTAGGTGATGCTGGTGCAGCTCCAACTTCTTCTGCCACTTCCTGTCTTCTATGGGCGTATCGTTCCCACAGCTTCCGGTTTTGCACTTTTTGTATCTGTATAAATACAGAAATGAAATATTATAGAATTCTCGTAACTTCCCCACGTACATCTCTGATACTCACCCTGATGATGTTGTAACGAGAAAAGACGCCACCGGAATGTCCGTTGTCCCTGTGTTCTCTGACGGTGCTCTGCATCTCCTCCTCGACGGCCAGGAATTCCTTGTCCTCTGCCAGGAGGTCGACCAATAGAGTTCCAGGATTAATTGATGGTTGCCAGAGGGATCCTGCCGTAGAGCTAAGAAGCTTGTCCATCCCTTTGATAAGCTTGTGTCTGTATCCATAAGCAGAGATGCCGACCTGTTTAAGGTCTTCATGGCCCATTTCCGCCAGGATGTCCAGAGTGATCTGTTCTCTCTCGAACAACTCGAGCAAATGCTCCAGACCAAGACTCTGAAGAAAACCAGCAACAGTTGTGACACTGGCGGTGCTACGTTCCTCGCACATTTCCTTCGATTCTCTTTCTGAACAAGGTTCTATCGAGGGCATCGGACTCAGACAGGAAGCAGGTCTAGCCATTGGTACGCAAAGCGTCATAGCAGCGCCGGAAGGCATTATGACGGTCTCTTGTGTCAATGGTGGTGGTGGAGTAACCGGAACTGTAAATAGTAAATATTTAATTGCATTCTTGATAATGATATTAAATTTTAACAATTTCTACTCACCCGCCACTATACTGGGTGGTCTACTGGGTGGAACGGAAGGAACAACTTGCTGGGATGCCATGGCATCTTGAAGTAAACATCTAACGTCATCTGCACTAGCCAAGTCGACAGGACTTTGACCTTCTTGATTCTTCAGGAAAGGATCTGCTCCATGTGCAAGGAGAAGAGCACATAATTGTGTTCTACCCTTTTGCGCAGCTTCGTGCAATGGCGTGAAGCCCCATTTGTCAGTGGCATTCACGACTGTATTGTATTTTATTAACAGAGCCGCAATGTCCAGATGCCCGTAACTTGAAGCGTTGTGTAAGGGTATCAAACCCCCCTTATCTTGAGCGTTTACGTCGGCACCACGTTCTAATAGGAATTCCGCCACTTCGAGATTATTATAACCAGCTATAAAGAAGAAAAAAAAAATATGAGAGACAAACTGAAGTCTGTAGAAGTTCAAGGTTTTGCTTGTATACGCACCAGCCAAGTGTAACGGAGTACTGTTTCGACCCTGAGCATCTCTGCAGTTTATATTATCTTGCGTAACCAGTCTTTGCACTCTGGCCAGATTACCCTTCTTAGCAGCATCTAGGAGAGCACTGTTTCCTCGTAGTAAATCAGCCACATCTTGATCCCCATCTCTCACGAGATCCAACGGCGTCGCTCCGTCTCTGTTCTTTTTGGTAGCATCCGCACCGTGCCTCAGGAGAAGTCGTACGATTTCGCACTTACCCTTAGCGGCAGCCTCGTGCAGTGGTGTAAATTTCCACAGGTCAGCCACGTTCACAGAGGCACCGTGTTTAACCAGCAGTTCCGTTACCTCGTAGTGACCATAGGAACAGGCATTGTGGAGTGGCACCAGCCCACTGATAATATCCAGGAACACGAAAATGAACAAGTTTATATAATGTCCTGGACAAAATAAAGACCAAGTAAGACTTCGTCAGAAGGGATCCGTACCCTTTATCCTTGGCATGAACATCGGCACCGTGTGCTAAGAGATACTCCACGACGGGCACCCTATTGTATCCCGCAGCGAAGTGTAACGGCGTGGAGTGTCTACCGTCCAGGTCACGACAGTTTACAGCATGCGAATTAGCCTGAAGAATTCTCTCTACTGCCGTCAAGTCACCAGCCTTGCTTGCTTCTAAAAGTTGAGCTTCCACGTCTTCCGTTCCGCTTGGTGGATCTAAATAAGTGACGTTGAAGTCAAAATAAAGGCTAAAGATGACTTCACAATTCGATCTTACCTTGTAAAATTTTAAGGACGTTTTCCGTAGCGACCTGCGCTGCGGAATATCCTTGCAAAGAGACTATGGAAGGATCCACATTGTACGACAAGAGTAACCTGCAGGCTTGCACGTTGTCCTCTCTGGCGCACCTAAACGCATTGATTAATATTCTTATTTTAAACGTACTTAATTACTAAGCCCTTTCGCAGTAGTTTACACACGTTTTCGTCACTCGCAACGAAACCATTGCTAACTTAGAAGCAAAATATGAAGATCGTTACGCAAATGACTACACTAACGCCTTCGTCGAAATTACCTGTGCAAGGCCGTCTGCCCCAAACCATCAAGTGCATTGACTTTAGCGTTATGCCTCAGTAGAACATCCATGGCGTCGTAATGGGAATGATCCGTCGCGACGTGGAGCGGCGTCAGGAAGTCTTTATTCTTCTCGTTCAGTGCGGCGTTCTTCCTTATTAGAGTCTCGATTATTTGCTTCCTCTTAGGATACGGCGTGGCTACGGCACAGTGCAAGGGTGTGTCGCCTGTATAAGGATGCTTGAAGTTGACTACTTCTTGGGAGAGATATTTCTTAAGCTTCGTAGGATCAGCCTGCCTGCAAGCGTCCAGTAGACAATGTCCTTTATACTCGTCTGAAATCGTCAAAAATATTTAATACTTCTTACAAACCAGCCTTATGTCTTTTAGCCAGTATCAACACGGCCTCCCAGACAAGTCCTTAATCTCGGGTATTATCATGAAATTAAAGAAAAAAAGAAATCAAACAGACTCAACATTGATTTACTTACAAGCCAGTCTTTCCTGCAACTCGAGCGTGGGTGCTACGTCGATGGCACTTTTGCTATGGCAGTTCAATTGGGTAGGATCCGCACCCTCGCTTAAGAGCAACGAACACACTTCAGCCCTGGACTTGCTGGCCGCTTCATGAAGTGGTGTAAAAGCCCATAAATCACTAGCATTGACAGCCGCCCCGTGCTTCAGCAGCGCCTCTGTCACTTCAAAGTGCCCGTAAGAACAAGCATTGTGAAGTGGTACCAGACCCCTTTAATTATAATACTACGTAAGTCTCAAAGCCATACCCCTGCCTTTATCAATATAAAATTTGATCCCTTTACCCTTTATCCTTGGCATGAACATCTGCTCCGTTCTGAAGTAAAATTTGCACAACCCGTGAACGATTATATCCCGCAGCTAAATGCAATGGCGTCGAACGCCGTCCGTCGCTGGCATGGCAGTTTACGTTAAGAGGATTTAGCAGTTGTAGAAGACGTTCCTCGTTTCCGGATCTGGCTGCTTCTAGGAGCTCGTCCTTTCTGTATTCACCAGTCAACACCGGTTTCGTGACAGCATCGGCTAACTCCAGGGCCGTTTTGCCTTCTGTGTTTCGTATATTTGCATCTGCTCCGTGTTGTAGCAGTGCTATGCATACGTCTATTTTACCCTGTTGAGACGGATCCAATTATGAACTCAATTATGAGGTGCATTTTGTATTCTTTTGTTGCCTCTTGCAACTATTAATTGCAAGATGCATTATAAATGGATGAATACTTTTATAGCTGCTTCATGAAGAGGTGTGTAGTTCCAGTTATCCCGGGTGTTTGGATTAGCTCCAGCTTCTAGTAGAAGTCTTACAACATCGGAATGACCAAAGGAACAGGCGTTATGTAGAGGATGCAATCCGCCATCATCACGAGCTTGTATAGATGCACCCGCTGACAGGAGAAATTCTACCACATCTCGTCTGCCGTATCCTGTGGATTAGTCAAGTTTTTCATGTATCTGCATTGTTGAGCATCGATGATTATAAAGGTAAAAGGCATAGAGCGTGATCAGGATAATACGTGCGACAGAAGAATTAACGTCTCCTCGCTGGACAGCTGAAAAAGAATGTTGGATTCCAAAATTTATGACTCGTGTTGTCACATGAAAGAGATAGGTAGAAAGAATGTGACACTGTTGGGTCTCCTATTTTTCTTCATGGCTGGTTTATTTTGGGACCACCGGCTCCCCCTTTACTTCATTTTTATAGACTGTCTTTTTGCTTCCAATGGAAAGGTATTCCAAGCACACTTAAAGAATTATAATTTTATGGAAACTGAAAAGGTTTCCCATGTAGACTTATTATGCTAGAAAAAGTCTAGACACTTTCATTAGGTTTCATGCCTAATGAATGAGGAAGCAGCTTGCATGCTCAGGATAAGGTACAGTTAGATTTCTGTTCTGCCCACTAAGCAGAAATCCTATCTTATAAAGATAGGTATATACAGTAACTAATATCACTTTGTAACTATATAGTTACAAAATCATTATGGAATCTATAGCAATTGCAGCACTTACTTTTAATGAATCATTTCAAAAATTGCTATTGCTTTCACTTTCTCTTTAGTATTCTGACGCTGGTACCACCTATAAATGGATCACCTTACTACATTCACTGATTGTCAGCACAAAGCATATTATTATTATTGTTATTATTATCACCAAATCAACACATAATATTTTGCACCAGCCATTAAGAAAGAGTAATCAAATAATCATTCAATGATTGTTGAGTCATCTATAAGTTATGATTAGAGCAATATAAACAAATGCAAAAAAATGTAATAAACAGTTCCAACAAGTGGTACAGGAAAGTCTTTAAATAATTATTTGTATGCTTTATGTTGTTTTACAAATGAGGCACATGATACGCGTATTATTCAGAAAGTTTCCAGCGTGTTGATTCTTTTACAAGATATTTCGCAAGACGTTCCCGCAGAATGACAGATGACTACAAACAACAGTTAAGGCCGTTACAGTTCCGCAATGGATTAACGGTCCAGGAGGTCGTGGGAGTTATACCTAGGGTACTCTTTGTCACGGAGAAACTCGTTTAAACCATTACCAAATGTCGTCCATTCACGGAGAAGACAGCAGGATCCACGAGAAGGGTAAAAAAGAATCTCACCAGCTGCGAAGTGCAGAGGGGTGGACTTGCGTCCGGCTGTGTCTCGCGCGTTAACCGTCTTCGGCGTTATAAATTTCTTCACTCTGACGAGATCTCCAGTTTTGCAGGCTTCGAAGAGTTCCCTCAGAGGGTCTGCACCCCCTGACCCTGACAGGGATTCCGCATTCGTCAGTACCGAACGTCGTCCTGCCATTTCACACCGCCATTTTCATGCTACTGTCGAATATGTACTCTTGAAGATCCGGAACGTCCTCTATACGACATACGCAGGAACTAGTGCAAGACGTCCAGACATCACCCAGTCAGGGACCAATTCTCCTTAGCAACCGATTGAACTAAGTTGAAAATTGATAATAATGTATTGAACACTTCGAAATTATTCTTGTATCATGTCACCCTGGTAGATTAAACAATATAATTGGATCTTGGTTCACCGATTACAATAAAGAGAGGTCGAAGTTTTATGTGAATTATTGAGAATATGTGAATCGCCATTTTGACGCTGAGTACCGTCTCTTAGCAACGTGGTCCAATCTCTGTAAATGGAATTTAAAACTCGTTATGGCGCTACAGATATTAGAGGCGTACAACCGTTAAAAGGAGTTTTATTAATTTGTTAAGTAACGCGATATTCTGTGATATGTCTGTAAATCATCAGGCTTCCCTTGTTCACAGTCGATCACTCATTAATCGACCTGGGATGACCAGTGTACCATATTCATCTTCATCTTCGGACATTAGTGCATCTTTCTATAAAAATGTATTTATTCTCTCCGAGATGGTTCATCCTACTGAGGATTTCCGGAGCCATTTTCGCGAGGTTTGTTTATTTTTTTTATTAAAGCAGTTTATTGTACGAATATTCTTGGTTGAATTTTTGATTCTACTTCATAAATAGCATCTTGCTGCAACCTCCTGTATTCTTATGACAGTGCATTTTATGTATTGGGAAATCGCTGACATATTAATATACATTGCCCTTAGCGTGTAGGCGTATGAATTGTATGTCATGTTATAGGGAATGTTCGATAAGCCAAACACTGTGGGTTTTATTCACGTATCTCACTTTCTTCTTACGATTCACAATGCAGAGCGGTTTAAGAAAGCTGTGCAATGGCCAATAGTATGCAAGAAAACTGAGGCACAGTACCGCAATAATGTCAGGGATTATTTGAATATTTTATCGAATGAAAATCCTAATATTGGATTTCCTGCGATACTAGCATCTCATTTATTACGTGCCGGTGGCACTAAGTTTACAATGATTATGTGGAAACTGTCTCAACTTGTTTTGTACACATATCTTAAAATGGAATGTAAGTTTGGTAAATTAATTAATAATACTTGTGTTTAAAAACTACAGAATCTTATCTATTGTTAAGGTCAAGAAGAAGTTTTACTTCCACCCAAAATGGGTTCTGCAAAAGATTTGACAAAACAATTGTTTACCAATGTTATTGAAAATATTGAATCTGAAATTCAGAAATATGATCAAGAATTTTCAAAAATCAAAGAAGACTTCAGATTATTTGCAAAGTAAATATTCTTATTAAAAAAATATTGCAATGAATATGGGTTCATCCAGTTACCTTGATTATATAAGAAATAAACAAGTTATCAAGTCTTTCACATTTTTTAGGGAAGTAGCTGACGATATTATTCTAAGTCAGTCAAAAATATTTGAAATAAAAAAGATCTTAGGAGATCTTGTTTCAAAAGCTCCAGTTGCAGTTGCAATAAGAAAACGACTAATGGATCTTGATGATGATGAAATCATTGAACGTTAGTATTTAACATATAGCAGCGACAGTAAATATATTTTGTATAAACAATTATTAATTAATACATTTAGTTTGGAAGAGCAACATATTAAATAGTCAGTGCTGTCTGCGAAAGAAGCATGCTGTTTTGCAAGATTTGGAAAGCCTTAGCAGGGACATAAATAATATGATAACAAATATTCTCTGTGAATCAAAAGTATTGGATGGAAATTCTCTACCAAGAGTAAATACGAGTATCATTACCGAATCGAATCTTCCACCTGAAGTTCAGGTAGATATTAAAATTCATCTACTATTTTGAATATAAATCATGAGTAAGCTAATAAACTTATTTTCTAGGTACTTTCTAGCAAGTTGTATATAAATAACAAAATTGTACTGTCGACACTCTTGTCATTATTTTGCTCAATACTTTATCAATTACGATGGCATTTAAAAGATAATCGGCTACCAGATTTATCTCATCAACAATTACAAGTGCACGCTATCAGTGAGGACACGAGATCAATGTGCAATCTATTCCACGTGCTTCTCACCAGGATGGGGTGTCATTCAAGTGAGATACAAGAGCGAATCCATCAAAAAGTTAAAATTCTTGACGATTCACTAAAGAAAAATATGGTTCCTGATGCGTACAAAGTACTTTTTATGCCCTCGCCAACAATAGAATTAAATTCAAAGCAACCAGAAAATGTTAACGCTTTAAAACTGGATCTCACACCAGTGGAAGGTATTTTTATTGAATAAGAAATTTTATATTGTAATAAGTAAGTCATGATTTTACAAAATTTTCTTCGTTTTAGGACGGCACAAAGCATTGTTTTCACGACACAAAAGGAAGGACGACGGTACACTGGAGTCTTCGAAATTGAGAACAAATTTATTAATTTCGCGAATCAATTTCGACGATACGATATCCTCGATAACCAGTGATAAACAATCGTCGTCATCCTTACGAAAAATCACGTCGAAACTGAACGTTTCCGCGATTAAAGGTGGCGGAAAGTACTCAAGACTATTTGGTAGTGCTATGAAGAAGAATAGCAGTATCAGAGGTTTGTATAAATAAATTTCTCAATAGTAATGATTTATCAGATACAGCATTTTCAATTAATATATTCTCTTCTCATAGCAAATAGTAGTATGATGTCCATCCCTAGCAATTCGAAGGCCAATTCGACAGCGCTCATGAATACCATTGGAGAAATAGAAAATGTATCGGGGCTCAGTTTGGATATGACGGCCAAAAGCTTATTGAATCTCACGCGAGAAACAACAGACTTTGTCTCTCGTAATTCGAATCAAAACGAAATAAAAACAATGAGTAACATACTTAAAAGAGACAATGTGTTCCAGTTCGACACGGAACTCGATTCATTTAAATCAATTTCTCACATGAAAGTGACAAAACCATCAATTGCTGACGGAACGGAAGTGGAACTATCGACTGACAATAAATCCACAATGTTAAAAACCGAAAGTCATACAAAAACAAGAACAAGACGTTCGATCAGTGATTTAGTAGAAAAATACAGAACACTAGTCGAGAGATCGACAATTGAATCAATACACTTTGAATCCACTACAAATAGCAGTAAAGATGAATAAAGACTGACCAGACTTCATTGTTACTGTTCCATTCCATAAGAACACCACATTGGATCAGAAATGATATATATTCTTATTAGCAGATAAATAAATGTATTATATTTTCTATACGAAGATACTCATTAAATGATCGTATCAATTTCACATGCTTTTTTTATTAAATTTCAATCAAGGTCCTTGGCACAATTAAAAAATCCCTCTTAATCCTATCCGATCATACTGTATAATTGTTGTTTTTATAAAAAACGCTAATCTCAATAATCATTACATAATCAAACACTTGATAAATTTGCATAGTAGAATACTAGGACAGAGGTGGTGGTGAAGCTTAACGCATGCGAAAAAGCAACTCTTGTAGCATAGCTACGTATTATAACTATGTAGACAGTGCTTGGCTGTATAGAACAAGACTCAATGGCATCACGGTTGCCAGTGGACGATGACTTTGCCAGTGACAATCATGGCTGGTGAGTAAAATATACGTCGTTGTTGATCCTTAGGATTTTGACAAGATTTATAGAAATAAGATCACTCATTAGTATCGATCTTATTGCATAGGATTTATATTCTCGTCGTGTTAAATAGATATAATTAAACAATGTTGTTTTAAGTGATATTCAGAGGTTAGAGACTTACGAACACACGACCCACTTTACGTGCAGCTTGTCCTCACGTATTATCCTATATAGTTAATTTCAGAAAATTCGAAATTATTTTTCCTCAAATCTTGCTTTTTAAGTAATTTTTATTATTTAAGTACTTGACCTTCAGCATTTTTCCGTAATAAAGTAGTATTATACGTTGATCTTTGCCTGATTATTTTTTCCGGAAAATGTATTGTTTTTATATTTTATGAAATACAGCTGTTACATGTGATTGACAGTCGAATAATAATTGGTTCTGTAATTACATTGTCTATTTTAGGTCTATTTTAGTTTTATGTAATACCGAATTATATTACATGTAAACCGCATTTTTATGACTGTTATCATCAAAAAGCGTGTTCTCCTCATGATATTCAAATAGTTGACCATTATCGCTTCTTCGTCTTATCTTTGAGCAGTTTGAAACTATTTTTTTTCGTATTTTTTAATTATTAATGAACCTTGTGAATCGCATGATGATTGAAGCGATTATTATTATCTTTCACTTGTTATATTGAAAGCCCGGGCGACTTTCTTTTTCTGTCTTTTCTACGTTTTAGGATTAGGTTAGAAGGAGAACAAAGTCGCTCAAGCGGGCTTTACGAACCTACTCATGCAGTTTCTCTTCCACTAAAATGTTATTTTCCATGACAATGTCAGAAGAATGCTAAGATTTTTTGTAAATAACTATTGTAAAAACATATTTTTCCCATCATTTACGTATTGCGTCAAAGTTTGCTGTACCGGAATAACAAATGGATTGAAAATAATTGGAACATCTGGGGGGCATGTTTGTGACATTGAAAAGCTTCCATTGGAAATTTCCAGTAATAAAATCCATTTAATTAAGCAATGCCAATAGCACTATTTAATCATGGAATTCAAATAGAACCTGCACAATTTCTCAACAGAGATATCACGATAATATTTGCAACTTACAGCTGGGAATCCCTATAAGTCTCTGTTGAAGAGAATTAAAGTTGGCGAGAAGGATCGTCAGTACTTCGATATCTCCAGTTTCGACGATCGCTACGGTAAATATAATGAAAAGAGAGAAAATACACGTTCTGGATGAAAAAGAATGAAAACTAGATAAGCCCTCATAGTGTAAATCTTATTTTATTGTTTTATTGATACAGAGAGATTACCGTTCTCAATAAGAGTTCTACTAGAAAGCGCCGTAAGAAATTGCGACGAGTTTCAAGTAAAAAGCAGCGATGTCGAGAAAATTTTGGATTGGGAGAAAAATCAAACTGTGGAAGATGGAGTCGAAGTGGCTTTTAAACCAGCCAGGGTGATACTTCAGGTAAATGAATATTCTATATTAATGAACGTATTAGGTATTACAATTGTTCATATTTTATTTATAAATTGCAACATTTCTCACTCTTTATTGCAACAACAACAGTTCTATTGATATCAATATCCTGGAACGGTTTTCCATTTGGTATTGTTTGTATTGAAGTTTCTCTTTGAATACATAAATCAGTTTCTTTATATTCATTGACTTAAAATTATGCGAGAGTTTATGCTGTAGAAGGTTACACTATTACTTAGGTTTCGTTTTCCATTTTTGGAGCACATTGCCCCTTGACCTCTCATTCTAGCCTGATCGTTTTTAGATTACATTAACGGTGTCGTTGTATCCATGTATTAAATCAGTAGTATGCATAATACGAATGCTTTTTTTATAGGATTTCACAGGTGTTCCCGCGGTCGTCGACTTTGCTGCCATGAGGGATGCTGTTAAAGAATTAAGTGGCGATCCTGATAAAATTAATCCAATATGTCCTTCGGATTTGGTCATTGATCATTCGGTACAAGTCGATTTTAATAGAAGGTATATATGATTAAATCTTAATATTTTTTATTTAGTCACTCTATTATTGTACCTACTACTTGAACTCATTGTGTTTGAGATCCAGTATTTAGAAAGCCTATATGAGTTATTAAGGATATATACTTTATATAATCTAGATGATAACATATCTACATACATTTACTTGTTTATCGATACGACCTATAAGGTCATCGAAACTATACCAAATTAACTTTATCAAAGCACCGATTAAGCAATTAAGGAAAGGTCGATCTATCTATATTATTATATACCTGAAATTTACATAATGATCGAATATATAATTAACTAATGCAATGAATTCAAGTAGTAATCAAATAATTTCGAAATTTCATACAAATCTGAAAGAGTAAACATTAATATTTTACAGTTCGGAATCTCTGCGAAAAAATGAGGATATAGAATTTGAAAGGAACAAGGAACGTTTTTTGTTTTTGAAATGGGGAGCCAAGGCCTTTGAAAATATGTTGATCGTACCACCAGGAAGTGGCATCGTTCATCAAGTTAACCTGGAGTACCTAGCGAGGGTAGTTTTCGATAGCAATGATATTCTTTACCCTGACAGCGTCGTTGGAACAGATTCTCACACTACGATGATTAACGGCCTTGGAGTTCTCGGCTGGGGAGTCGGCGGCATCGAGGCAGAAGCCGTCATGTTAGGTCAAGCAATTTCTATGTTACTACCCCGAGTAGTCGGCTACAAATTAGTTGGAAAATTAAACCAGTACGTTACGTCTACTGATCTTGTACTTACAATAACGAAGGTAATTAAAAATAAGATTAACCGTACAAAATGGATATCTTCTTCTTAACGATTTACTAAATAGATAAATATTTATGCACAGAATCTACGTCAGCTTGGAGTCGTCGGTAAATTTGTTGAATTCTTCGGACCTGGTGTATCCGAACTAAGTATTGCTGACAGAGCCACGATTTCTAACATGTGTCCAGAGTACGGTGCGACTGTAGGATTTTTCCCTGTGGATAATCAGAGTCTTTCATACCTTCGACAAACTAGTAAGTTAAAGTTTCAGGCGTTAACTATGTATAAAGCAAAGAAAAGATTTAATCAAATTTATATTTCCTTCATCCTCAGGTCGTTCGGAGGAACACATTGAGCGCATTGAGAAATATTTGAATGCTGTAAGAATGCTGAGGAATTACAACGATGAGGCTCAGGATCCTATTTTCTCCGAAGTGGTTACCCTGGACTTGGCTACTGTCGTGTCCAGTGTAAGCGGACCTAAGAGACCTCATGATCGTGTTTCCGTGACGAATATGAAAGCCGATTTCCAAACCTGTCTGACAAACAAGGTAAATGCGACATAATTCTTTACTGAATAATTTCCATAATTAACTGCGCAACTTGGGTATCATCCTTCACATTATATAAAACGTGGTTTTGCTTTTTGAAAATAATTTTCATTTCGTGTAGGTCAAACCTTGCCAGATTCCTAATTAGACAGTTGTAATTACCGATACACTTAGCAATAAGTAATTGAATCAATCTCAAATGGTTACACATATAGGATGGATCGTAATGATAGAGAAATATTATCATATAACAAATGTTTGTGTAAAATACATCGTGCAGATAATGTGGACGCAGCTGCGAGTGACAAGTGCAGAACGATGAACGGTTAGTACGTGTATGGGACAAACATAACCCAGTGACGAATAGTTTATAACGTCAAACAGGGCAAGGTTTATCCCATGTTGTACTCCAGTACGATGAGCTTCGAAGAAACAAATTTAATGTCATTCCAGTCACATTGTTTAGAACCCTCTTCGTGATCTTGACCTCGAGCGCAGTATTGTTGATATTAAAACTTGATTTAAATTTGAAGCGGAATTGCGTTGATTTTGAACGATAGGATCCCAGGTAACTACTGCTGTGATATGAGGAATTTCTTACGACACATCACTGCAACAGTTCCTCTGAATCTTACCGTTCTTCTTGTTGCAGTATTCTTGGTTAGCATTACGTACAAGAGTGCTGAGAAGAAGGAGCCAAAAATTATCTTCTGTAAATATTGTTCCGAAGCCATTGTTGTCTCAACGTCCCACGACGTTGTGTCACAAACATTTTGCCTTGCTGATCTAGCTTTATGATCCTTCAAATCACCATACAGTTAGATCACCAAAGAAAAATATATGGGACTCATGGATTCCCATTAATCTTCATATTCTTCCTGGTGAAATATTCTTCTATTCCTCAACTCCGATCGAGACTTGGCACCAATATGGTCGTAATTGACGTTCATTCTTGTTGTGAGGGACGAGTATTTCGATCTAGTCACGACTTCCATGTCAACGTGTCACTAGACCGATACTTCGCCCCTAACTTCAAGATTTGACCTTTACTTATTATTGTCAATAAATTCGCTTAGTTTCAAATTGGCTGTTCGTTGAATTTTGGAGTATAGGGGACGGACATTGGATGAATCCTACCCGGTGAGGTTTTAAATATTCCTTACCGGATGAGATTTCACCCGATAGCAGCCTCCTATTTTTTTATAATATTCATTCCTGTTAGTCATTGAATTAAATCAATTTTACAAATCAGAGTTACCTTGCCAATTTTGAACAAAGAACGTTACTTCCTGGTATCCATTGTTGTGTAGCGAAAAGCCTCACTCGCCCAAACTCAAACTTCCAAATTCAAGCTCCTCAACACAGTTCCGCAGTAGCTAATAGAACCGTAGATAATTGAACACTGATGACCTCTTGGGCTAGTGGGTCCCCTTATATACCTGATGAAACGCATTCCCCACCCTAGTCAAGAGTTTCGCACCCCCTCATGTGCCTTCCCCAAGTGAACTCGAAAAAATTGCAAACTGCCATTGGCTATTTCGCAGGTAGTCAAATGTCATCCTTAACGACCTTTTGGAATTACCGATAGTCGAAATTTCTTGAGACGTTGAACATGGTATAGTAAACCATGTTTCTAATTGCCCTGGAAAACACGTTGACTTACTGTATTACTCTTTTATAATAATTAAAAGTAATATTTCTAAATTTCAGTTTATCAAACTCCTTGGCAATTTTCTTCCACGGTTATGCTTATATTGCTAAAGTAACACACTATGCAAACTTACTCGGGAAACCATGTGAAACTTCTTCTTGGGGATTAAAGAGAGAAAATTCTTGGCAGCAATAGGCAAGAATGCTTCATCCGTTGAATCGCAGGAAACAATGGTTGGTTATGATTTCAACGAGCCGTTCGAGGCTATCCTGATCGATTTCTATTCAAATACGTCAAACACTGGAATCGCGTTACGGTCTAACTTCCGCGAGCACATTTGTTAAAACGTGTGAATCATCCCGAACGTGGCTCTGACGATACTTCTTCAGCGTGAAATTTGAGTCTGGTGCTCGTTAAGTTATAATTTGAATTATTTCTACTAAACTTGTGATATTCCTCCGGTACTCTTTTGCAGAAAGTATATCTATATTACTTGTGGATAAAGAAAAAAAACTGTTGATCACTCGTGTATCTCTCCCTTTGCCTTGTTTATTATTTTGGATTCTCCTTAGAAATTTTCCATTGTTTTCGTTTTAATCAGACTCCGAATTTAGTTCAACGGTAAATTAAGAAATTTTATTTCCAACAGAACTCAAGTGTCCAGTCTTAACTGTAACGTATGCATTTACGATGACAAAAGAATCCCCTTTCTCGTAATGCTAATTGCTGAACTAATTATGAAATTCCAATAGCTCATAACATTCTGTCTAATGTGCCTTTGGCTCAAATGAGTTTACATGATTTTTATTGTATTCTTAGAAATCGTATGTCGCTCTGATGCCCCTCGACGCGCGTCTACTGTACAGGACATAAAATTTTGAATGAAAGCCAAACTTACATATATTAATAAACTTCATGACTATTTTATCAAACAGTTAGAATCATTTCAAAAGATATTTTCGGACTCGTATTACAGGGGACCGTTACCTCGTATTCGTTTACCGTAATAAAAGCCCTTTGAGGATTTTCAGCAAAATTCCTGCCATAAACTAGAAACGGTACTTCGTTTATTATTTTCAGTATAATATATAATATGGATACTAAATATGTTAAATGAAAAAAAAAGTGAATGCAAGTCACTGTATAATATATATTACTTACGTTTCCCTAAATAATATCAAGAACTGCTTTTCTTCTGACTGAAATTTTGTTTGAATCTCAAAATAACTTATTATAATTGTCTTGATTTAATTATTAATTGACAGTTCCGTTCGATGTACAAGAAGAGACTGCCTGCTTCGCTACGATGATGGAAAGGAAGGCGTGCCTTGAAAGAAATTGCTGATACGACATCCTTTTCATTTTTGCACATACTACACATTTCACCGTTGCCGCTAGTTTCGAATTATATCCACTTTTGTTGCAAGCCGTGCATTCTGGCGCAAGCGATCGAATCAGGATTGCACATGCATTTATTCCTTATGGCGAAAGAGAATACTTACTTTGCTAATAGAAATTAAAAATTACAAATTAATTCTCAAAATGATCCTAATGCATACCGATAGTTCTTTATGGTACCTCGTTTCAAATTAATAATAATAATTTAATAAATAATCAGAAAGAGCCACTGTACAGTTATAACTACAATCGCTAGAAGTAGCAATTAGATTTTAAATTTTCAACCAATTTTTGACACAATGGACGTAACTGTTCAACCCCCTAAGGTGACTCGAGTCCTTTTCCCTTGAAGTAATAACCCTCTACCTGAACTCTTTTCAGAGACGTTTGAAAACATTCAAACTAAAATTAAACGGATGATTTCTATAAAACGAAACAGGATTTACCTCGTGAATACTGTGAATTGTCCAATCTTTCTAGAAGATAGTAATTTACCTATTGATTTTTCAAAATTTTTTTTAGCGTTTTACTTCTAAAGATCTTGGATCTCTCAAGACTATGCTATGCTCACGTGCAATTCGAGCATTGCATCAGGACATTCACTCTGGTGATTTTCAACAAACTTTTTATTTCGCCTTTTCAGCAGGTTTTATATTCTGTGGAAATTTCGTGGTATGCATGAGGTCGATTACACACACTAGGTCATTGTACTTTCACAGCTTGAGATAATTAATTTTTTTTTCTAATCATCAACAGTCTTAATTGAATAATAAAGTATTTGATATTACTTGCTTGTTATCATTTAGGTATCGTATATCCATGTGTTATAGTAACACATCGTTTGCAGCTGCTGTTAAAAACGAATGACGAATTCGTCTTAACTTTAAATCTAACAACTACGCGAGGCTAGTCCTTAGGATTATTATTTGTTTAATTCTGAGATATGAATACAAGAAGAGTTGCACGTGCATTACACATGCTTGTAGAGATTAATCACTGTATGACTTAATTATGTTACAGGTCGGTTTTAAGGGTTTTGGATTGGGACCTGAGAAACTAAAAGTTCAAGGAACATTTGAATTTGAAGGAAAAGAATACAAAATTACTCATGGTTCTGTTGTTATTGCGGCCATAACCAGTTGTACAAACACCAGCAATCCAAGCGTCATGCTTGGTGCAGGTAAAATAATTAGAATCTTGATTAGAAAATATTTCTAAAAACAAATTCCTATTTATTAATAATTAATAATTATTTGTGAAACGCTTCTTTCAGGTCTTCTTGCTAAGAAAGCTGTTGATGCTGGCCTTACTGTTGCTCCTTATATTAAAACATCTTTATCTCCTGGTTCTGGAGTGGTGACTTATTATCTACGTGAAAGTGGAGTCATTCCAGCATTGACACAACTTGGTTTTGATATTGTTGGATATGGTTGTATGACTTGCATTGGTAACAGTGGTCCACTTCCTGATTCTATGGTGGATACCATTGAAAAGGTACTTAACAATAGTAGCAGGAAATTTTTTTCATATAGTATTCGAAAGTTTGTACGATATTAAAATTTGTGTATTTTATACAGAATGAACTAGTGTGTTGTGGAGTACTGTCTGGTAACAGAAATTTCGAGGGTAGAATTCATCCAAATACAAGAGCAAATTATTTAGCCTCTCCACTCTTAGTCATTGCTTACGCCATTGCTGGAACTGTCGACATTGATTTTGAAAAGGAACCGTTGGGTACGCTTTTGTTTTTCGTACTCTTCTACAATTGCATATAACAGATTCTTTTAATTTTATAAATTTGTCTTGTTTTTCTATACACGTAGGTCGCAGAATTGATGGCAAACAAATCTTCTTACATGATATTTGGCCTACCAGGGCGGAAATTCAGGCCGTAGAACAGAAACACGTAATTCCTGCAATGTTTAAGGAAGTTTATAGCAAGATTGAACAAGGTAGTAATAATTGGGCTACTTTAACAGCACCCGAAGGAAAATTGTATCCTTGGGACGAACAATCGACATACATAAAAAAACCGCCTTACTTCGACGGACTTGAAAGGGTGAGTAAAATATTTGCTTGCTTTTCATTCTAAAAAATATCCTATGATGTACTTATCCACGTTACAGAAACTTCCGGTAATAAAACCAATATCCAAAGCTCGAGTTCTTTTAAATCTTGGCGATTCGGTTACGACTGATCATATTAGTCCAGCAGGAAGTATCGCGCGTAATTCTCCGGCAGCAAGATATCTTTCTAGTCGAGGGTAAGGAATTTCAAAAATTTAAGAACAAGGTGCTTTCCGGTAGTGTACAAAGGAAGCGAAGATAAAATCTACTTTACTTTAAAAAAAAAACTAATGAATTTTAGGCTGACACCAAAACAGTTCAATTCCTATGGTTCACGTAGAGGAAATGACGCCGTAATGGCACGTGGTACATTTGCAAATATTCGATTGATGAATAAATTTATTGGCAAAGCTGGACCACGTACGATTTACATTCCTACCAAAGAGGAGGTATGGAGAACTTATAACAATATCATTTTCGAGATATAGAAATGGTATTTGTATTTTTTTGCAGATGGACGTTTTTGATGCAGCAGAAAAGTACAACAAGGATGGCGTACCGTTAGTCATTCTGGTGGGCAAGGAATATGGATCTGGCTCGTCCAGAGATTGGGCAGCAAAAGGACCTTATTTATTGGGCATTAAAGCCGTAATAGCAGAATCTTATGAAAGAATACACAGGCAAGTACCCCAAGCATGAGTAATCTTTATTGAGTTAATTAATAATTTATCCTGTTTGTTCAAAAAGGTCTAACTTAGTTGGAATGGGTATCGTCCCTTTACAATATCTACCTGGACAAAATGCCGAATCCCTTGGTCTTACGGGATTCGAGTTATACGATATAACCATTCCAGAGAATTGTCAACCTGGTCAGAAGATCACTGTTGGCACCGATGATGGAAAACAGTTTGAAGTCATTGTACGATTTGATACGGAGGTTGACCTCACCTATTTCAAAAATGGGGGAATTCTTAATTACATGATCAGAACGATGATCTGATAAGGATATACTATCGTTATATTACTTAATACGAATTGATTCCAATAATAATTTAATCTAATAATTATTTAATCGAGATGGGGATCCATTTGGTCAGGAGTCTTTGTGTTTATAAGTTGTTTCTTAATGGAAATGGTGGGTAACTCGTTGTATAGTAAGGAATAATGAAAAAAGATGCATGCATGAGGTTACCATAGAAACTCTAAGTTGGAAAAATCATAACATTTTTTGAAAATGATAATAATGACACTATCATCTGGAGACTGAATGTAGTTTCTTTTATTGTTTTAATGAAAAACATTGGCTAGTATCAAAACAAATAAGTTATTGTCTAGTTAACCTAGTTCACCATGGAGGGTGAAAGTGTATTGATTTTTATTGGGAAATTTGGGAAATTAAAAAAAGTAGGCCCTACTTTTAACAAGCTTTGTTAGAAAGAAGTGTCACTTTTTCAATTTTAAGTGTTATCTTAATAGATTTTTATATTTTATCCAAAGCAATTGTTTATATATAATTTTTTAACCAATACCTTATACATGTATGTACATGATAAATTTTTAAGAATTGTTTCAGCTAAAGCCCTTCAATTTCATTTTGAATCCAACCTTCCTTATGACATTTAATAAAGACGCACTGTAAAATATTTAAAAGCAGTTAGACCAAGTTGTCACTTAGAAATACTAAGGTTTTTTTTAAAAAGATCAAATGTACGTTTTCTCCGGCCAATGTCACATCCTTATTCTAAAATAGTTACATACAACTCTTCATCGATCTGTGCTATTGCATTTTATTTTTTATTATCAAGGACATATCGATAGTCAATTTCAGTGTCCGAACCATTCAAAAATTTTAACTGAATGAATCGCTCATTAGTAGCTATATACAAATGTGTACTGTCAAAACATATACTGCAGATGGAATTGGATTCATCGCCCTCATCCACAAAATATATCTATATAACAAGAGAAAAGATATGGTAATAAAATTATAGACATAATAATTGAAAAATATAATAGAATTGTCTACTTGTATGAAATTTTGTTGTCGCTGATCCCAGAGAACAGCTTTGCTATGTGACTCTGTTCCACTAATCATTGTATAAGCATAGTCTGATGACATACACAATACAGCTGCATCCATAGGATCTGGCCAGGAATTTACACATGATGCAGTCCTATCAGAAATTATTACCAGCAATCATTTGTTATTATTCTAGATAATTATGCTACATGGTACGATAATTACCGTAGATCCCATTTTCTAATGTATGTATCGTAACCACATGATAAAAGAGTATTTGGATCTTCCCAAATTATACCTAGAACACCCCCAATACCTTTTTTCCAACAATGTCTCAATACATCTGACTCGTTATAACTGAAATAATGTAAATATTTTTAAAAGCACCAAATGAGGAAATTTGATTCTGTTTGAGAATTGTACAAGTACCGTTCTATGTCGAATATACGAAGTGGTGACTGATTTCTGTTTCCAGATAACCCTATTGCAAATTTTACTCCTGTAGGGTCAGCTGCGAGGGAAGAAACTCTGTCCAGAAGTGGAATACATGCTGAGAATGGAAGTATTGAAATAGATCCATTAGGCACAGAAATATCATCCATATCAATGACTATAGGCCAAACCTGGCATAAAGATCAGTCTGTATTAGAAATATAGCTCAGTATTCATATCCTTTGTGTACCTTAACGGTTTCATCACTGGAGCCAGTGAGAATAACATAGTCTGTTGCATCTATAGCATTGATATCAGAATTATGGGCATTTCTTGAAACAAACAATGCTTTTCCTTTTATCTCATGTACTTCAAGCGATCCGTCAATATGACCAGAAATAACATAGTTATCTTTAACAACAAATTGGTGTAACAGACTTGAATACATAATATCATACAAAAAATCATATTCGTCAATATATTCAGAGCGAGTATAGCCTAGAAGTTGGAAATCATCGCCCCACCACAGGCTATTTTTCTTTAGCTGTATGGAGGCCTTCCCCTTTTCTCTATCCCGAAAGATAGGCGATTCGATATACCTTCCGCACTCCCAATTTTGAGAAATGTACCATTTCTGTCGCAGGCTAAGCAATGGGTTGCATCTAAAAATCATTGGTTTAATCACAATGGATATAAAATCATCCTACGTTCTCTACTTACAACAATAATAATTGATTGTAAGCATAGCTCTGCTAACCTTTCGCGAAATCTTGCAGATATTTGATTCGTAACCAGAGGCAGTTTTGACTTCTTAATCCAGAGTGTATCATCTTGAATAATATCGTAAAACCTTTTGCACACCTCGCTGAGCCTATTCAAATCGAATGCATGGCAATAATCAAAAATTATTATGAGAATCTCAGAAGGCAAAGTATCCAATTGCCAGACATTTGTCATTTTTATTGATACAACGCGCACTGTATTATTGGGCAAAGATTCCGTAACAGGCACGAATCTGCAGTAATAATACACGCAACTGAATATGTTATTACATTATGACATTCTCAAATGAGAACGGAAAGTAATATCTGCCATTTGTTGCATCACAGCAGTTCATTATACACTCCCACCATCTTCCTTCTCCAATTCCTCAAGAACATAAAACAAAAATTTGTTTATCAAAATGTTTAATTCATGACCCAGTGTCTCCAAAGAATCTTCAAACCATCTAATCTTTACCACACATTCAATTCTGTAAACCTGCTAAACTGGTATACAATTCATGATCAATTCTAAACTAATTTCCAGCGCATTTGAAATCTCCATCTGCGTAACCCAATCATATAACGTGTACAAGAGAAGGCAAGTTTTGGATTTGTTAAACCTGGCTCAGATAAACAACTTCCTGTTCTTTCGTATTTTTCTTCTACAGGCAAAATGTTCGCCTGAGATAGACTTCATCTACTTATAAATATGTTGCCCATCTTCAGGGGCGCTCAATTATCACGATGTAATTATAGTCACGACCCTCACAATCAGTAGTAAAGGAATTCTGCATTGAGAACCTTTCAGTAGTGAACATTTTATTGATATTGATGTTTACTTATTGGTAAATTGGAAAAAATGAAAAAAAGGTCGTGAATCTTGCAGGCTTTGTTAGGAAAAAGAAGTGTCACTTTTCTCTTTCGAGCGTCATCCAAATAGATTTTTATATTTCATCAAAGAGCAATGTTTTATATATCATTTTTGAATCAATATGTTATACATGAATGTACATGATAGATTGTTAATTTTTTTAAAATCATTCAATTCATTGTGAATTAAACATACCCTATAACATTTATTTCAGGACAGATTGTGCAACATAGAACGAGTTTAACAAAGTCGCGATTTAGACTTCTAAAAGCTTTCTTATTTTATTTTTTTTTTATAATTGTACATTTTCTTTTGCCAACAGTCTAATTCTCCACTTAGATTCTTATTCTAAAGTAATTACATACCATTTTTTGTCAATCTGTGTTACTGCATTTTATGTTTGGAGCATCAAGCATGTATCGATAATTCATTTCATCGTAGGAATGTCCTGAGAATGTTAACTGAATAAAGTGTTGATCGGTAGCTGCATACAAGTGTGTACTGTCAAAACATATACTGTAGATGGGACTGGATTCATAAGACTCATGAACAAAATATATCTACATGATAAGAGAAAAAGACATGATAATGACATAAGCATGATGTATATGTATATATTGAAGCTTATTAAAATTATCTACCTGTACAAAATTTTTTTGACGTTGATCCCAGAGAACAGCTTTGCTATGATACTGTGTTCCAGTAACCATTGTGTAAGCATGATCTGATGACATGCAATATACAGTTGCATCCGTAGGATCTGGCCACGAATTTACACATAATGCGGTCCTATCAGAAGTTATTATCAACAATCATTTGTTTCTTACTATTATAGATAATTACAGAACATGGTATAATAATTACCTTAGATCCCATTTTCTTACATACGTATCATAGCCACAGGTTAGAAGAGTATTTGGATCTTCCCAAACCATACCTAAAACTCCAGCACCTTTTCTCCAACAATGTCTCAATACATCTGACTCGTTATAACTAAAATAATGTAAATATTTTTAAAAGCACTAACTGAAGAAATTTGGTTGTTACTTCTTGAAATAGTGCAAGTACCATTCTATATCAAAAATATGAAGTGGTGACTTATTTTTGTTTCCAGACAACCCTACTGCAAATTTTACCCCTGTAGGATCAGCTGCAAGGGACCAAACTCTGTCCGAAAGTGGAATATGGGCTGAGAATGGAAATATCGGAATAGTTCCATAAGGTACAGAAATATCATCCATATGCATGCCTATAGGCCAAACCTGGCATAACAATCGATCTGTATTAGAAATGTATCTTAATGTTCATGTCCTTTGTGTACCTTAACATTTCCATCACTGGAGCCAGTGAGAATAACATAGTCTGTTGCATCTACAGCATTGATATCAGAATTATGAGCATTTCTCGAAGAAAATGATCCTTTTCCTCTTATCTCCCGTACTTCTAGCATTCCATCAACATGACCAGAGATAACATAGTTATCTTTAACAACGAATTTGCATACATCCTTTGAGTACATAGAGTTATGAAAAAAATCGTATGCATCAAAGTATTCAGTGCGACTGTAGCCAAGAATTTGGATGTTAGCGCCCCACCAGAGACTATTTTGCTTTAGCTGTATCCAGGGCATCAACTTTGATCTCTCCCAAAAAAGAGTCCTTTCCATATACCTTCCGCATTCCCAATTTCGAGAAACATGCCACTTCTGCCGCAGGCAAAGCAATGGGTTGCATCTAAAAATCATTGGTGCAATTGTAATGCATATAAAATCATTCTGAATTATACTTACATTAATAATATTTGAGTGTAAACATAACCATGCTAACCTATCGCGAAACCTTTTAGATATTTGATTAGTAACAAGAGGCAGTTTCGACTTCTTAATCCAGAGCGTATCATCTTGAACGATATTGTAAAACCTTTTGCACACCTCACTGAGCCTAACCAGATCGAATGCATGGCAATAATCAAATATTATTATGAGAATCTCAGACGGCAAAGTATCCAATCGCCAGACATTTGTCATTTTTATATCTAAATATAACGCGCACTGTATTATTCGGCGAAGTTTTCGTAATACGTACGAATCCCCGATAACACTTCACGCGATTAAATAAGTCGTTACATTATGACATTATCAAAAAGAACAGAAAATAATATTTGCCATTTTTGCATCATAGCACTTTGCTAAACACTGCCACTGACTGCCACGATCTCCCTTCTTCTAGTCCCCATATGTAAATAAAGCAAAATTTGTTTATCAAAATGTCTAACTGATGAGTTCGGTGTCACGCAATAATCTCCAAACCATCCAAACTTTACCACAATTCTGTGAATCCTATTAATTTTGATCTATATTTCATGATCAATTCGAAAGTAATCATTTCCAGCCCTCTTTAAATCTCCATCCGAAGTAACCCAATCACAAATCGACTACAAGAGAAGGCAAGTTTTGAATTGGTTAACCTTACGCGGTATGAAGGTATCATGATATCTTATCGTTTTGACTACAGGTAAAATGATGGTCTGGAATTGACTTGATCTATATCAGTGGTGGGTTTAGAAGTTACTCCGGATGATTTTGGCATCTTACATCTTTTTTTTTACAAACTTTATTACGAGAAAGATAGAACGACAGGACAACACCAAATTATACTTTATTAAACTTTCTGAACGTACTTCTGTGCATTTCCTGTGTATGTTAAGTGGCCTAACCTGAAGCGCGTTTAAATTATTACAATTAGTTCCAGTTTTTTCTTGCTATTTTAAAATTCTTTTATGTAGTTAGGCATACGTGTTAAATAGTTGCGAGTTTCTAGACGATCTTTATTCTCGGTTTTTCTACGGGGTATAACAAAATTGTAAGGAAATATTCATAGATCAATCATGATTTATCACCTATTATCTGACGACGGTAAATAGAAATGTAGGAATGTCATGAGAGATCCGAATAATTGATTCTACGTAATAGGAATCAATTAATCGTTTATAAAAACGCATTGTAATAATAATTTATTACAACTAATCCGTGTTATAATGGCCTTTATTCGATTATTCCATAACTAAATGTTGTTCTTCTAAACTTCATACTTTTGTAAGTTTTTCAAAGTATCGTCTGAATAATTCCTAATCCAAGTATCGTAATGACTGCAATAGCAGTTGGAGTTGAGCCTAAAATAAAAACGAAAAAACAATTAGAGTCAGCCAAGGAGTTAACCTATTAATGGAGTTTTGCACTAGAACCAATTAATTAATATTTACTAGACGATGTGTTTCCAAGTCTGTAGCGACAACGCTCATACCAACATTCCAATTCCTTCGAATCGCCAATTATAAAGCATTCGTAATCCGCATGACAGACTTGGTTAATACCTTCAATATAAAACAATTTCCGTTAATGTGATAAATTTAAAAAGAAATTTTTTTCAAAATCTACTTTGGTGAAAATTTTTCTCCGAAATTTCTCTGAATTATTATATTTTCGAAAATTCTTAAGAAATTCTGAAAAAATTGTCGGACTTTCTCAGAAATATGAAGACTTTCTAGAATTAAAAACAAATCGGAATAAATGTAATAGAAAATCTAGACAATTTTGAGAAAAATTTCCACCAGGATAATCGTTACCTCGATTCAATATGCATTTTCCTAATCCCATTACAAAATGATAATTCGCGTAACAACGACAGCGTTCGTTCACACAAGACGCACTGACCATTGCATCGTAACATTCGTCTTGGGTTTGACAATAATCACCCTCGACGACAGGCTCTGTCATTAAAGAAAAAGCTTAAATTTCTTTAGTGATTAAAAAAAATTCTATCATTTTTTCCATCAGTTACAACTTAAGGAAAAGGAAACAGTATAATTGATGACTCACGGGAAATGCAATTCGACGAGTTTTTCAAGTCCAGGATAAAGTTTATTTTACACGCACATAGGCCTTGTACGCATTCTGAGTTAGTCATAGTTGCGCAAATTGAATCACTCGAACATGGTAATCCCAGTGCTGAAAAAAATCATTCTTCCTATCACTAATCATTGCATAAATATCAACGGAAATATATGATACTACTAAGAGCATTTCTGTTACTGTACACTTACGGAGTACCATACAAATTATGTAATTTCTTAACATAAAAACATGGTATACAGATATAACATAATATAATACATACTCGCGGTGCACATTCCCTTATCAGGAGTCGGTGCATAATATGGCTCACACAGGCACGTATGCTGTTCTCGACAGAATGCATTTTGAATACAGTCACGGTCTATGTCACAGTAATCGTGGATTCGAGACGTGCCATAATATTTTGAGACTGAAACAATACACGATTTGGTATTTCTTTGAGATAACTGTACAAATTTAAAAATAAAAAGAGAATAAGAATAAAGACATGTCTGAAGGTCAAATTCAAAAACGGTGTGTCACTTAGATGAAAGGTAAATCGCTTTGAATATATCACTAGCACTTTTTCTGTTTCCTTTTATATTTTACAAAAATCCAAAACTGACCGGTTAGATCTATGCACGTGAGTATTGTCATGCAAATGACGAATTGTAAACGTGGCATAATGATTTTAATATAAGTATTTTCCCACTAGCCAATGATGCACTGAAGCTCCTGTGATTCTTACTGATTATCATCTTGTTTTCACGATTAACCCCAACGCCATGTTCTACTGATAAGTGTTATCTTGGACTGGTTGCCCGCTCCAGCACAGAAAAAGTAAATTTGACATATACATGGAACAGAAAGTGCATTTGGTATAGGTAACGAATCTTTTTCGATCTTTACATGAAAAGGATACGAAAATTGTATTAAGAAATTTTGAGAAACATTAAAACGATATGCTTGAATATCAATGAGACTGAGAGAATATTCTACTTAGTAATTAAAGTTAGGCGAAACATTTTTACTAAGAAATTACAAAGTTTCGTCACATTGGGACTCACAGAGTCAACGCCCACAGTCATCGAGTTCTTGGAATATCGATAGGATGGTACTTGAACCTTTTTTATCTTTTTTTAACGGTTATCTACGTTATCTTGAAATGATACTTCAGCACTGGCAGGAAAATGTTGTCGATAATGTAGATTATTAAGAATTCCGTCAGAAGTAGCTACCGGTCGATTTATAATGCACGAAATTTGAATTTTCGAGAACTGCCAATGATTGGGTATCACATTACATGAGACAATGTAAAATTTATTTATAAGGAAACTAAGAAGTACAAGATAGCATCATTCGAGGTATTATTATCACTAGAAAATATACTGTTTCATTAACGGCATTCGATACGTCAAAGGAAATAACAATAGCGTCCATATACGTGTAAGATATAATCAAGAATCCGATGACCCAGGTGAAGCTATCGAACAACCTCGATGTACGTTACCATCAAGTTAAATACAATGAGCTGAACAATGCAGAAATGTTGCAGAAATGCTAAAAATTCTGATCGTCAATTCTTTCACACAATTATGGTACAGTTTGAGTCTCTGTTGTTTTAAGAAGTCTTGGCGGAATTTTTCAAACGATGTATCTTTGAAAATCCAATCAAAATTTCTTAACGGATATCTTTCCTGAATGCAAGGTGGGGATATATTATGGCCAATCTAGTGTATTTCAAGAATATTACTATACAATCGATTGACTGTACGTAGGCTAACACAAGAAACGATCGAGATGGTGGGAGCGGAAGAAGAATGCCGGCGTAACCGACGCGGTCGAGGTTCGCCAGGTTGTTCTCGAAGTTCGTCAGTCGCGTCTAGCCGGTGCTCGGGATCCAGCCTCTCTGCTACGAAAGAAATACAGAAGATCCAGAGAGCGGCCGCTGACTATTTATTCAATTATTCCGACATAACGCAAAGAGAAAAGAAAAAGATAAAGCGGATCTAAATCAACCGGAAAGAAGAAAGTGCCTAAAGATGATGAAGTACCTGATCTTTGCAGTAATCCTAATTATCTATTCGGTAGCTGGTCAAGGTATGCTGTATATATTTTTTTGTTTTCAAAAATCCTAATGAATCTTTAACAAATTTCCACGTACGTCGTGACTCATTAACACACATACGTAACGTACAATCATAATGACTATCATGGAAGGTTACAAAACACCGGAGAACGCTCATCATAATATACCTGATTTGAAATGTGGGACTTGCCACTTTTTTTCCTCTTTGGTCTTCTTTCGATTTCTAGTTTCACTCTTTCAATACTGTTTTTTGTTCTTTCGCCAGTAGACGCGAACGGCAGACATTTACGAGGGAAAGTCAAAGCAAAGATTCTATTACTTGCGAAAATTTAACCCGAAGCTTATTTTCTCTACTATTTAAAAAGTGGTTAATCTTATTTATTCTTAGCACGGAGACATATTGTCTTTTCTGTTTTTTAGTTTCTCTTATTCAATTGTCCAAGTCGTACAAGTATTGTAGGAGCATTTGTCATTGGCACACTTGGTACAACGTGATACAAAGTCTCGAAGACTAAGTCAAACGTTTCACGACTGTTTGAACAGTTTGAAGAAAAGGATTCACCATTGTAATATCTTTTATTAGTCACTGTGTTATTTCGGTTTTGGGAATAATAAACATTTTTTTCCAACACCGTTATTTCTCTCTTAAGTTCACGTTCGGGTCAGATCGTTTCAATGGGTAACAATGACTTGTTAATAATTCGTTGTTTTTCATCTTGCATGATAGTTTCTACGTATGTAATTCGCACGTAGCTTTTGAATAATTCGCGTTTCAATATTTGTCTATATCATGTTTCTCGTGTCGGAATCTTGTGATAAAAGTTCTTTTATCTTCCTGGGAATCTCGTATTGCAACTTAAATACAATTCCGTGAACTAAACAAATTATCTTTAGGCAACAGTATCTTTTTTCAAACGTACCGCCATATTTGACATAACTTTAGTTCACTCGACATTCATACTAACATCGAGTACTGTTTTTAATTTTAAAATGTATCGATTTAAAAAATATTCAATTATCAAATTTAATATCAATATCCAAAAATCATAATATGATATTTGCTCAATTCTGCATGATTAATGCCGAGATCTACTGCGTTACGGCAAATTCTAAGAATGCATTATTATTTATATCGTCGACGATAGACTAAGCATTGAAAGCGCCAACGTGGCTTCATATTATATACTTTGCGTATACTTATGAAGTACTATGGTATTTCTTTTGCGCTGATATTATGGTACCCCGTATAATACGTTGCACCCCTTAAGCGATAGTGTTTCATGCTAACGTATATAGTAACGGTCAACAGCTAAGGCGAGGTATGAATAATATTGTTGTTTAGCATTCTTATGATTGGCAATTATTTACAAATCGTGACCGTAGCTATTCCAGTTGTCCTTTGTTGTATAGGAGAAACACATAGAATATGTGTATAATTTGTGTTAAACCTTTGAGCACGGTATATAATATGCATAGATACGCAGGTATATATATATATATTGAATCTATATATATATTCAATACATACGTGAGAAATACATATACTGAAAATAGAAAGGATACAAATTCTAAGCTGAGACTAAACTAGAAGAATCAGTGTCTAGGCATATTATACTAGGAATGTATTTTGAGGTTATCTATATCTTTTTGTTTTTTATAGATGACCCTAATAAGGATGGAAACGTGACGGTTCCCTGCAAAACCGATGATGATTGCAAAGCAGTGATACCTCTTAATATAAAAAATACATCTTGCCTTAACCACGAATGTTATTGTTCGATGAGTGAAGAAGAACCACACAATCTGTGTAAACCATCTGATATTGTCGCTGTGAGCTCCAAGATTTCAAGTAAATGACTTAAAGTTTGATTTAAAACTGTCAACAAGACAGTTACTGAGTTGGGATATTTTTATTTATTTTATTAACTGTTTTCTTTTTTCACGCGAAATTTTAGATCCATTGGTAGGTCGCGTATGCAAACACCAAAAGGATTGTAATTTAAAAAATGGTTTCTGCAATAACACCAGAGCACAGTGCGAATGCTCGACGGGTTTTGTATCGTCGTCGGATAGCGAAAGATGCCTTCCGAGTACGTCAGATATTTTTTCGATTTTCTTATCAGTCTTATCACTAATGAGTATAACAATATAATTTCTTTCAAAATTTTGTAGTTGCGGCTACCATTGGTTCTACCTGTGAGGACAATAAGCAATGTTTGGTTCATTTGGCAAACACTACGTGTTCCAATATGGAGTGTAGATGCGTTCCTGGGTACCACTATGCCAATTCAAAATGTTATAAATCCATAGGTATGTATTGATAAAAAAATAAGAAATCCAATTGATATATTAATCATTAAATAATCGTAGCATTCGGTGAGTCATGTAATTTCAAAGAAGAGTGCATGAGCATCGTTGGAGCCGAATGCAATGCTGGAATTTGTACGTGTTCCATCGATGCAGTTATCAATCCCCAGAATAATAAATGTCTGTCACTGGCGCTGAAAATTAATGACTTCTGTTCGGAGTCTGTACAGTGCTCCAAAAAATTCGGTGACAAGTCAGAATGCATAGCAGAGAAATGCGTTTGCCAAGAGCATTATCATTTCGACAACGACGTACATCGATGTGTCGTAAACAAAAGTAAAACTATTTTTAATACTATAATATCCACTAGAATCAAAATTCGTAATTAATTTGTAAAGCACTGTATCTATCTAATCTGTATTTAGGGCTAGGTGACAGTTGCGAAGGAGATTACGAATGTTATCAGGGTGAAACCGGAAACGAGAAGAAGGCTTTGCAGTGCATAGCCAATCGGTGCCATTGCACGACAGGTTTCGAAAAGAATAACGATAATATATGTGTATCAGGTAAAAATTAAAATTTTAACGATATACGAAAACGAAGCGTATGCTGAATAATCGCGTCTTAGCCATACAAATGGAGAAATGTTCGTGCTTGTTACGTTAGTGAAATAATTGTATTTTCAGGTGCAGCCACACTGACGCTTTCGATGACTCTCATTATATCGTCATTGCTCTACGTGTCATTGTAAGAGGAAGAAAACAAATATTTCTCATATCTCATTACTCATATTCGAATATTTTTTTCGTTCCTTAATTTCAAATCTCAAAACCTCATTGAGGAGATGCATATGCATATATATTCTGCCTTGTCTTAGATACATAAGTAGGATTAACTGCAAACATCCACGATACTGCACACTGTAACGGGTTCTGTAACTTCTGTAAAATCTTATTTAGTTACAAATTGTGTCGTACGAGAGAAATAAGTATTATGTATATTATTACGCCTATAATTTGCACTTACTGTACGGATTCGGTCTGACCGATTTATTTGATTATCGTACACGAAGGAGACAGTAATTAACACAGTGTTAGCAGTACTTAGTAATACTATGTATTGGCTTTTAAATTATCTCAGCTATCTATCGTTGCACTTCTTTTTTTAAATAAATGTAGAGAAATCAGTGAGTCACGTAGTTCTTTCCTTTTCTTTCCTTTCTATTTCATGAATCATGATTCGAGGTATTGGTCAGGCTGATGATAAACATTCCATTTTAAGTATACGAAGCTTTGACGACTGCTGGAAAGTAAGAGATTAGTTTAATAATTATTGTTAACATTTGAAATATTCTTTTCCTTACTTGAAAGAATACATTCACCGTCGTTTTCACTGAACCCGTATCCGATTGGACAACTGCAAGTGAAATTTGAACAACTACTCAGACTTCCAAAAGCTCCATGACACTGCAGATCCTCCTCGCAAGAGCCTGGCCAAAGAAGGGGTACTAGGAGAATGAAAAAGAAAAGTTTGATCAACGTTCTACAAATTAATTACATTATGTTCTTTACCTGCTAGGCATTTCTGCATGTCAGCAGATCGCACGTAGCCTTCGCGACAATTACAAATGGTAGTTCCTTGTCTCATGATCTCACAAAATGAATCTTCGTTTGCACAATCTTCATCCTCGTCGCAAGCTGCTCCTAAGACTGCAAGAAAGAGCTTTGTAATTAGTTAATAAATAATTTTTTTTATTACTGACCCCGTTTGCAAAGCGTAGAACCATCCGCGCGTTGAACTTGCTGGAATCCATCGTTGCAGATGCAGGGTCCATTTCTTTCACAGGTAGCGTGAGGATCGGAGCATTCTTGACTTTGCAGACAATTTTCACCCAGAGCTAGTAACATAGAGAGACAGACATAATTCATATGAAAGATAAACTTTTGATATGTCAATCAATTAAACTAATAATTAATTATATTACCGGTGACACACCTGTTGCCAAAAGAATTGCCTACTAGGGGCTGTGGACATTGACACTTGTCATTCTCACAGGATCCATCGACACAGCCCACTTCAGCTCCAGTACAGTTCTGTCCGATGGCTGTAAACATATGTTATGTATAAGATAATACAAATTAAATAAATAATATCGTTATAATCGTCAGTGAGAATAAATTTTTTAAATATACATTGACATTTTTTATATAGTAAATAATTAAATGTCTTTTTATATCGTTTTCTCTTACCTTTCAAACATACCCTGGTATCTGTATGTTGCACAAATGTATCTTTGCAGTCGCAATATCCTTTCTTTGTTGAATTGCAGCGAGCGTTATTATCATAGCAGACAGTGCTAAAAGTCGGACAGAGCTCGCCGATAGCTACAAGAAATTAATTTTGCAGTAAACATATGGAAGATTTTCAATGGACCATTGTTTATATCTCTTACCTATTGTACAGGTGTTTAAGTTCTGACTTGGAATGTAAGGGCTATAGCAAACACAACGATAATTTTTACAATAGCTATTATGCACACTACTACAGTCGCTGTACGACCAGCATTCGGATCCAATTAGGCGTGATTGGCCATTGACACAAATAATAAAAAAAATAAGAGAAAAAGAAAAAATTACGAATACGGAAACCCTCTCATCAATCATATTGAGAGCAAATAAAAATTATTGTATAAAGTTAGACGCTACTTTTAAAATACAAACTCTTTACGATGTGCATTGCTTTTATACGAACGGTTTCTTCAGAAAAAAAATGTTATAAATATCAAAGCAGAAATCGCAATTTTATCAGTAACTTTAAGTAAACAATCTTCTTGTCGCATATATTTTTTTTTCACTAAAAATGTAGAGTTATAAGATAAGTAACGCCTAATTGAAATGATCTCGATGGAGAGCTGATAATTTTAACATGATTCATTGACTAAAATAATTTTGACCATTAGATATCAGCCATCTTCGAAATTTCAAAATCACTAAATGCATATCCATTGTAACAAGGTATGTGTGTATGGGGATCGTAAGGCGAAGGTATATCTATATGTTCCAACTTCACACCTTTGGTAATCTTATACTGATAAGATACAGAGGCGATGATAATGGCGTGTCTCTTCGTACGATCTGGGCTAGTGAACGCGTCACTCCTAGTGATGCTAACGTAAATTAGTTTGCTTTCATTGGAGACCTCGTCGTGGGCCTATTGGCTCACGAAGGTGAACATCTAAACTGAAACTATTCGAAGGTTCACCAAAGAAGAAAAGGAAATGAAAGGAGACCTCAAGGTTCCGGTTGGCGTGACGCTTGCGCTGGCCCTTGTGTTCGCCTTCGGCGGTACAGTCACAGCTCATCTCGACGAGCACACACATCTATTGAGAAGACGTGAGTGAAAGAATGTTATAAAAAAATAATATTAATTCCAGTAATTACAAAACAATTCACAACAGTGCATTATCTGTAAACGACCAGACGAGATTCACAAGTGACAAATAATTTAAACGTCACGTGCAATTACCGTAAAAGTGATATATACGTCAAAAATTGAATTTTTCATATACAGTCCAATATTTAAAATTCCTTACGATAGATACTGTACTGGGATAATTTATTTTAGCAACCGTGAGTCTCTTGCGTATTTAGCATTGTTGTGACTATGCTTCTATAAATACGTTGATATTTATCATATTACCTGGGACTGTTCCCTATGGACCAGAACCTCCTGTACCCGTGGGAAGAAGGTCGATAACCGTGAAGCGTTTTTTATTCCCTTCTCTAAATCTACGTAACTCAGTCGGATCCTCACTGTTTGGCTCTTTGCATTGGAATCTGTGTGCTTGAAAACGTAGTTTGCAGTGCCAGGGACGCTGTTGCGTAATTCGCTCTTCTGTTGCTGTTACGTCGTTACGTTCATAGAGTGAAGACTGTTCAGTTCAGCCTACATTTGCCCAATGTGCGCGCACTGTGTTCTTGTAGAGTGAAGTGTCAATTTTTAGAGGCTACGCTTATGCCAAACGAGAACTAGTGTAAATGGAAGTGTCTTGTTTAGACAGTACACAATAGCATAGTAGTGAAGGGTCAGGAATCTCTTGACCGGCTTTCTCAACCAGACACACCTGGAGGAAGCATGCTATCGAGAAGAAATCATCCTGGAGGATCAGGAGGATCTGGAGGATCGTTTGCGTTCCTTGAGGATGAAGGGTAGAGGATTCAACAGAATCTACGTCCTAGTTCTCCTCTTCGTGTCGCTTAATATTCCATGCTACCTCGTCAGCGGCAACTTGACGTGCAGGGATCAAGCATTGCCTAGTACGTATCGATCGGCTTCTGAGAATGTCAGCTTATCACGAACCTCGTGCTTAATAAGCCAACGTATTTTTAAATACGTGGAAACTTTTACAGCTATCCCTGGTGCCTGCTATCTGGTGAAAAATATAATTTTAACGAATGTGGGCTTGGATTTTTAAAACCGGAACTACACTTTTGAATAAGATTATTCCTACTTCCGTTTACCTTATAGCGTATATACGCGTGCATGCAGACTGGGTTTTGCTTTAATATATATCTGTGACTCACGTGTACTGATTTTAGGTGAAGTGATGATACATTTATTTGATAAGTGAACTGTGTGTTTATCAATTATTGTCTTCTTCTTTTCCTGCGCCTTATGGCTTTTCAGAAACTCTGGCTTCCTGTGAGTATGACAAGGACTGCGTAGAGAATGCATACTGCTGGAATCAACAGACATGCCTGTGCATGACTGGATATCTTGTCGACAGGAATCGTACTCACGTGCAGTGTCTAAGAAGTGCGTATGATTTTTATATTTTTAATAGGCCCGTTGTGTGAATTCAAAAATGGCATATAATTGATGCACATCCTGTTGCAGCTGCCACTGCGATGGGGGATCCATGCACGAAGGACGTGCAGTGTACCGTGACCTTCACAGCCCAAGCGGAATGCCGGGACAACGTGTGTCAGTGTTCCATTGGCTCCCACTTCCAGGACAAACGATGCTACCAAACAGTCAGTAAGTAATAATTATAATTTATAAATCATTCAAATAACTTTTAAATAAATCTAACGTAATATTTATATCTTAAATACAGGAATAGGTCATATGTGTCAGACTTCGAACAACTGTTACGTTGAAAACTCACCCAGTTATTGCGTCGCTGGTTTCTGTGAATGTCCATTTCAACATCATCCTAATCCTGACGGTACAAGATGTATAAGAAGTTCAAGTGAGTCTCTTGATACGAATCCCGTTCGACTGTATGTATAAATATTAAAACGGTCGAATTACCAAAGACATTATTTTGTATTATCAGTTTTGGACGATCAGTGCTTCGGCGACGAGGAATGTGTCGCTCAAAATTCAAGGTGCTTGAACGTCTGTCGCTGCAACGTGGATCACGTTATATCTTCTGATCGGAAGAGATGTCTGAAAGCTGCCAACGTAATCGGTGAATCGTGCAGTGAGCATTCGCAGTGTCAGGAGTTCATGACGAATGCACAATGCAATGAGGAAAGGTGCTCTTGCGTTGAGGGCTACCATCAACGTGGTCCAGTATGTTATAGAAGTGTTAGTAAGTATAAAGTTTGATAATATTATAATAAAAAGGTATTGTTATTACCTATGAGTATATTTGAATATTTTTTCTGTGCTCTTGTAGTTACGTCATGTCTGAATTATTTGTTACAGAGCTCGGTCGAGGCTGCGGGACTCATAGACAATGCGTTACGCCCACGAATAAAGATTCCAACACGACCGAAGTGACAAATGTTGATTGTATCCATGGTAAGAATTTTCTTTCAACGTATTTTATATAAGTCACATCCATTTTTAATTTTCTCTTAATTTTATTTTTCATTACTTTTAGGAATTTGCACCTGCGCTTCCGACTATACCACTACGGAGGATCGATTGGATTGTATTCGCTACAGCGATAACGGTAATTTCCATTTCTGTTATTGAATCTGCCGTTTTTGCTTATCTTAGTATCAATTAAAAATTGTCATTTTTATTTTTGTACCTGTGCAGGTGCTGGAAATCTTCAAATTAATCGGCTCGCTTTATTAATGATTTTGGCGAGTTTTTATAGATTTTAATAAAAGGAACAAAGAAATAAGCAGCTAGGACAAACTTATGACTTAAACAAAAAATGTGACATTTACAAATGAAACCTTGGCGATTACAAGATTCGTATTATTAACGAAATCTTCGCTGGGTCGCATATTACATTCATAATTGCACCG
This sequence comes from Trachelus troglodyta, assembly GCA_030142635.1. Classification (NCBI taxonomy): domain Eukaryota; kingdom Metazoa; phylum Arthropoda; class Insecta; order Hymenoptera; family Cephidae; genus Trachelus; species Trachelus troglodyta. The sequence continues at coordinate 152,908 of JARQTJ010000659.1, read as the reverse complement.
AAGTACATAGTATTACTAATGCTTATACGAGTAGTGTATTGTTACCATTGCTAGATGCAAAGAATGGCGGACATGTGAGGAAGCTTCTATTTATTAATATTTTCTAGAGAATGTTGCAAATAATTAATAAAGCGTTAACAATAACTTATACGATAATGATTTCTTGTATATTTTTACTATTAAAGTTCATCGTGGATAATAGATTCAACACTATCCACGTCTAATTTATCCCAAAAGGCGATAGCATCTGATCTCAATTTTGATGACATTTTTAGATCGTGAGGTCCCTTTATCACTAGATATTCAAGGTCCTCAGATTTAACTGGATTCCACGTAAACCCAGAGAAACTAGGGGCAGGATTACTGAAACAGAAGATTTATTATACTTTATTCTTTTGTAAATCAGTAAAATAATGTGCCCATAAACCTTTGAAGCTATTTACCCAAAAATTGCAAAATTTGTTAGAATGTCTAACATTCTTTCTATCATTTCACCTTCTTCACTACTTCTGGTCCAAGGATCTTTCTTGAAGAAGGTTTCCTCCATAGGAAATAGATACAAGTAATCATCTAAATGTGCTGTACCATTTAAGGGAGTACTAAGATTTCTACCAAATACTGTAGCAAAAGTTTTTGGTCCCTCATACTCAAAACTGTACAGATAAATGGGTGATTTCTGATGTTTACGCTGCATCTCAACAGCTTTCACCAACGGATGGACAAAATATCGGTCAGAAAACATCTGCAAGGATGTATAAAAATTAAATATTTTTAATTACTTTTAAGTTCAATATAAAAAAAAATGTATCCACTCACGTGTATCATATTCTTCTCTTGTTTAAGAGTCAGGCGTTTTTTGTTAAAATAGTATTTATTAATTTTGTCAATGATTTTGATTACATCCTCTATCGAATGCTGATAAAAGTGTAAACTATTAGAAAACGACTTTAACTTGAGAACGTCATAATTCTGAAGTATATTGTCATGAGACATGATAGCTGTGGTAATAACGAAAATAATTAATAATTTTTTCTCTTTTTTTCGCAAATTTAATACTGATTAGTCAACAAACCCACCGCCGCTTCTCAGAACTCCTTCTTTTGACGTAATTCCAGTCATGAACGGTACATCCGCAAATTTTCCAGAATTCAATAGATCATTTGGCATCTCCGTAAGGAAGGCTCCTTCGATATCCGGCTCTACTACGGGTGGGAATTTAATTAATGGATCAATAGACCAAACCTGTAAATTTCAAAGAAAAAATAATATTAAATATATTTTCCGATTCATAAACAATAAAACTACAAGAAAAGGGCCGTACAAAAAAGATTGGGTCAGCTTCAATCAGTTCCTCTGCCGATTTCTTACGAAGGCAGTTAACCAAAACAGTCGAATTTTCAGTAGGACAATTAAAATGTTGACCTATATATTCTGCGTGTTCTCTTGCTTCATTCTTCAGTGAATAAGCCCATCTTGCGCTAGCAAGACCTGATTGGGCGATGGCCTTCGTGAACAATCCTATAAAAATGAATAATTTTATAATCTAGATAATTCTAATGGATGCGTCTCTGTAATAATTAAAATATATAAACCTCTGGAAAGTGGACTTAGCATGTGATAATGTACTGATGCTCCGCCAGCACTACCGCCAAAAATAGTAACCTTATCAGGATCACCACCAAAGGCCCCAATATTATCCTTAACCCACTGCAGAGCATGCACTTGATCTTTAAGTCCCCAATTTCCAGGAGCTACCTCATCCTCGGTACTTAAAAATCCTGATAATAAAAAATAGACATCCTCAAAATCATGTAATACAAATACAATGACACAGCTCAAATTTAATTACCTAGTATATTGAGGCGGTAATTTAAAGTGACAAGAATGACACCACGGTCCATGAAAAAATGTGGCTGAAAATGATAGGTGGTACCTGACCAGAACATGAAAGCACCAGGATGAAAAAAGACCATTACTGGAAGATCCGGTGAATTAACGCCTGTTTCAGGTAGCTTTAAAGAGGAAGAATTTATTTATATCAACTAGTATATACATATATGATTGGTTTAGTTTAATTTGTAGTTTTATTACCACTGGTGTATAAACATTCAAGTAAAGGCAGTCCTCGCTACCTGGTGGGTCATCTTCGTTACGGAAATGCATGGCTGCGATACACATGTTTCCATCTTTTTTAGCTTCACGCGTGTCCCAGGGTTCTGGATTTTCCGGAGGCTGGTTAGATTAATAATACGTATTTTTAAAGATATAATAATGGGAATATAGTGAATGAGTTTTTTCCGGGCTGTCTGTTCCAGAATCAACTCCCGTACGCTAGAGTACCGTTTTGTCTCTGTTTATCGACATATGTATGTCGATAAACATATGTATGTTCGACAATGACAGAACGATATTCCAGAGGTACAAGAGTAAACCTTTGGAACATACCCGGAAAACAAGATCCATACTCTCGGTATGTGGCACTTGGCCCTCTAACGAGGGGATAAAGTCTGTAAGGATCAAGAGAAGACTGTCGATGTCATATCGTCATAATTAATATGTACGACCAATTTTTAATATCAAACATCAAGAAAATATTATCCGACGTTCTGAAAAATGTGGATATTAGGTACATTAATTTTGTGTAGAATGGAGATAGCAAGTTTAAATCACAATCTGATAGATTCGACAAACCTATTTATTTAAGATCTCTTATCATATTTGATTAAATGATCCGTATTTTTATCGTTCATAAAATGAACACGTGGATGTTAGATAGTACCGATCATGTTTAACAAATCATGGCAACATTATTGGTTTGACAAAATTAATACAACGCACGTAATTATTAGTGAAACTATATGAATGAAAATATAATTTTAATCCAGCATTGCTTTCATTTAATCCACATGAATCTAATCAAGGGTCTTCAGATTGTACATTTTTTAATAATATTCAATAAAACAGATTTTACGTAAGCTTCTCCTAAGTAGGGTACGTAACCCTCTCTCCATCAATCAAGCATAATCTGAAATTCGGCAACTTAATATCGAGTTTGTTTACCTTAAATCGTAATTCCCCGATAGGGGGTTTAGCATATGGAATTCCAAGGAATGAACTAAATGTCCTGTTCAATCTGCTAGTATCTTCAAAACCAATCAGACAACCAACGTCGATACATACTTTTGGTCCTTCGTCATTCGCACCACCAACAACCATTAGACTAGCTATAGACAAAATAATCACGAATTTGGATTCCATTGCAGGAGACGTTCAGTCACTCGGAGCTTATCGTATTTTTATTTAAACCCGAGTCAATATTACACAGTATTATCAGTTACACTACACTGCTAGTACACGAGCGACTGCCCATGGAACAACGTCCGGCGTCCACTATATATTACGACGCCATTCTTTGCGTAATAGCCGAATGTTATTTAATCTCCTGTGATTTGCAAGTCTTCGACGCTCGAGAACGTATGATTGTCGAAAACGTGGATGCCGGTAAATGATTTATGATAATAATATCCGTAATTGGTAACGTCGTGATTGATTGTTCCAATAAGGCGCGAAATTTAAATTTATATCAACTCTTCTATCCGATTCCATTGCAATAAACTTTTATGTACGACGCTCGCCATTTCTCATAAATATTCGTCTGCCACGCGTCGCGGTGAATCCTGCGTCGCTATTTCTCGTACGTTTTCGAGGGTAGTGCGTAGGCTGTTCTCTGGACGATCGCTGTACCAGACTGTACGTTAGAACGTCTCGAAACCCCGGTATGAACGTATCGTCCTACCATCGGTTCAACGTACGGCTTTTTTTGTTCCAATTGTGTTGCCTGAGTGATATTCTTTGTCATTTATTTTCAAAGGTACTAGGATTTTTATGTTTCTATTCTCAATGCTGGTGAGTACTATCGTACTATACTTTCTTATTCAATAATTATTTTCGCTGTTTCATTGTATGTCACTATTTGTACTCGTACATTTCATGACATGCCCATGACTTGTTGGTCATCCTCATTAAACTCAAGGATAATTCACACGAGAGGAGAAACGTTACTTAGCAGATTTATTACGAACACTTATATAGTAATTCATAACCAGACCATAGAATTGTTGGATAATTATATTTCACAAGCAATAGATAATTCATCGGAACAATGTATCTTTACACGCGTATGCTATTATTTACTATGATTTTGCATAAAGTATCATCTGCGTTTAAGTATAATTTAAGAAAAATTTATAAAAGTAAGCGGATATAATGGCTGTCAGCATAACGATTTGATAGGTCAGTTTCTTAAATATTATTCTCGAATACCACATATTTGTGAATTTGAAATCAAGATGGCTTCTTCGTCGTAAAGGGAAGGTGGTTAAACTCATAAATCAAATAAATTGAGAGCAAAGGGGAATAACAGTTGTAAAGGTTTCCTCGCCTTTTATGTTATCTTTTCGCGTACATGTATACACATAGATCTAAACGGGGGAATCGAGGTTCAAGTTTCGAGCACGAAGATGCATGAAGGATCATGAAAATAATTCACATACTAACGAACATTAATAGTGAATAGTCGTTATCATAGACTATGGTATTTCTAAATATTCAACGAAACTCCATTATTAATAGTATAGCTGAACAGTAGCTTTAATCAATATTTTGTTGCTTAATAATTCATTTTAACTACTACCCTTACAATAACGTTAATTACTCCCATAGCGTCGTTGACAAGGGTCAACCATAAGAAAGTGAAGGACAGCTACACGAATATCATCTTTTGTTATTAAGGGATGAACAGTAGCCCTAAGGTGCTCGTATCTTATCACGATTATCGATCATTGCCGATTTTTAAATTCATCGTATATATATATCCGACAATATGCGTTAATTTTCTTAATTATATATTTATACTCTATGTTTATCTATAAAATAGTTTTGTATAAAATTGTATCACGCCCACCGGGTCAGTCTGTTTATACATTTGCCCGCGTTTTAATTGGCTGTCGTGAATTTTTATTCAATTTTATACATGTATATACACAGGTATCCTATTTTTAATTTTTGAAACGAATGAAACGCGCGCGCAAAGTACTTTTTTCTGTGTAACAGCAGGGTATCATCTCTCTTGGGTTTTCATTTCAATAATCTTAAGTTAGTTAATTCTCCTACATATTAAATTTATCAAGCCTTGGGCAATTACGCGCGCTCTTCGAGGGTGATTGAAATACAGCGCTAAAGTGCTATGAATAAATACAGCGTCGCAGAGCATATTAATTCTAAAATATTCTCATTTATGTACCGAGCAACAAATTTTTTTCTTGATGTTTGAGTCAATTAATGTTTTCTTATACAATAAGTTAATTCCGAAATGTAACGAATACTTCATTACATCACATTTCTACAAAATAAACAACAATTTTCAAGGGTAAAATAGTCCCTTTCGATACCGACCTATCTCACCTCAGAGTCAAATGTATTTTTCAAAATCAACGACCTTATTAAAAAGAAATAGTCATTCGAAATTCACTGTTCACTAATATTTCATTTCTCAAGGGATACATATTATTCTAATCTGGAAAATGGTTTCTGCAATAAATCATCTTTTTTAAAAATCTACCATCCAGTATCATATCCTCTCAGATTATTTTAACTTTCATCAGCATCGTCGATCGCCATTCAACATTTCCCTGACGCAGTTAGCCTATTTTTTATATTACACGTTCATACTCGTCGACTGACGACATCGATAGCCAATCAGGATCCAAATAAAGCGACGATTCTACAGTCGAAACTTCGATTAAATCCTGATATGGATTCTTTTACTAAAGTGATGACTGGCTGTTTTGGGTGCAGCGTCTTAACGTCTGTTGAAAATAAGTTCGGGGATAATTAAGTCACTGAAAAGTAGATACAGATAAGAAGGGTAGAAATGATTTTATAATTATTTTAAAACTCGAATTAATCATTTCGAAAGAAGAAAGGAAAACATTGAAATTGGAAATTGAACATTTCAGTATAATCACATATACACATTTGATACGCAATAAGATTTTGAATATTCACCTAAACCCCATTTTGGATCTTTGATATTTCTGTTAAGTAGTATACGTGGTATCTAGGGAATTTTGGGAACTATCTAGGGAAAATTCCGTTGTGGACCTTGTTGCATACAAATCGATGTTTAATATTAAGGTACTCTCTGAAAGACCTTGTTAACTGATTATAACAAGTTCACCAACTTCCTCCTAGCTGATTAATAATTTGTGGACAGAGAAGCAACGAGTAAGATAGAAATATAAACTTTTTTGAGGTCTTAGCAAATAACGTTGAATTTTTCATAAACCAGCCCGAACTTCCAAAAGTTGATCCTTACTTATTTTCGTTAACTCCAATGTATAACATAGTAAAGTTTTTCTTTGGTTAACTTAATCGCGTCCCTTTGAAAACATTGAAGAGTTCGTTTAATTGGACGAATAATAAAGAAAGAATTGCAAAACGGAAATTTGTTCTCCCCCGTTATACGTACGTAATATAAATTTATATACTTACGCAACTATATAGTACCTTCGCCATAAATCATGAGACTACCGTGTATGTATACCGAGAGCCTGTATGTTATATTTTTCGGAAGTTTCCTCAGGAAATTTGTTACGCTGTTTTGAATCCTATAAATCTCAACTAAGTCATGAGATTTGTGAAATCCATAGTTTGAGGTTTCTTATTTTTAAGAGAAAAACGAAAAAAATTAGAAATAAAAGTAAATATTGCCTTCCTGTCACACGTATCTGCAATGGTAATTACAAAAGGCAAGTATTACAAAAATCATGAGTGCGGTAGGGAGAAACCTTAGAAAAACCACTTTTTCCCTCTACATCTTGTATCACAAGTACCAAATTAGTTTTATGAAGAAAGCGAAAGATAATTGAAGGTTCCCCGACAAGTAGAAGAACAAGAAAAGGGTGTATTTTTGACCAGAGGCGTTTTAGCAGTCTTTTCGACGGTCAATCCAATAGCGCGTGGGCTTGGAATTTCGCAATTACTTTTATTATATCTCAACGTTAACTTTGATTAATGTCAACAACACCAAGGTATTACAGTCGTTGATTACGATATTTTTCCCACTTATATTATCGTTAAGCGTTCGATGTTAAGCGTTCGTTTTCGAATGAAACAACCTGTAAGGATTCTGCTCTGGTTTACGTCAGTGTGTTAAATATAAAAAAACTCAACCCCTATATTTTCACTGGTCATCAGCGCTTTACTTGCTCTTCACATCCGGTTTTTTGTTTCCCCATATGTTTCATCTCTGACCTTAATATTTCGTCTCTCTCACGGCACATTCCGTTTCTACAGCCTTTATATAGGAATTACCATAATTCTCAAAATATACCCTCAGCGATAACGGGACCTTGGTCAGACCCTGAGAACAACCCACTGTGAAACTCCTTATTGACGTAGACACGTATCTATCAATTGTATGAATATAATTCATTGGAAATTCTATGGGTTTCCCATTGTTTCTCATCCGTGACGTGGAGGGTCAGATCGTTAAGAAAAAGCCTAAGAATAACCAGCGAGACTAATGTATAACAAAGTTCGCTATAATAATGTCAAAAACGTCGCAAATCAATGTTTCAATGAACAAACTTGTCAAAAAGCATAAAAACAATTTTCCCTATTGTTATTAATAGTTTTATAATTTTTTAATGCATTTTATATAGCTGCCTTAGAATTTTTCATTTGATAAATCCTAATTGTTATATTTGATTACGCACATACATGCAACATTATTATACGCCCCTGGGGATCCCGATCATAGTCATGCTAATGCTTAGCTCTTGCTGTCTGTATCCAAACAAAAGAAAGTTCGGGTCGAAGGGCTAGCAAAGGGCAATTCAGGGACCCTTTGAATTACCTATATATATATATATATATATATATATATATATATTACATTACCGAAACGAAATGACAGAACCAGGTGGAAGCTGTTACGTCATAAATAAATTACGTTAACGCAGGTTTGCTTATGTTGTCCGTCGTACCTGTAATAGGTACTGAAAAAAAATACGTGTCTTCTTCTACCTTCTTATTACTTTGAGTTATAATTCACTTTATCTTTGCAGGGGTCGTTTGTCGAAAAAAAAAAACTTTTATCAACACTGCTAATTAATTACCTCGTTCATTAAGTAAACTTGGGTTGTTCAATTTATCAAAACTGTATCTATACAGGATGATCAAAGTCAAAGTACTCCACTTAAAATTGACAGTATAATGCGGTCATTATTTTTGAGCAACACATGAGCAGCTAATAGACATTTAAGTTACGTTTTGTGCGCGAATAGTAGGCCTGTATAAGAAATGAGGAAGATTTTAGAATTTTCGTATGCCGCCTGTGAGTGCGAGTGAGACGACGGTATGGGGACTCGCCTGCGTAAGACAAGGACAGACGTATCGCTGGCTAGATTCATGAGCCACCCTTTGTCGAATTGGATATCGAAGGGAATTGTTAATCTTTTCATTTTTTATGTTATCGAATAACGCTTAATCTTAATAACCCTGTTAAAAATGTTGAAACGTGTCCTATAACTTTTTGTGTTTTTCCCTCGTCATATGCTATTGAATGCTATATGAAAAAATTAAATCTGTCGGCGTTAAGCGTATTTGGGAGTCTGGGTAAAATATTGCGCAAAGTTACGTTTTATAGGAAAAATTACAGCTGGGGTAAATCGTTATAACACCCTTCAGTAAAAGCATGGCGTGGGTCGCGCTAATGGTGTTATTGCCGATATATATACGTATATACTGTATATGTATATGTATAACACATTAACTGTTATATAGATAACACGGATGCTGGAAACCAGTGGCTCAAGACCATTGAAACCGTTGACAGGAATCCCATCACTTTAGGCGAAAACATTAATCTACCTTTGTATGCTTCCCTTCCTATTTTTCTCTTCGACTCAATTAGTTCAAACTTCTTTTTCTCTTTTTTATCTTCGTATTTATACACATCGCGTCTTCCTTTTACGGAGAAGATCGTTCGGTAAAAAATCTGTCTTGGACGATTTAACACTGGTAATGAAATTGAAACAGAGATTTTGTTGATATCGTATGTGGGGATATTGTTAAAAGAAAATTTTATGCTTTATGTTTATTTTATGTACTTATCCTGTATATATTACTGGTGATGATGATTCGGTAATATGGCATTCCTTTATTGTATATTACACGAATGAAGGGAGAAGGACGAATTCTTTTGTTGTTTTACCTATTTACAAATTTACCAAGAGCATTTAATTAGCTGGAGGGTTCACTTAATTGTAGATTTTTAATAACTGCAATTAACGGACTCTCCTTTAGGCTCTTCTTCGGATGAGAAGGAAGGAACACGGAAATGGGAATTCCTTTCGTTCCTCTTTTTAATTTCAGAAACGCTCTTTATTCTTGCGTAAAAAAAATCCACAGTAGAAATTCCTCGAGCGCGGAAATTAATGAGGAGTTAATTTTTTCAGGGGTGAAAACTCTCTGGGGATTGCACGAGTAGAAAATGATAAAGTGGATAAGAAAACGAAAACTTACTTCTCTCCAGTATAACAAATGTTAGTCGAAGTAAGAAAGATCAAAGGACAAGTTCAAGAGATTCCTCGATCTCCTGAATATCCTCGAAAAATGGTATGAAATTGATAATTCCATATATATGCCCATTGTCTTCCTTTATTCATCTTCACGTGACATTTTCTTCTTTTTTTTTACGGTTCTCTCTCATCTTTCAAAATAAGGAGCCAGCGTCTTCTGTTACCGTGGGACATGGAGTATGGACTATCTGAAGAAATGGATCGAAAATGAAAAATCTTTCCTGTATAAAACAGCCATCTGCGTCTTTGCCATGAAGATACCTATTTTTTGGGAGACGCAGGAAACGTCCAGGATGGAGGAGAATCTTTTAAATATTGGGATCTTTACATAAAAAAGCTCGACGGGACTTCATAAAAACGTCAGGCAGCGTTGGGATGACATCGGGTACCTGTGAGAAGGTTTCCTGAAAGGTTCAAAAAAAAAGGACGAGGGTTCTAAGCGCTTTCTAATGGAAGACTCACTGATAAAAGGTTAACTTTTCAATATGGCGAAATGCGAATATATCGAAAGATCCAATGATAACGATAGCCAAAGAAATTATCGAGGTTACGAAGATGCCTTTGATACGAATCGGACGATTATCGATAAGTTGGACATTATCGAATTCATGAATCTCAGCTGTTCCTCGTCGACCGTTATCAATCCTAATGAGAATTTCTGGCTGCTGGTCGTGAAGGTGAGCCTTTATGTCAGATAAGGCGTTAACCGTAAGCGTCATGAAAATCCCTCAATATTATTGATCGAAGGTTAATTTGGGTCAAGGAGAGTAGATTTTTCCTCGTCTAACTTTGTTACTCCTGCTACCACATGTTGCTTTGTAATTGCATCGATCACTGGCATTGATGGGATCAATCTGTTACTTTTGGAAAAGATTGATCGTTTTCACTCTAGTATATACAGTCTGGCAGCAAGGGTCCTTTCCAAGATGTCAACACCTTTCTACACCAGTATGATCCAGTCATTCACTCTATTTTCCACTGTCTCTCTTTCATCAGGAACCACTCCTGGCACTTGAGGCTTTGGCACTCCTAAGTGTCATTCTTCTTACCGTGGGTGGAAATACACTAGTCATAGCTGCTATAGCGTCCAGTCCCAGTCTGCGGGCGCCAACGCATTCTCTTATAGTGAACCTGGCATGTGCGGATCTTATACTGGGTTTGTTATCACGAAAATTCATCATCGTCGTACTGTACCAATTAAAGTACAAATAATTTAAACAATTTTCATTCAGGATTAACTGTGCTACCATTGTCAGCTAGCAGAGAACTCAGAGGAAGCTGGGGTCTGGGACCACTTACTTGTTCCTTGTGGGCAGCACTTGATGTTCTCTGTTGTACAGCCAGCATCTTGTCGCTATGTGGAATTTCAGTAGACAGGTAAGACCCTATAGCAAGCAAGTGGAACATAATGAAATGTTATGATTTTTCTTTGTGACAAGAATACAACATTTCGGACAATTTTGTTTTTCTAAGGTACATCGGTGTGTCCAGACCACTCTCTTACTCTCGTGTGGTCACGACAAGAAGGGTAAGGGCGACTATAGCAACTATTTGGCTTTTGGCACTGGCCATTAGTGCGGGTCCACCGTTAGGATGGGCACAGGAAAGTGTCTACGTATCGGAAACCAGAGAGTGTAACGTGAATAAACAGCTTGGGTTTGTAGCATCGAATTGTTTTATATATCGTTAATTGTTTTTAATTAATCATTCGAAAATCATTGTCCATTTAGCTATGTCATCTTTTCTACCTGTGGATCATTTTATCTACCTGCCCTTGTCATCTTGGTACTATACGGACTGGTTTATAGAGCTGCCGCTAGACGATCTCAATTCCTTGATGCAGGAGCCGTGACCAGGAGTCAAGTGACACTGCGTATACATCGAGGTAACAAGGTAAGGTAGATCTGATTATAAATATAATACTTGTAAAGGCGATCTTAAAGATATATGAATACTTATTAATCATATATATAAGTAATTTTGATATATGCTAACTTATATTTTATAACTTTTAAATGCCTAAAAATACAGTCTACTCCTTCATGGATACAATGGTAACAAATTTTCTGGAATATGAAATCTTTTTGAATTCTACGAAGTTCTAGGTATTATCTCTTAACCTTCGAAATAAATCTCTGAACACCTAATGGAGTCCTGATACAGTGATTGTCTGCTTAGGTTTTGAAGAATTTCACCTTGGTAGTTAACCATGACCTTTGACCCCTTTTTTTATAACAAAATTCACGTAATACCCTTCCATTCCTCCTTAATCATATCACTCGCCTTTTCTCCAATCATGATAGTCGGTGCGTTTGTATGTCCTGCTATAATTGTCGGCATGATACTCGCATCCACTACTCTCAGTCTCTTAATTCCATGTACCTTAAGTTTGCTGTCTACCACACCGTCATTTTCTCTTATAGCCATTTTACATGTGCCGATAAAGTGACCCAAGGTCGTACTGATGTGACGTGATACACAAGACCAGTAAGCATCCGAATCAAATGGCAAATCCTTGCAGCCTGGGAATTTTACTGGTAAAAGGGTCGAATTGAATCTTTTGAAAGAATTTGTTGAAGCCAATTCTATAGCCTGTAATTAGAAAAAATTTATTAAGTCTTACAGAATAAAATTATACGCTTAAACAATTTTTTTTATATGTATAAAATTTTAATTAAATCCGTTTGGAGTATATAGGGAGTTTGGGGGATCGAATAGAGGAAGGTCTTTCTGACCATTTCTCTATACTATTATGTTTAAGGTTTTAAAATATAATTAATTGAATGATGGTAATGACGTAATGGACGCACTTCAACCGAGAGATCAGAAAATAGGACTTGGCCTTTATTAATTCGTGAATCCAATTATTGAACATTGATGAGTGAAATGTGAAATCTTGTTTACGTGATGCAATTTTTCGTCAATGAGGGAAATCTCTGTATAGATAGAGAGAAATGGAACTAATGTGGTAGAGATAGCAGAGGGGATAAAGAGCTACTGAAAAACGTTTGGGAGAATGGCACAACGTGCCCAAAACCGTAACCAAATATTACAAAATCGTTAGAAGAGTTATTGTATGTGTAAGTTCTATCTCAGGCGTTTACTACTTGTTGACTAAATGTTAAAATTTAATTTCAAAAGTTTCTCTTGGGATTCTAATGAGCGGCTGCTTTGTGAGCTGTACCGTGACTCCATTTTGATTTGTGCACGTGCAAGTGATAGCGCAGAAAAAGTTGGTTCCGTGTGACAAATACTTGTAACAATATAGTAACAGTTTAAAGTGAGTTTCCATAAAACCGCAGCATACCTTCCTGATTCCACGAACCATGGTTCTCAAGTCTTCCTCGTTGTCGTAATAATTAGCTTGGAGTACGGGCCAGTGAAATGGATTGGAACTTTTCAAAGTGACGTTTCCTCTACTTTTAGGATGCATAAGTATAGGTACAATACTGAATGCATCAAATCCATCATAGGCAGCAAAGACTTCCTTGTAAAATTCATTAGAAAGTCCCAGTAGACCCCTGACACTTCCCGATGCATCTCCAGTCATAGCACCGAGTCCCAGAACAAGTTCAATGTCAGGATCATCCTTCTCGATAGTTGGACTAGTTGGTTTAGGAATTTTGGAAAAACTTGAATCAACAGTAATTGAGGTTACGTTCGGTGCTGATGGAAAATTCGAAAATTTCGTACTACTTGATATAGAATTGAAATTCGAGTTGAAATCATTCTCGAAAGACCTGTCTTGAGTGAATTTTGGAAAAGATGAAAATTTGGAATTTTTTCGTCTTGTTCTATGACGTGTCGCTCTTTTAGTATCTATAAAAGCTAATCCTTCTGCTCCACCAGGTACGGTCAAAGGTCCTGCACCCTTGGTAAAGTAGTCTATTGTATTAGCAGGATTCGAAGCAAGTCTAGGCTCCACTATAGTGATACTATCATTGACTAGAAACGTAAGAGCAGACATGCTGACGTGATCTTGCAGATTCAATCCCACTGGTAGATCTTCCAGAACCCTGATCCCCAAGGACTCCAAGTGTTCCCTGGGTCCAATTCCAGACAGCATAAGAAGTTGTGGCGAATTTAACGTACCCGCCGAGAGCAGGACCTCTTTTGTAGCCTTGACGAAGTATCTACGACGATCCTTGACAAAGTCTACACCCACAGCTGTTTTGGTATCAGGATCGATAACGATTTTCATGACACGTGAGAATTTGGATATGTGAAAATTAGGACGATTTCTTATTGGCTTCAGAAAAGCTTTTGAAGCGCTGACCCGACGACCATGACGAAGATTCGCCTGGGCCACTGAAAACCCAAGGATTTTCTCAGCATTGTAATCATTCACGGTATAGCCCATCTCTTCCGCAGCATCCAGAAATGGTCCACGTAATCTGGATACGTATGGAGAATAACTCACGTCCAGGTATCCATCGGTTGAGTGATATCTTTTATCAAATTTTTCCAGTTTACTGTTCTCAGATTTCAAAAAATAGGGTAGCACGTCCTTGTAACTCCAACCAGGATTACCCTGGGCTTCCCAGGAATCATAATCAGCTCTCGATCCTCTGGTGTACATCATAAAATTGATAACGGATGTACCACCGACTGCTTTTCCACGTGGCCAATTGCAACGTCCATCTGTCATTGAAAGGCAGTATCCGCCATTTCCATCTGCGTTCTTGGCACGTGGTTCTGTCTTATAGCCCCAATTGTAGGCAGTAATCTGCATTGTCGAGGCCAGCAATGGTATGTCCGTTAAGAATATTTCGTCTTTGCCAGCTTCTATGAGGAGAACCTGCCATTCGGTAATTTCCGTCAATCTATTAGCCAAAACAGAACCTCCCGAACCTGCACCGATTATTATAAAATCGTATTCCTTTGCTACAGATTGTTCATCTTGTAGACGTCCTCTTGATAGCGGAGGAGATCCTGTATAGTACTTATAGATATTCTCCAAAATACCAATTGGAATAGTTGATTCAGCAGAATTTGATATTGTAAAAAGCAACAGTAAAATTCTCAAAATTTGTATTACAATTTTATCCATTTTTTCAATTCTATTCTTAATTTTGTACGTTTAACGACGTTTTTTTTTAATTATCTCTTTATTTTCTGCAGGATTTTGTTCAGTCTCTAAGAATCTTCAAGGAATACGTCTCCTTTTTCATACAGGAAATCCTGCTATTGATTATGTCGAATTTACTGCCAACTGCCAACAAAGAAATAATAGCAATGAAGACCTGCGTATAAACTTGATAGACGCTACGTGAATATTAAATTTATTTTCAACGTGTGGAAGGAATTGTCCATTGAAAGTGGCTATTTCCAATACTGGTTTAGGGACGAATTTTATTCAATGATATGCACCAAAGTTCGTTAACTGATTACAGAAATAGTTTCAGTTGAATGACCCTATATAACGGTACGATTAACCAATAACTTCCACACAGCGTGTAGGGTCGGACGAAAGATACTTTTCCTCGTGCCTTTCGTTTTTTAAAATTAATTGTTATACGGCTACACCGATTTCGATTGATGTCGCCAGTTTGTTACATACCAAAGGAACTTTATCATTGACATGGAAATATCCTATTCCACTAAATGGGAAAAGTAACCCTCGGAATTTTAGGGTTTCCGTTAAAACGCTAAATTTATGGAATTGAATTTAACCCTGCCATTCCCTGTTATTCAAAACTTTGACGTAGCCGTTAGCCGGGATAATATAACTCTTATTAGACGGAAGTGTAAAGTTTCAAAGTTGATGTTGCGTGACGTTGTCATTACTTATCGGTATAGTCAATACGAGCGATTGAAAAAATAACATTTTATCGACTCTATGTATATTGGAAATAACTTTATACCCAATCAAACGGGAAATTTATATAATTCCAAACTGTCGTAAATCACGATGACATTATAAACCTTTAGAAAAATATCAGTACATTTCTTCGCAAGAAACTATTTCTGTATACATAATTTATATAGTACATCGGTCGTTAAATAGTCATTATCACTTCACGTGAATGTAGGTTATTATAACTGCGATACGTGAATCAAGTGGATTAAACGCTAGGTGGAATTTGTAAACACGTTTCGTCATTACATCAAAAGCGTTTCTATGGAACCCATATTATCAAGGTACAAATTACCCGTTAAGTATTTTCTTTTGTTTCAAGTAATTCCACTTTAAGATTTACGTTATCTAAGAAGAAAAAGAAATTGATTTAAATTTCAACTTACTCAACACGATCTTGCATTGTATATTGTTATTATATTCCTTCAATTTCACTTAGAGTCGCACCCTCCATACGATCTATAAGAAATTTTTTTAAATTTCCCGCTCAAAAATAAATTACTCGATAATTCTTTTCACTCAATGTCATCTCAAACCGATGGCGCTTCGACCACTGAACAATTCAAACTGACTGACCACGACTGGTCACCGGGATAAGAGCAAAAGAAAAACTATGAAGGTCATTCGAATGCAAGGTTCTTTGCCACCTTTTATAATTGTTACTTAACAGTTCAACTTGATATCCTTCGTAAGTCGTAAAACTCGTCCAGTAAAGTACACACATAGCAGAGTCGAATACAATTTTCGATTAATACCTAATTAAGAGAAATAGAGAACACGCTAGACAAGATGTATCCGTTAAAGTGCGATGCTTCAGTAACAATTAAAGGTAAAATCTATATTAGTGAATTTATTTAATGATCAAATTTTAAGTAAAGGATAAAAGACTTGCAATTTTTACTTCTAATACTTACAGAGTACAATGAATTATGATATACTGTACGGTTGAACTTCTTCGCATTCCGACAAGTACAATGCACAATAGACTTTCTCAACTATTATAAATTTTGTTATTTTAAATTGTTTTACTTAAATTTATATCCTGTATATATGTCAAACGCTATGAATTGCTATTAGTTACTGCATCAGTCAATATTATGAATAGCTCATCATTTATTTTTCTAATATATGCACCGGCATAAGTTTTCCCAGTGTATGGGCAAGTGGCGTCAATGTTACTTTCTACCTGGTGCTGAAAAAAAAATATCTTGTTTCAGAACATGATTACCTACTTATCAGTGTCTTATAATACGATAGACAATGCTAGGATTAATTTCCATTGAGGTTACGGATGGTACGTACAATTAATATATAGGCTGTAACAGAAAATTAGTAATTAATTGCAAGCAATAGTCAATAATTATATGTATAAAATTAAGAAGAAAATAGTTAAAAAAGGACTCAAGTGCGTGCTAGAATGACCCACATACGCAGTAATGAAATTATGCAAACGTAACAGTTTGCGTCTCGAATATGTGCGAATGCTGCTTGACAATCATAATAACATTATGGTAGTATTGCGGCATGCTCTCCTTCACTCGCCTGAGATGAATAAAAAAAATTAAGTAGAACCGAATAACAAATTAATAGCGTTAATAAATAATAAAGACGTGGGATCAACGCATGC
The DNA here is from genome assembly GCA_030142635.1 of Trachelus troglodyta. Classification (NCBI taxonomy): domain Eukaryota; kingdom Metazoa; phylum Arthropoda; class Insecta; order Hymenoptera; family Cephidae; genus Trachelus; species Trachelus troglodyta. Next base: position 135,780 of record JARQTJ010000659.1, on the reverse strand, counting down.
TTAATTATAGGTATTACATACTATTCTTCTTTCTCACTAATTGCAGTGCAATTTATTCCAATTTTTTGTTTGTATTTTAAACCATAATTGTTGTTCACCAAAGAACAGTAGTACACAGTAGTACACTGCGAGTTAAAACAACTTTTTGAAACTTTGTAATCAACCCCTAGCCATTATGTCACTGAGGGTAACGCACTAAAGTACTAACTTACACAATACTACCCTAAAAAAAGTGCTAATTTTTTTGAACCACATTGCTATTCACAAAGGATTAAACTTTGCAGAGTCAAGAGTGGACTGAAACCAAAAGTAGCAATGGAGGATAAGACGCAGACCTAAAATTAGAACAAAAATTGCACGGGAAGATAAGAAGATACAGGGAAGTGTACCATTCAAGTTACTACACAAAAAACCTCAATGAAAGGTCATAGACCTATAAATGTCTATTAACATGATCATGGCAGTTTGTAGAGGGCGACAAAACGTTCCGGATCCTCTTCAAGGATTGTATAATTGAATGGGAAAACAAGACAAAAATATCGGCTATCTTTTGGAGGTCGTCTATAAATCCGAAGTGATGATTATGCAAATAATTTCAATTTTTAGTGATGCAGATGACAAAGCGAATGTCATTAGTGACTCAGAAATCCGTCGTTCTTAAAAATTTGAATATCTATAATAAAATATGATAATTAAAAAAACGGGTTCATATTGAATGATATATAATTATTTATTTTTTTTTATATTTTACAGCTCACCAAAAGCAATGTACGTAAAGATGGATCAAGTACTATATTGGTATCTGGCCCTGGTCCACCTAGACGCTGGGCGTCGCAAGGACGTGGCGGCCCACTTTGTCGTGGTCCAGCTGCGAAATTTCGAAGGCAGAAAAAAGCTGCAAAAACATTGGGAATTGTAGTTGGCGGATTTCTTCTATGCTGGTTTCCATTCTTCGTCATATTACCTATTGGTATGCCTATATTTTCAATGACTTTGGTAGGCAAGAGTTTAACGACCATTGGAGTAAATATTTGCATAGACGTAGAGGTAATATCCCAGTGAATTTCATACACTGGAAAGTTAGTTGTTCTGCATGGATAGAGCACGTAGAAATTTAATTGATATTATCTGTACATAACGGATTTATTCGATGAATTTTGAAAATATGTTTAGCATTTTGGATCTAACGTTAAGGATAACCTAGACCTTGAGTGATGTAACTTCTCGATATTTGAACTACATGGTTTTACAAGCACTTACTGATACTAAGCGAGAATATAGAATTAACTAGTAGTATAGACTGTGAATATTAAACGCGTTGGAGGATCATAAATGTTAAATCAAAGCGATACGGATACGGGAAATGAAGACAGAATACTGATGCGAATCAAAGAATTCTGAAGTGACAAAGTCAATATAAATAGACGTGAGAATACGTTGTTCTATACAAAATTCATGCGAGATCTACGAATTTTTGTTTTCAGATGCAGCATGCGAGAGCTGTAATCTATCTGAAAGTGTGATATTCACTTTCGCATTTTGGCTGGGATATTTCAACAGTTGCATCAATCCTTTCATCTATGCATGCAGCAGTCGGGAACTGAGAAGAGCTTTTCAGAGTATTTTGCGTAGAGCCTTTTCTTTGAAATTACGAAAACAACGTTCGGCACCGAATAGTTTTGTGCCTCCGATTAAGCATACGACTGCAAATTCTGATATCGAGTAGAGGTTACTTTTGTCAATCTAAAATCGTTCACTACTGCGCTGTAATTAATAAATGCTTATTAAAACAATACAATATAAAGTGCAATATTCTTTAAACCCTGTTTATGTACACTAAGTCGGTAATAAAGCACCGCATCGCTGCACTCCTGGTACTAAGGGTTGCTCTGGGAACCAGCGGTAAGTTGCGGAGAACTTCTACCCGCCAAGTTACACGTTCGTAATCACTTTCAACTCGGCTACAACGGGATATCCATTATCGACGGAGGCGATGAACACAAAATCTACTCCCGGACTCGCTGCTACGATTTAGCGCCATGTTTTCGGTATCGCCTAAAACCGTAGTGTTGTGCATCTCCCTACTCATCTCTGGAAAACAGTACAAGATTGGCCATCTTTGTAAACGTCTTCAATGGAATAGTTCAATTCAAGATGGCGCTGTGACGTCGCGTAAAATATGATAATTTCGCGAATTAATTCGGTTTTTTCTATCTACGTCGTCAATTATCACTGCGAGTACCAACCACAGAAAGTTCGTGACATTTTCAGATTGTTCACTTTACACCTCTCACAAGAATAGTTGGTTATTTGAAAAAGTTTTTGCATATTTCTTTCTGTGGACTTCCGAGTGTTAAGAAAATTTTTTCGTTTAACTATTGTCAAGTCACTGAGTTATTATATTTATCAAAACTACGATATTTTCTTTATTGATTGTTTCAATAATATATCCATAAAATAGTCCCATTAATTGTCACCGATCATATTGAACTGTCAGTGGAATGTGGCAGAATAGATTCAGCCGTCAAATCGTCTTTAACTAGTCATTTTTTGCTACCTGTACAGCATTATTGTTAAAAATTGTATTGTCTTTGGGAAGTCTGTTATTAATTTTGGACTTCGTATTATCATTCAGTTATGGAAGCACCGTGTGTTTCCTTTTGAAGGAGTGATTAATCGTGGTTTTCTAAATGACGTTAATTTTGGAATAATCAACGTGCCGATTGACAATGGAGAAATTCGCTGTTGATCTAGACAAGGTGCTCGACGAATTTGAATTTAATGAAGGTAAATGAAATAGAGTCTTTGTGTCTAGATAGCTGTGTTGGTTTCCTTAGGACAAAAGCATTGTTACGTTGCAGATCAAGCAGAACAAATTGCATCCGTTGCTCCTGTGGATGACCATGTTACTTCATCGGGTGATAAATCCAATTCACAGAATTTGGTCTCAAATTCATATTCCAAATCTATCAATGGCTCGGTAGCAGTAGCTGACACTGAACGTGATATGTCATTACCAACTGAAAAATATAGCGAAAATCAGGCAATAAGTATTGTCAGAAAAACGTCTTATACTGAAAACGAGAGTAAACACAATGAACTAGACATTCTTAAAGGAGAGCAACAACCTTTCGAATTAACTGATTCAACAAATCATTTTTACACACATGACTATGAGACGGAGAAGGTCCAAGCAAAACAGCCTCTTGACATCCATGATACAGATCCAGTATCTTTGACAATACATAATGACATATCACAGAAATTATTACAAAAAAGGCATAATGATAATTCAGCCACGAAGATACAAAACAGCTATGATAAAAAATTAAATCAATCTAATATTAAACCCAGTGTCAGCAATGTGTTTAGTAGTCTCAACGAGTACATAAATGCACCAAGCGCCAGTATGGATTATGTAGACGATGCAATAAGTAGTCAAGATTATACAGAAGATAATGTAACGCAGGAGACTACTGATACTGTCGAAGCTCCTACGATAACCACAATTAAAAATGGCAATGTAACCGAGTCTGTTGATAATAAAAAAACGGCAAAAATCGAAGAGATATCTGATGTTGGCACGAGCGTCATAAAAATAGCTAACACAGTGCCACCTAAATATCAAAACATACTATTGCCAGTAAAATTGGATACTGTAGTTGCTGATAAACCAAGTGGATCTGACAATGATACGATAACAGACGATACACCTTTACCCGAAAGTATTGAAGCGCCCAGTAAGAATCCTGTTTATGCGAACTTAACTCTACCGGAAGTGACAGAAAGAACGTCAATAGATCCCAAAAGTATAATAGATAGGCCAGAGCACGTTTATGAAAATGTGTATATTGGTACAGACATTCCAAAGACTCAAGAATTGTATGCGACTGTCAATAAAACAAAACCAAAGGATAAAGAATCGAGAGATCAAGAGGAAACAAGACATACTTATGAAAACGTCGATTTTGGTGAGCCAAGCAAGGTGCTGAGTAATGATAAAGAAAATGTTTACGAATGTATTTACATTGGTAACCGAGAAACTCTCCCTGAAACCACCACAGAATTAGAAATTGCAGCGAAGAAGATGGCAGATCATCTTTATGTAAATCAGAAAAGTATAGAGGCGGAAGCCAAGGCAATTAGTTCAACAAAACTAACATTTAAAAACGTACATCTCAAAGCACCTCAACCGGAACACAAACCGGTAGGTTTTAGTCACATTGATGATTTATCTGAAGAGGAATTAAATAAATATTTAGCAGAATTAGAAGCTGAAGAAAGAGCAGCGGAAGAAAGCGCTTTATATGAGAACTCAACGTTACCAGGGGCCGCTGGACTTTACGTAGACCCAATTGAGAATTTCACGCAGAATAAATTCCAAAATCGTCATGATGACGAAGATGCGAATGAGGCACCGATTTTCGAGAGCGTCACAATAGGCGAATTACCGGAAGTTTCAGAAGAGGAACTTCAACAAAAAGCTAAGAAGTTTCCAGTAATCGATTACAGCAAAAGCGGTCCAAGTGGTGAAGTGTCCAGCGATTTTTTAGCGAAGAAAGGATTGGAAAAATTTCACGAACCTGTAAAAGTTATTTCCGAGGCAAAGGAGAACAAGGAAAAAGAAAGAAAAAGTAAAAGGACCAACGAGAAGATGGGGAAAACATCTGACAACACGGAATCGAACGTGACAGAAAGTAACGCTTCCCAAGAAGATGAAAAAAATGTAGAACCAGCCGAAACCATATCAAAAACAAAGGAAACTGATTTCGAGAAGACCAATACGGAATCTCAAAATGAGAATATATCCGAACAACCTGAAAGATTACATAGCCAAGATCCTCAAGAGAAATCGTTCTCCACTGGTAATTCGCAACAAACAAAAATTGCAGATACTAATAGTAATATTGAAATTAGCAGCAATGAACCTTCTTCTAATTTAACTGAAGAAAATGTAATTATTGAAAAACCAAGCATTGTATCGAGTATTAATCTAGACAATAAAGAATCGGCAAGCACTTCGTTAATTGTTGAAGACAATAATAATATCGTCCAAGACAACGCAGAAGGAACTACAGATAATAATACCGCTGAAGCAGGTACATCAAATCCATCAAAGAATTTGGAGATCAATGGAGAACACGTTGACAGCAGCGAAGAAGATTCTGACAAACCATCCCGTCCACAAACATTGGATATCATTTCATCCGTTAATATGGATGAACAGCCACCCACTATTGGTATGAAATATATTTTTTTAAATAAATATTACTCGAAAGTTGACAAAAAAGAACTTGAGATATAATGCAATTTCTGGTCTTTAATTACATATGACAGCGTACCATTTGAGTGCGCGTTACACTTAAAGGTTGAAAGAATTGTACATTCTTTCCAGGAATATTTGGCTTTTATACCATTGTTATGTTATGATTAAAGCTTATGGCTTTATTTGTTATAAATAAACTAAACCAACGGCATTTTTACAACGTTATGGTAATCTAAACGTGCCTGAACTGTGACTAATTTGATAAATATTGCATTGCGCCGCTGTGTACGTACATTTGCTGCGTATACGTTCTTCTCTTATCTCTACATATGGTTCAAAGATTTCAGTAACATACTTTCGTTTGGTAACTGTGGCCTCGTTAGAGAATATTTTCTGACGCTATGATAATCTTAACTATTCGAATTTAGATCTTGCAATGCAATTTAATTGTCGTGCATTCTCCACCCTTGTGCGTTATTACCGCTATGTATAATGTATACAAATTCCAATAACGTCACTCTTGGTGAACTGATAACATTTTTAGAAATTAAATATTAAAATTAATTAGAGATATCCAGTGATTTTATATACTTGCTCAACGAAGTATGTAATGTCTAATCATTACCATTAAACTTGTAAGAATGCTTAGAATAAAAATTATATCAGTAACTTGAAAATAATATTTTTTAGGATCTCCAGGTGTTACTCCAGGTGGTCACGAACAAGCTGATAACGAAGGAGAGGCAGCGGATCAGGGTCAAGGGGGCTCTCCTGAAGCTTCAGAAAATTCTTCCATGGAAGCTAATATTGTTCTGGGCAAACAACCACCTTTTTGGGTTCCTGATGGCGTCGCCCCTAATTGTATGTTATGCGACGTTAAATTCACTGTGATCAAGAGAAGACATCATTGTCGTGCTTGTGGCAAGGTAATAGTAATTGCCACAAGTAATTTTGTTAATTTGTAAAATTACAAACTATTTAATATTGAAAAATGATTGTGTAATTAACAATAGTTTAACTATTATTGATAATTATTTTTCTACTTGCAGGTACTGTGCAGCAAATGCTGCGGTATGAAATACAGACTTGAATATCAAGGCAATGTAGATTCCCGCGTTTGCCTTCCATGTTATCAGCAACTTGTAAAAGGTGATGATTATACTTATGATATCCCTTAATAATATCTTTTATCTAGCTTGTTGAAAATGACTTCTGTGTCATACCTTCAGTGAGAAATTTTCATCCACATTAATCCTATGTATATGGCATATTCAGTATCAGTACCTGTTAATTGTGAAAACTGTTAACAGAATGTACAGAGTTGCTTTTTGCTACGCAATCAGTGGTCGGAAGTATCTTATCCACGCGTATGATAAAATGTGCATAAGGAGTGTTTAAACATGTTACGTTATTTTCCTATTTTAGCTGAAAATGAAAATGGTGGCGGAGACTGGTCCGGTGGCTATGGTGGCAATGGTATAAATTCACCTCAGGTAAGAACAAAAAGTTATGGGATTAATTGCGATAAAAATTGATTTGCTTAATCAACTATACAAGCATGACTTCTGTGTTATTATGGATTTTTTGTACGTGGTAATGAAAGATAACCGTTTCCTTCCTCATTAATGAATTCACTACACCACTTTTTAATAAACGAGTGTAGTATCTATTTTTGCTTCTACTTATATTAGTAATAGCATATGCATGTCTGTATCTGTAACAACTTGTTGAATACCTCCTCTCTTGCATAATACTGATTGATTTGGCATGATTCAAGTGCAAATATCTTACACTTACATTTTTATTCTAAAATACACTGCAAATATATAGGGTCAATAGAATAATTTAAAATCAAATTTTATCTTTATTCAGTCAACTTAAAGTATTCTTTAAGTTTCTAGCTCTTCTATTATATATGATGTTTCCTTAAAATCTACTTCGCTAAATTCTTAGTTCTGCTAATTGTCTCAGTACTCCACTATGAGCAAACATGAAATCTTTTATGCACTCATCTCAGTAATTTGAGATTATAATTAGTAGCGAAGCATGATATCATTTAGTAAGAAAAAGCTTCAGTGCGAAGACTTGTGCTAGATAATTATTTCTTCACAATGCTAGTTCATGTTAATCTGAGTGAATCAATGTGCCTATATGAGGAACAAAAACGCAAGAGTTCGGAGTATTCGACAAATGGTTATAGGGGAGACAGCCTAATCCAAATAATCCGATGGAGTACTGTTCAACAATACCACCTTTACAACAGTTAGCTGGTGGACTACCACCAACGCCCACGGTTATGGTGCCTGTTGGAGTTCTCAAGCGTGAGGGTAGCACGAAGCAACGTCCAGAGGGTCAGAAATCCGTTATGTTCAGTGATGGTAAGCAAAAAATAATCTATAATTTACTTGAAAGTGATAGAAATAATTTTCTATGGATAATCTAAGGCAATGCGGAACGTAAAAATGTGTATTTTTTTAAAAAAAGAGTACATTTAAAACCAATCATGTGTGCTGCGCCAATGAGTGGAACTTTCTATGGATTATTATAGCGCAAAGACGTTGCGATTATAATGAGACGTGTGCTGAAATGACGCATCGCATATTTTGTTTTTCTATTGAAATATGTTAATTCATAAGGTCCTTGAATAACAGACTTTATTTAAAAAAGAGATACACCTGTCAACCGATGTCTTTAATTGCGCAATTGTTTTGAGCAATTATATGTTTGCTTAACATTCGTGCGTTCCTTACACTTTGTTGACTGAATTGGTACCCACGCATTTTGCGTTACCATTCTTATCGAGAAATGCGAATGTGAATAACTTTTGCGCTCTGTCTGCTGGCTTGATATTTTTATATATTTTATGCAAGTAAACTTATTTATATATATCATTCTGACAATGACACTCATTTATTAGACAAAGCTAGGCATGGACTCCTATTTTACACATATTTTTCTTATGTTCTTTTGTGTTCTCTTATTCCTACATCCATGTTTCATATTATATTTTATTTTTGAAATCCCCTGGAACGACTAATGAACGTGGCCAGCCCTCGCCCCATCCCGTTTGTTTTGTTTTGACACACCTCTAACTAAAACACAGGAATAAGGCCTGGCTGTGACCTGACAGAGCTCGACTCATCCTGGGACCCGAAGCCACCCTATCGAAAACCAGGGAATAAACGGCTGCCAACACCGCCAGGACCATCCTCTACATCGTCTATGGGAAAGAAACAGAATTTACCACCACTGGATCCAAATACGAATAGTTACATACCTCAGGATCCAAACGTGCTACCACCGACAGTGACTATACACAAAGGCCGTAAGGAATTAATATAATCACTTATGATCTTATTCTTATCATTCTTTATTATGAGCTCTATGTAACGATACGGCCATTTAATGAGACAATTTCAGCTAAGGATTATTATTTCAGAAATCACTTATCACGATGTCCTTGACCAAACTCGACTTTACAAATCATTGGAGAACGAATGCGAACCTCCAGTCTTATTTGCAATTAATAGAAACCTATATGCTTATGTGAAGATAACTAATTGTGAGTGTTAAGCGAGAGGCTTTATAATTTTATTAATTAACTTTTTTTTAATCAAAAAGTTATATCCTGTTCTCTTGTGAAAATTTTTAGTAAACTGTTGCGTCAACAGAGTATGTTGGAACGTAACGTCGAGAGGTCTTGCTTGCGTAGGACAAGATGAAGTGATATTATTGGTAGAAACTTTACCGGATGAAACACAAATTCCTAAAGATCTTCTGATACATATCAATCAAATATATATCGAGGCGATCAAAGGTAAATATTTGATTTGATTAACGTTACTCAAATAACTTAATTTATACTTACCTTGTGTAATTATTAATCCTAGGTAATACCATAACAGAACTTGGTGTATCGATACATCAAGGTGGGAATCTCTTAGGATCGCGAGAACACGCAGGATTTCTGTTTATTCGACAAACATTCCAATGCTTACAAAAAATCGTTCTACCTCCTGCGCCATTTCTCGTAGGTCTTCTCGTTCACAGGTGGGACCCAGTAAAAGAATGTTATGACGTAACGTCCGGCAGCCATTAATACATTTTATTTTGTTTCATAGGTGGGAGACGCCATGGGCGAAAGTATTTCCTCTTCGACTTGTTTTACGCTTAGGTGCTGAGTATCGTTATTATCCTTGTCCACTGGTCTCAGTTCGTTTTCGAGATGCTGTATATTATGAGATTGGACACACAATTATGAAGATTCTTGCTGACTTCCGCAATTTCGCTTATACTCTACCCGGTGTACGTGGGCTGACTATACATATGCAGGATAGAACAACTGATGTCATGTTTCCAAGGAATCGATATGACCAGGTCATACGTGGTCTGAACAATTCTAATGATCATGTATTGGCTTATGCTGCAAACTTTAGCGTCCTGGCTGACTCGCATTTGGTTTGCATGCAGACAAACAAAAGCGATGATAGCGACGAGAGTAACTATCAGACTCAAGCAATCAATATTCACAATAAACCTAGAAAAGGTGTGTAGATTATTTTTTGTGTATAGGAAATTTAAAGGAAAAGATATGGTATTATATAGAATTCCTTTATTTTTACAATTCTTTAGTAACCGGTGCAAGTTTTGTCGTTATCAATGGCGCGTTAAAGTCATCGATGGGTCTTTCCGCGAAATCTAGTATTGTAGAGGATGGACTCATGGTTCAGATAATGCCAGAAAAAATGGAAGCCTTGAAAGCGGCCTTGAAAAATATGCAGGACTTCTCAATTGGCTGTGGACGACAAGGAGCTCCTGAACCGGATGAGACTGTTAATATCAAATGGGTAGATAATGACGTACAATTCAATCTGGGGTAAGCTTATCTTATTCTTATTAAAAATTATTGTCCAGAGTTGTATAATATTTTTATCTACAGTGTCAAAAGTCCTATCGATGGAAAGCCAATGGATGGTATTCCATCGATAAGAGTTCATAACGGAACTGATCACATGGGAACAAGCAGATTTATCCGATGGACTGAAGTATTCATTATAAAGGTATTATCTACTGTTTGTCTTTGTGTGGGTACATGCTACATAATTTAATGAAGCACTACTACTGCATTATTGCTTAATCTTTATATTAATATCCAAATTTTATTCTTAAAGTCTGAAGACCATCCAACTGGCGTTCACGACCCGGTAGACATAAATAAACTGTCGGAAAATATAGCACGTGCGACTTGTGCAGCACTAGTGAAACTTTTGGATCTATTGGCAACGGCAGGTCTTACGAAACTTGCTGTAAGAACAACCATACATCCAGATAATGTAAGTTTCAAAAGTCTTCATTGAAAGAATGTAAGATTCTAACTTAAATAATGGAATTTAGGTGGGTTACGAAGCTGGCAGCGAAGGCACGCGATTGCCACCAATTTACATGAAAAGTTTGGACAACGAATTAATTCAAGTCCTGCATAAAGCTGTGCAAAGTAGTCAAGACACGTATACAGTACTTGAATTAATATTTCATGTATTAGATGACTGAAAATTACTCCAATTAGATTTTGTTTCTAATCGGCAATGGCTGCATTCCGCGAAAGATTCATTGCTCTTTCTTCGCGTTAGGGTGACGTGCAATTGTATGTTGTGAAGAATGTGAAGAATTTCCACAAATTGAATTCTAGAATGACAAGTATACATATGGATAATTTCTAATTCAAGCGAATACGGAAGTAACGTATCTGTATAATAACAACGGATATGAATATAGAATATGAGAATGTCGTTGATGATGAACTCGTTTTTAAAGGCTAAAAAATGGAGCTCAGATTTTCGTATACATATTATGTATATATTATGTACTGAGAGATCTCTTTAGAATGTTGAATCTTTTTTTTTAATCATAACGTTCGACGGATTTTATGCGAGAACCGTTTGAATATCATGAATTTTTCTATTCGATGTTCGTAAGTGTTCGGTCCTTTTCATACTTGACACTTACGACTACTTGAGAGTTTATCCTCTGCTGTATGTTAAACGGCAGCCTGGTAACTATTGAAAAGATATTTCACCCATCGATATCTATGTTAGTTTAAAGATTTACATAAATGGTGAGAATCTTCAAGAATTGTTGAGTTTTGCACACGAGGGAAATGCCAAAAGTCTTCACGTGCGTTAAAGTCAAATTGACTGTTTTGAATGGGATATTTTCGATTGCCAAAGACCTACGAGATAAAATCTGAATGTAAAATAGGTATAGAGTATTCGTGAACTTGCAATGAGAATTATACGGATGGCATAGTCAGCCTAATATGAAGAATACTTCATCAAACAATGATCTGTGAAATCTATTTGTAAGCACGTCGCACGTTATGCTACTAGGAAAAGGTATTGTAATATTAAAATAACGTGAGGCACGTGTGAGTGTCAAATATTAAAGTGTTGGAGTGACGATAAATTTGTTACGTAATACACAATCGTTTTTTATCTGGCTTTTTTTTTGACAAATTTATACTTATCGTTATAATGAATGGAGTTAAGGAAGAATCTTCTTTTTTAATGTCCTCTAAGATTATTTTTTTATTGAGTAAAGTTGCATAACAAATATAACGTTACTGACAAATTTATCGTCAATTTGAATGGCAGTTCTCCAACAAGTACTTTTGTATAGCTTGTTTCGTCGCTGTTTAACAATTTGTATAATGCGTTATCGTACTGTTAACACCTCGATTAAATGATATTTTATTGTATATTGTTAATTAATTTGTGCAAGAACTACGAGAACTCGTGCAACGATATTGTCATTTATACCAGGATGGATATGCAATATTTTACAGCTGTTCATCCTTTTCACCAATCTTTGTCCCGTGATAAAAAATACAGTGTAATAACCGCGTTGATAGGATTTTTGAAAATTTTCATTGCGAACCGCGTTGTATGATTCTTGTTATTCGGTTCTATATGGCTTTTTCATAACACCAAGAGCACATACACTATCGTTGTATCGTACTCCTAAGTTGTATTTACGTAATGTATATACGAGCATAAGTATATAAATTGTACATACTAAACATTATTACATGGACTTTTATTTAATTTCCATGGTAAACGCGATGTGGGATTAAAACGGTCGATATATCGTAAAAAAGTTTTTTCGTAGAATTGTTAAAAAGAAAAGCAAATCTAAACACGAATAGGTATATATAGCAAACATTTAACACGATGGATCTTATATTCTTATTGATAATGTTAAAGGATAAGTATGCAATGGACTAATAAACTTTAAGAATTGGCGTCGCAGTACATAGCTGTGTTCCAAAAAACCTCTCACAGATAAAAATCAAATATCTGCATCTTTCTCGGTATTACGGTGATAAGGACAGATATAACAGATCACACGACGCTATCTTTTGGAACACAGTACAAAAATGACCGGTGGCGCTTCTCCTGGCGTGTTTAAAAGATGAACTAAAGTACAGAATCGATTCAACGGTGGGGCCATACTACCCGGCAGCAGGTGCTCGTAATTCAACGCAGCACGTGAAAAAGATGCTCATCTTGTGAATTTTGCATCAACTATTAAGCGTTTCCCACTGTATTCCTAGTGTCAGTGAGTCTCTTGTGAAAGGTCCGTAATAAAAAGTCCACAGATCCATCATGAGCAAAAGAAAAATGTCGTAAGTATCTCAGGCACTGGCCAAAAACTGTTTCAATGGCCTATATCCTTTTTGCGTGTTGGCATCCGACGCCCACAAAATCTTATCAAACTTCCCATTGTTGTACGTGATCCATTTGTCGATGATATCATTTAATGATTGTGTCTTGAGAAAAATCATCGGGAACTCAGGGTAAGCGATCGCTCAATGGGTATTAGGATGGACGACAGTATGGGGGACGTCTCACTGTCATTTCTGAATGCTCTGTCATTTGGCAGACCTAAATACTTCCATGTTACTTATTTGATTTACGTTAATCGCATTTCGGAACGTCGCTCCTTGCACTGAATCAAATGTTGCGGAATATCATGCTATTTTGGTTTACTGAATTTTGTCAAAGGGAGAGATAGGCATTCGTGTCTACAATGCGTATTTTCTTCCACCTTTGATATTCTCGTACGGACATTGTTTTAAATATCTTCAGAGAATTTTTGGGCTCTTTTGTAACTATCTTTGAAGGATGCCAAAGACCAATAGATATCAGTAGTTGATATTGTTTTCCTGGTATCGATGAACTAGATGGAATATTTTGATAATAATTTATCATTTTATTCCGGATTTTAGCACGTCGGGGGATTCCCTCTATCAAATTTTGGAAATCCCTAAAACTGCTACACCTGAGGAGATTAAGAAAACTTATAGAAAACTAGCACTCAGGTTTCATCCCGATAAGAATCCTAATAATCCAGAAGCAGCTGAAAAGGTAATATATAATAATCTATAGAATATTAAAAACTTGAGTATGTACAAAATATACAAATATTAACTGTATCAATAATTAAATGATGACAATTTTGGTATTCTTAGGTAGATTAATTTATAATATATTGCATGCTGATTAGACATATTTTATAGAAATGTGAGACAGTTGTACACAGGTATATCCACATTTAAATATACATATTAATATAGTAGATAAAATCAATATTACATTCAACACTACTGACGACAAATTGTACAATAAATTTAAACAGTTATATTTTACAACTTACACTTCTTCCATTTGAAAACAGTAAATGTTTAATTTTATCAATAAGGATGGCTCATACTTTTCTTCCTGTAAATGATAATAATCATAAGTGAACAAGGAACGGTATATGTCATATTCATTATCCTGTGACAGATATTTCAACAAACATTGCATGCAACAAGAATAGTTTAACAAAGTCCTGCCTTAAGGTAGTTAACACAGGATTTTGATGAAAGATTCTCACAAGCCTGATCTTAATTTTATTGGAGTCAATCAAAAAATTTCAGGCTTCCGCACCATTATGTCAAATTTATGTTTTACCATCTAGTTTATGAGATATTAATATTGAGGTAGTGGAGGAGAATATTATTTGAATTTAGCCAGAAATGCTTAATTCAGAAGAAATTCAATACTAAAAACTACCAGCTAAAACGTAGAGATGTGGCGTTTGTCTCTGTCTTCATTGGGATGCTTTGTTTATACGGCGTGGATGGAGAAAAACATATCGGCGCAATATTGTGCGATAAAATTTTCAAATTTTAAAGACCAATTTTAATTTGTGCTACATAAGATGTTTTTTCACATGTTACTACTTACAATTAGTACTAGTCAAATATCGCACACATAATATTGGAAAGCATTATGAATTGCTTACAGACAATTATTATGTGCAATTTGCTATATTTTTATATTTATTTATGGAATAAAAACAAATTATATATAGACGTTGGTTTGACATAGATAATTTTCTGCTGAACTACCTTAAACTATTTGATAATTTTTATTTTTTTTTATATTTTTATTTTTATTTTTAAAGGTACATGTATAATCTTGTCTATTATATTCCAGTTCAAAGAAATAAACAGAGCACACACGATCCTAACGGATTTAACAAAACGTAACATTTATGATAATTATGGATCTCTGGGTCTCTATGTTGCTGAACAATTTGGCGAGGAAAGTGTCAATGCCTATTTCGTTGTCACTTCTGGTTGGTGCAAGGTATGTGTATCTTATATTAGTCTCTTCAAATTCTTGCATGGTATCAATACATGATAAAATAATCCAACATCTTTCATTTACAGGCGTTCTTTGTTATATGTGGTCTGATAACCGGCTGTTATTGTTGCTGCTGTTGTTGCTGTTGCTGCAACTTCTGTTGTGGCAAGTGTAAACCAACGCCTCCAGAGGACAGTGGTGCATACCATAATCTTCAGGTCAGTTTACTTGATTTTTATAGCTAATAAGGCAACTTTATGACAAATTTGCGAAAATGAATTTCTGCCTGCGTAACTAGACTAACCTTAGGTTTTAAGTGCCAATTTCGCATTTGAGATTGGCAAATTGCTCTGATTGAGTTTTCGCACACAAAGTAAGGAATTTTATTTACTTTGAGATACGTGGAGGGCGGTTTTAATTTCTTTGAAAACTGGTGATTTTTTTTAATGCTTCCTTTCTAAAGTACCTACTTATTCTGAATCGCACTACACGCAAAAATCGGCTTTCGGATCATTTTTTATTGGTTAATTAAAATATCTTTGACAACGAGTAAAATAAGTCTCTCATGGACTTTCAATGTTTATCCGATTAAACCATTTATTCAGTTGATCCTTAAAAATTTAATTCTCAATGTACAACAAAATATGAGTCATCGAAAATCAGGTTTGATGTTTACAATCACTCCTGTTCTTTATTTGCTAATCCTCAAGCATGCATAATTATTTTGTGCTCATTTACCAGGTTTTAAATGATTTACTCTTGATGCCCTCTAATGCACTCAAAATATCAGAGCCTAAAAAAAATTCCAGCCATATGCTTGTAACACACAAGTAAAATAAAATTCGTGTATCCGTCTATTGCAAAATGAGAGCTTATTAACTTTGGCTGTTTCGATCAAATGCAACGGAAATTGCATGTAAGCTTTATGCGATAATTTTAAACCGACTTTAGGAACTGAGTGTAAAATGTAGGAAAATCCTAGAAGCAGGATGTTAGTATACCGCATTACGTGCATAAACCGCAATGGAGTTAAGGTAGGTAGTGTTTGTTTGACCCATAAACAGTAATGCGCGCTTAAGTGAAACTGCTTTTTACAATGAGAAATCTCACTGACACTCACCGCAGTAATGTGCAGCTTGAAACATGAACAATTCAAATAACAAATCAACAAAACAACTTCTAGCTCAATGTATACAAAAAATTTGTTCTTTAAGTTACAAACTTTGGTTTCCTCTATGCATCTCTCTCATGGGCAAACTTACAACTGTTCGCCATTTCACTCCTTTAACCTTCATCATAAACTTTCTATATTGAGCGACGAATATATTTCTTTCAAGTCACGCACAAATTGTTCAGGTTCTTATCCAGAGCTTGAGTTGAGCACGTACCTTGTGACGCACAAATACGATTACGCACAAAATTATCGTACAACCACAAACAAGTATCTCACGTTTCCCCAGTACATTTTTGAAAACGTTTTATCATTTTTTGCTGTCACTGTTAGTTTAAAAAATAAAATTGAAAATCTCAGTATGGATTCATACCTTATGCGGTAACACAACGTCTAATTCTTAGGTGAGTATAATTATTATTCAGTGATATCTTTTGTTTATTTTTTCGCTACTATTTCTCGCAGATTTCATAGCTGAATTCAATCGTAGTTCTGAGAAAAATCATATGCGCATGACATGTCACGTTTTCATTTGTCTAGCACTTTACTGGTATCATATCTCATGCCGTACAGGTCTTTGGTATCGTAACGACAGGATCGATACATTCTTCGCTCACTGCCGTAACAATACCAGAGTAAAAACATAAAATATTTTACACAAATGAATGCTTGTCATTGTTAAGTTATGTATTAAGTTGTAGAACATTTTTATTTTTACTTTTCACGTATCAAATTTTTATAATTGTACGCCATCTCACTTGCGGATGCCAATTTGAATTGGTTGTACCTCGTAACTCGCACGTAATCGTACCCTACAATATACATACAATTTTAGGAAATTTATATTTGACATTTATTCATCATCGTGAATTTTTAATTTTTTTTTTTATAATCTATCTTATCTACGACACATCGTAATTACACAAAATCAATCATAATCCTAAGCACTGCGTCATAATCAAGAAGGGGATCGCCTTCCTCATGATTTATTTATTTTGGCAAAGTATTCTTGGCACTGGAACGTTGTACGTATACCAAATTACAATTGAAGCTATTGTCGTTGATAATAAATAGCGAATGACATTTTTATTAATCTAGTAATTACATCGACGTTCAGAGTTAATTTGAACATCGATACGCGACTCAAGCATTGTCGTACAGGGAAAGAAATGGTTATCTATCTTCATTTTCAACAAGCGAATATTGTTCAATGACAAAGACATTTTTTGTACTCTCCTCGTTCTGAGTTGAAGTTCTGAGAAGAATCAATAATAACCACCGATATACCGCAATTTGCTTGAAAACAATACTCGCGAGCCTTCATTGCCAAGCATGCGCTGCCTCCTTCATGAAGCATATAGATTAGCGGTTTTGTTTTATGTTATTGTTGTATTATAGCGGGACCAGAATCCAGAGGCTGAAGTTGTGACGAATCAACCCCGAGGTTTCCACAAGGTAAGTCCCTACAACATTACTTTCCCAACTTTGCTAGAAAAAAAAGACCATAATTCACAATACAATTTACTTTATATGTTCTATCCTAAATTATACTAGTTTATCTTTAACACGATAAAACGTAACGTAATGCTAAACCGCTACTACGGTTACTTCCTGCCACCAAGTATTTCAAATTTTACAAAACATTTATCACACGCGCTACCAAAATAGAATCCGTTTTGTCAATAATCAGACAAAATAAGGATGCCTAGACCTTGTTTGTGATTCCGTTTCTTGACGAAATTCCCACTGGCCTCCATACACTATATATTCGATAACATCAAACACAAACGTGAACGCTTTAATCTTCAGAAAATTTACATCTGTCAAGCACGAGAGTTTAACTCGTTAGAAGTTGTAAATCAAATGAAATCGATGTCGATTAAAATACAGCAACTCGAGGTCTTTTCCAAGGTCACTCATTGGTGAATATTCGCGGAGGAAGTCCCTCATTCTGCTTTATTATCACCGACATACAAATACCGCTTAATTAATTCCAATGCTTCTTGGGTCTTTCAACGTGTCAAAATTCACGGATACACAGGTATACGGAGACTTTACGGAATGCAATGCACGATTACTGGGTGGTATACTTTCTACTAACGAGGATAATACTTGGCTCCGTCACAGTTCCTGTGTAAGAATTTCTTTTGCATGCTACTTTCAGAAGATCTTACGAATTGACAGCCTGCGATACGTCATTTCCGACTTTTGCATTCCTTCCCATCCAATCGTGCGTATCGTGTTCTGCTGAGTTATCCGGGTTCTATAATTCATCAGAAAGAGACTTATATGATATCGATAATATGAATGCTAATAACAATAGGAAATATGAAAAAAGAAAACCGTTTCCGTTCTAAGAGCGTGTGTATATCCAGTCGAAAATCTCGTGATTCAAAGAAGAGCAATGAACAGAAAATGGACGTCGCACCGCTTCCTCGGAGAATTTTCATGTCCGGATTCACGAGAAGGAGGATGATGCAACGATTAAACGAGAGCACGAGATTTTGCAGGATCTACACATTAAGAAACGATTGTTCAATTGTCACGTGTTTCCTCGACAGGAGGACGAGAGCGATGAGGATGCTGTGATCTCTCAACCTCAAGGCGGAGCGTCACAGGGCGCGTCCGGCGCTCAGCCTGTATTTGCGATGCCAGCGCCACCTGCGACTGCCAATGAGAACACTACCCTAAACAGCGGTGGAGAGCGTATCATTTACACCACTGGTATTTCTAGTTCTTGAATTTACAGATAGGTTTCGCATTATGCCAATGGCGATTATTGCTGATCGTACAATGGCACGCTAATCGTTAATGCATCCACGAACTCGCTTCGAACACGCGTAGCATTATAGCAGCTTAAAAGAAACGGATTACTTCGTTAAAGTTTCTTTATGTAAAGAGAAAGAAAGATGGAAGTATCGCCCTTTTCTTCAGCTCTTTCGAGCATGAAGGTAAAATCACGATTTCTCTTGACACGAAAAATACGCTTCCTTATATTTGTATGTAATATATGGAATATAGAATATTTTGTGAACCTCCGATCGGATGACTTTGGAGTGGAGTTGGGCGTTTTGAGTGTTCAACGCGAGATAAATAATAATTTTTTCTTTTCTTATTAAATCCTGCACATTTTTTCAATAGCACCCTATCTAGTATATATATATATATATATTTATTATATGTATGTGCGCGTATCTATATGTTGGTATAGAATCGTGCATGCTCACGTTTATGCTAGACATTGCAGATTTTTGTTTCTTCGTAATTTTCATTTTATTTTTATTTTTCGGTTGGCAGCCTCGTTTTTTCTTTCGATTTATTTGATTATTGTCGCCTTCTGCGGGATATGACCAATTTTGCATTCTTATCATTGATTGTGGATACCGTTGCTTATATAATTCCGGGCGATTTAACTGTCAAACTTTAAATAGATTTTAGTATTTTTAATCGTTAACGTGAAACCTGTTATTCGCGACAGTCCAGCGTAGCCTCGGTAATAATTAAATTGTACGATATCATTGTTACCTAAATTAATCGATGCTATATTAAACAGTAACTTAGACTATTCCATTATACCGTTCCGTTAATACTTAACGCGTTTATTGCATTTTTAATGCTTGTATAGAAAAGAATATGCGTATCGCAGGACGACCACCTGTGACTTAAATCCATATTTGTTAATCAAAACCATATATTTCGTGAAATAAAATTTAAAAGAACACTTTTGCTTTGCGTGCGAACATTCTTCTACTCCTAATGTGCTTAACTGAAAATCTTAACGCCGCTAATATATTGGAAAAAAAAAATATTATCTACGACTAACGTATTAATTACAATGAGGCTAATAGGATAAAGTTAGATTGATCGTAAAATTTGTAAATAATTTTTTCGTTACTAGCATGTCTAAGGAATTTTGTTAGTTTATTAATTTTACTTTATTTTCTCTCTTCATCAGCCTCTCAACGAAGAACGCTTTTCACGACCTTCAATCACTGACCTCCCCTCCCCCCTCCCCCCTCAAGTTTCACCCATCCTTCATCCAATGGTCATTCTTATCTTTCATTACGTTAGTATACTGCACCTTGTATCCGTTCAGAATAAACACTTTAATTTTTTCTCAATTAGTACCACTGATCTTCGATAGCATAGTAGAAAACTAGAAGCCACGTAGATAGAGAGCATGTCTTTTCGATCGAACTTTGACTAACATAAAAATTGAATAACTCTTCGTTAGGCAATTTTCATTTAAAAAAATAATCGTGCAAGCAGCAAGTCTCCGTAGAAGTTTTATCCAATGAGAATAAAAGTTTGTCGGTATAATAACTGATAATTATATGATTGCCTTGAATAGCTGACCCTTGACGTGCATGTTGCGCAAGAGCACTAAGTGCATTATCATGTATAATTAACTATTAAGTAATTTAATTCATTGATTTTGCAAAAATCTCCTTCGTATTACTTAATATCGTTATGCAAAATGTATTTCATTTGAATTCATTTGCCGTCACATATCGCCCGTAATGATCTTTTAGGTTGAGTAATTTAATATATTTTCTGCTTTGTATCATTAACTATAATATGTGTATATATGCATTACAATTTCTTGTCAAAGCTGGGTCCATTGGCAGAAATTTTTTAATGTAGCAGTAGCCACAAATCCTTTCACAGGAGCAAACATAGGCTCAGCCAACTCAGGACCAACCGAATGGTAGTCACGGGATACGGGAACCAAGGCAAGAAGGGGGTGCGCCAGTTGCCACAAACCATCTCGTAAAAGAAGACGTTGGAATTTCGTCAGTGTATTTAGAGCCTAATTAAAATGTTTTTCTTCGATTATGATTCCTCTGTCGAACACTTAAGATAATTATGATATGCTGATATATGGATACTTATCGGCAAACTGAGACTAATTTTTTTTTTCTTACCAATAAAAATAACATGGTACGGTAGTGTACGTGAGGGTGATAAATTGAATTTGAAAGTGCGACGAGAAGATTAAATAGAAGGAAATGACATTGAGTTTAAATATAATATACATGACGATACTGCTAATAATAATTGAGATGAAAATCGAAGATATAAGTATTGTATAAACTTCAGTGTTCGATGGACGAATTTTATTTTTCATGTAACGATCATTGTCTCTCTTAATGCGAAAAATACTGTATTCAATATCAAGATTGAATTTCAAGCGATTGATTTTCATTTTAAAAAAACAATTCGTTATTATCTTAAGTAGCATAATGATTATGTCGCGCGATAGGAACCGCGTGATTCTATAAAACATTTAAAGATTCAGTAATTCAATCAGGATGTCTATGCAAGTTGGTGAGGAAACTTCGATCGTGAATACAAAAATGGAAGCTCTGGTTAATCAAAGTCATACAAGCTATGAACGTGTGGCAGTGAGACAATATATATTTCAGAACCGTAATTAATCAATTTTGGAACAGGATAGCATTGACTTGCGTAGAAATAAAAAAATATTCAAAAGATTCATTGACACGAGGAAGCATCGGTCGCTTGGCAACAGTGCATTCTACTGCGCATGCGCGATAGGGCACTGTTATTCAACGGTAGTCAATTTGCATTTCTTCGTTGTTTCTTTTTTATTTCTTGCAATAACGAATCCTTGGAGCTCAACGTCGTGACGAGTCAAGACAATGCCTAAGGTGCCATACTAAGACGAAAAATAAATAAGTCAGGCAACATGTAGTTGCGAGAAATCTGATATCCAACCTTCGTCATGAAATTGGTATAACGTTACTTCATTTTTTATCAGTTAAAGAGATATTTGCTGTAGCATTTTAGCAGGACTTTTTTTCCAACTGTTAAAATTATATCGTCTCGACGATAGTTATGCCTTTGACTGGTAAGGACTAATCGACAGTATACTTCCGTTATCAGATAGCATAAGTACGGATGATATACGTATTTATAACGTATGTATGCATTGCAATTAAATTTATTGTGATTCCATTTTTTTTATTCATAAAGAACAAAGATAATAGCACGTAGGTGATATGACTATTCAGGAAACGGTCTCGAACGTAGACGTTAAAAGCTGCAATCGAATCGAGTCTGTAATACGCGAGGATATTTTTTTAATGTTATCAGGCTTTCGTCACGTTTGTATTACGCATTGAAATTCACGTCCAGTATTGTTGAGGACACGTTTTTTTCCGAGGTACTATCCCACACAACGCGAAACATCCGAACGACATCCGAATTATGTCTGCAGTGTCCTACCGACGTCCAGCTGAAAAATGCTATGCGTAATACATCAGATATACGTCTTGTGCGGATGATCTTAAACACGACGCACTATGAAATCTTTAGGATGTCGTTTTAATGTCGGCATTTATGTTATCTATTATGCTTTTTTACCATTTATCAATATTATTATATATTTTATACTTACCAATTACAATACCTCTTACTACTTATCGTCATGATTGTTTGCTTCATCTTATTTTCAACATTTTTTTTAACTGCATAAATTCGTTGAATTTTTTTAACCTGTCAGCCGACGCGTTATTTCTAATGCGTCTAACTTCTTTCATTGTTATGTCTTTTCATAGGTTATGTTGCCTTCGAAAAATGCTCATAGGCTTCTCGCGGTTTAACACGTTCACGTCGGCGCCGATTTTCATTTGTTTCACCCGGTGGCGGCGCACAAATCTACGCCGCACTGCAT